>JAABNY020000043.1:18029432-18040699 GCA_015164015.2 Brevimyrus niger | reverse complement strand
GTTATTAAGTGAATCTATTGTTCCTTAGCATTGCTGTTAAGATGACATCAACCCTAACCCCACAGCAAACAGAAACCAAACCGAACCAAACCGTGGCTCCAAAACCGTGAACCGAACCGAATCGTGCCTTTAGTGTATCGTTACACCTCTTGTGTGTGTGTGTGTGTGTGTGTGCGGATGATTCAGTGCCTGAACAAAAAGAGCTGTATGGAATGTTAACAAATGTCAGCAGGCGTTTTCCAAACATCAGCCAGCCTAAGGGCTGCCCTTAAGTCCACTTTCAATGTTGACTTGTAAGAATATGAAAGCTATGCTACAGCTTATCCTTGTATTCTAAAAAGGTCGTCTCTGTAGCAACACCTGAAATTAAGCTGCTTTTCATGTTCGAGTTGCACATGCATTTTATCAGCTTTACCTTGCCAACATTTAATTTCAGCGCAGCTGTAATTTAATAGGCAATTAAAGAGTTTTGACAGGAGTTGAAATGTTTAGAGAGCTAGTTCAATTAAAACACTGTAATCAGTATGATTATGAAAGTCATTTTCAGTTAAAGCAGGTTAACAGTACACAAAGTATACAGCTTAATGTTAAAAACTAAGAATGATTACTAGTAAAGAACACTAGCCTTCCAGCCATAAGCTCGCCATCATTTATGATTTTCCCCTTTAATAAACGGTGCATTTATTTGCAGATAATGGTTTCAAAACATTCATAAAATAACATCAGCATTCCTTTAGGTAAGTCAGTAGTTGGCAACACTACTCCTTTTGTTTGTAATACGTTCGTCCTTAAGTTAGCTGGTGCCAATGACTTAAGTAATATTCAGCATAATTATTTTCCTCAATTGTTCTAAGGGTCATTGGGCCTATTTGAATGGTTAGAATAATCCATTTTCTTTTATTTAATTATGCTGTGAACGCCAATATGAATATTTCTTTATCTGGTCTTAATACTTTTTATAGATTTTAAATGTATCTGAATTTCTGTTTGTTTGGCTTTGTGTTTGATTGCCCAGAAAACCTCCAACGCTCATGTGTAGCGCTGAGATCGCTGTTTTATAGAGTTATGTGTTCCCAGTTGAGGACTTGGTGTTACCTGAGATATTGGTGCACTTCAAATTTGATTGGTGACCTGTTTATATTTATAAAGCAATATAAGTAGAGTTTGTGCGCTTGTGGCATGTTGCTGGTGTTCATCATTTTCTTATTGTTTAGCATCCCTTGGTATGCTCTTGGTATGCCGATGTTTCCTATGAATGTCGTGGTCTGTCAGGGTTGTGTCGAGGCTTTGTATCAAGATATGGAGACGTACGCAAGTAGGGTTTGGCGCATCAAAATCACACTGGTCTTTGTGCTCAGTTTTACGGCAAACTCCAGCGGCAAGATGCAACACGGCCCGCTCCACTAATCAGCCGGGAGTCTGCTCGACGTGTTCTGGCATCTCCTTTTTACTGGTTGATCTATTTCTTTTCTCCTTCCTTTTCTGCTTCATCTTTCTCACCTAGGACAACAAGAGCTCGCCTCTTCTACCTCCTGACCTGTTAAAATGTCTAGCTGATTTTGAGGAGGAGGAGGAGCTGACCTTTACTAAGCCACATGGTTTCTACCAAGCCTTGGCTGGGCCTCTTAGCACAGCTCCTGGACGAAACCTATTTGTATGTAGTTTCCTCTTTATCTTACTGGTGTAATTATCTCTTGCATGTATGTAAACCTTCTGGCTAAACACGTGTTCCAGTGACTGTAGGAAAGTATAAGGTGGGGAACCACAAACTCCTAAAAATCCAAAGTGTGAGATGCTTTGGAATGAAGGCTCTGTAAACTCTATTTTTACATACGAATTTTCTCTTTTTTGTTATTTTTGTTTTTGTTTTAATTAGGCTCATGTGTGAACATTGTCTTTAATGTATTAAACTTTTTTCAGTTTGTTAGCTTGGGCATTTATGGTTTTGCTTAATCTGCACAAATAAGTGTCTTTGGATTCAAAGTACAATGTAACTCATGCATATTTGTGTGACAATGGTAATAGTGAAAAGTAGGGGTGTAACTGTACACAAAATTCCCATATTGGTAAAGAGAGAACATATTTTATTATTAAATATTATTGAATATTAAAACACAGAAACAGCTGTAAACCAAAGGCATCAAAACAAACTATATCCAGTATAATTGCTCTACTGCTAAGTATGTTTGTTTACATTTCTGCAATGATAAACACCACATAGCCATAGTAATTTTCTTTAGCCTGGTCTGAATATCTTGAATATCTGAATATCTAAGCAGAAATTCCTTAAATTTCCCTGAGGTGTTGAGGCTGTTCCTGCCTTGCTCCAGTCATACATACACTCAGATCATGTCCTCTCACATGAGTTGGTACATTGGATGCAGTTCCAGCCGTATATCCGAGTTTGGTTTAGCAGCACCAACAGGCTGTCTTGGTCTTATTTAACACATTCTCTCCAGTGCTGGTGTAACTTATGGGGAAACCAAAATGTACCCAAACTACAAATTACAGCTAACCCAGCATTAGCTGTAACCAATTCACAGCCACAAATACAGAATGTTTTTTCCTTTTTGAAAATCAGAATGTAGGCTCCACCCTTGTCAATAAATGATTGATTAATTTTATTGTGTGTACCAAACCAGAAATGATGTACCGAATGGTATACAGCGAATACGTGTACCGTTACAGCCCTTGTAAGAAGGGTAGAATGTTTAGTAGTGTTTGGTTCAGGGTATCTGGATTAATACTGACTTGTTTAAAAATAACCCCCCCCCCACTCTTCTGCAGCTTCCTGATATCTCCAGGCTGGAAAGAGCTCCTGAAGTCATGTCTCAGACCTCTTCTCTTCTGCCCTTGTCTGGATTTTCAGTTCAGGTCAGTCGGCATGAAATATCAGTATAATATGATACAAAAGAGGCAAACTTACCAGAAGCCCCTCAAACGTCCACATATAAGAAGTGAATTTCTCTTTTATCTATCTTTTAACCTCGATCCCTGTTCAGGGGGCCCTGGTGCCGATCCCGGGCAGCATAGGGCATAAGAAAGAGGTATGTCCTGGATGGAATGGAACTCCAGCCCAGGGCACAAACACAATTATACAATGTTCAAGATTTAGGGATGCCTGCTACCCTAACTGCATGTCTTTTCACTGGGAGGAATCTTCACGGCATAGAGGGATTATGCAGACTTCATTCACACGCTGCTTTCCAGAATCTTGTCTCGTAGTATTGTTTTTCGACTTATGTTGATTGTGAGTCCAAACTATGCACAGAGACTAATTTAAAATGTTGGTCTTTATTTATCTGAAATCAACATGAACTTTAATATATTTGAACCTGCACCATATGTTGGTATTTCTTTTCCACATACCATGGAAAATTTTATTTGATAGTAATAGTGTTTGTGTTCATAGCATCATTGAGCCACTTTCTTAAATGGAAAGCGGGTAAAAGTATATAGGATGATCTTTTACAGTTGATGTTTTATATTAGAGGTGTAACAGTACACAAAAATTCACTGTTTAGTACAAACAGTTTTGAGTTCATTTCGGTGCAATTCCTGTAAACGTTTGGCAACTGAGACCAGTTGCTGGAGTTTTAAAAGTGAAATGTCGTCCCATTCTTGTGCGATATAAGATTTCACCTGCTCAACATTTTGGGGTCTCCTTTGTATTTTCTGTTTTATGACATGCCGAATGTTTTCAATGGGCGTTTTCAGACTGCAGGTTAGTCTAACACCCCAACTCTTCTACTATGGAGCCAATGCTGTTTCAATATGTGCCGATTGCCGTTTGGCAATATCTTGCTGAAGTATACAAGGCTTCTCTAAAAAAGTAGTTTCTGTTCCCGTCAGTCTGACAGGTTTTATGTCATGACCCCACAGCAGGGCATGTGAGGCGATGAGAATTTCCACTCATCACTTACAGAGTGGTTTGCTCCCCTGCTTCTAGTCGCTCCGGTCAGTTTTCACCCCACTCCAATGAAACCGCTCACCGCTCGCTACAAAAAAACCGAAACAATCTGCATCGTATTTTAATTTTAGCTTTAAACTGTAGCCTGGCTAACTGAGCAGCCAAATCCAGATTCAAGAAGAAATTTACTTAAAGCGGAGCGAAGCTTACGTTTTTTTTTTTTTTAAATATGATGCTCGGCTCTTGCTCTTGTTTCTGCTCCAGCCGAAATCCTCGCTCTCCCACTCTGCGCTCCCTTCCGCTCTGGTCTGCTCACACGCTCTGGTCCCCATAGTGTTGTAGTATAGTATAGTGCTGTCATCATTTCTCCAACTAATTTCACTATCTGTATAATCCTTATGGTGCTGGTTTTGGGCAAACATGCAAAATATGACACCCAGTGCAGCTTACAAAGTATGATATCCAGCTATTAGCTGATTTTTACTTAATTAAAATATGGATTTGTTTGTCAGTAATACATGCATTTTCCCCTCATTGGAAGGCCCGTTTTTATATTCGGTGTAGTTATGTGACCTCTGTTGTTTTTTTTCCCCACCTTTAGGAGAGTTCCTATCAAAACAGCAGCATTTTCAGCGAGGCCTACGGCAAAAACATCACCCCCAGTCCCAAGGCCGATATTGCTCTAGCGCCCCAGGAAGCTTCCCTTTATTCCCTATTTGAAGGCACCCCATGGTCTCCTTCCCTTCCGGCCAGCTCAGGTAAGTCTCAGCTCCATACTTAGTTTTTAATTCGCTTAGTAAATGGACTGTCATAATCTAACTTGAAAAATTACAAACTGATAAATGTTTGTACTTATGCATTTTTGGTAAAAAAAAAAAAAAAATCAATTATAAATGAGCTACATGTCATGCATATAAAATGAAAAAAAAAAAAACTTATCAATACTCATATGACTTCATATTTTATGTCATATGCAATACATTCAGAAAGTATTCAGACCCCTTATGTTATAAACATTTAGAGTGCTTTTCCACTGCATCAGGTCCCGTACTTCCGGTACTTTGCCGTTTCCATTGACTTTGAGTACCAGTACTAAAATTTACCTACATTAAAGTACCAAACCAGCTGGGGTACTTTTTCGGTACTTTGGGGTGGGCTTGCAAACACTTTGTTGGTTTGGTTATACAAAATGCCTCAAACACAATACAACCACTGTCTTGAAAATAAATATCAATTTGGAAAACAGTGGAAAAACAACCTGGAAAAAAGTAATAATAGATGCGTGGACAAATGAAAATACCCTAGATTTCATTGCAATCTAGTCAAAATAACAAACACAAGAAGATCAAGAAGGTATGGCAAGAAATAAAATATTTGTATAGAATAACAGGACAGCATGGTATTGGAAAATGTACATATTTAACCTAAATTTCTTACAAACCCCATCTAGGAATAATTTAAACAGAAAATGAAAACGATTGCAATTGTCTCAGAGAGCTCATGCAGCAGAACTTTTTACACATGCTAGATAATTTTGAAAAGGAATAATCATTAAAATTGAAGTGTCCTACGTTTTCATTTAAAATGTTTTAGTGAAAATTAAACCCCTTGCACTATAATGTTCATACAGTATGAAGGTATAAAAAAGCCTGATCTCAGGCCCTGTTCACACCTCGTATTAACGTGAGTCTCCGCATGCATCTCGACTGACCGCTTATCAAATCTCACTTTCCTGCAACTTATTTAAATAAGCATGTAAATCACTTCCATATGCAGAATCTGCTGAACATACAAAATACATCTGTTTAGCTGACTATTACTGTCCTTGAGATGTAGGAATTGCATGTGCTTAACATGCAATGTTTACATTAACATCACGCATGGTCCACCGCTATAATATAGACCTGCTATCGCCATTTTTCGAATTCAGTACAAAATACCATGCCTCACATTGTAATCTCATTCAGTGCCGGTACCACTTTATACACCAGTGGTAAACTGAACACTTAAAGTACGGCACTTGATTAATTGATATGATTTGGAAAGGCACACAACTGTCTATATTAAGGCGCTTTTCTGCTGACGTTCAGAAACTTGGCCATCCTAACTTTGCCTTAACCGGGAACTTATTTAGTTCCTGGCCACTTCTGTGTGTCACTTTCCCCCCACACTACCGGATCCTTTATGCCAAATAAGCTTATGGGAACCAAAAGGTTTGTAAGTTAAACTTAACACACCAAGGGAAGTACACCACCACCCCAAAACAATAACAATGAAAAACATCATTTTGTTAGTTATTGGAGGAGAATGGGGGGATCACTCTTGCAGTCCAAAAATACAAGACAAATTGCATTCCATATACAGATAAAAATAATGTGTGTACAACATGTTAACTAATCAGCCCTGCGCCATCTCAATACTTGGTTGGCTTGATTTGGTTCGATTTGGTTGGCTTGTAAGCGAACAATAAAATGTGACCTATATGGTAGATTGTGATTCTAACCAAAAATATTGTGATATGATATTTGGCCATATCGCCTGCCCTTTGGTCTAATGTCAATTTGATGTTTTGGTTTATTGTTACTAAATTTGCACATTGCTTTGTCATTATGGACTATTGTGTTTAGATTGATAAAGGGAAAAAATAATCTAGATGATATAATGCTGTACTTAGGAGGTAAAGTACATGGGCATGCCCCATCTCCATAATTTTTTAGACCAAAAATTACTTGTATAAAATATTTTGCCAATATAGTGGGGAGCGGTGGATGAACGTTTCTTTTTCTGGTCATTTTTCATGATTAGACCACTCAACACCAGCAAGCCAGTCTCCCCACTCCTCCAATCCCAGCAGCCTGCCTTCATCTCCGCCCACACACAACCACGGCCCCGCCCCCTTCTCCAACTTTGGCCCTATCGGCACCTCTGACAGTAGAGAGCGACGGATGACTGACCGCTGGAAGGCAGAGAAAACAGGTGAACCTGTATGATTGCACTCGACTTGTGACTGTGTCGAATTATGCAGCTGTAATGGTAATTCTGATATTTACCTTCTTGGCAGACCTGTGGGAATGAGCTGTGTTCCATTTCTGTGTGTGTGTGTGTGTGTGTGTGTGTGTGTGTATTTGCTGCAGTTACCATGCCAGTGATACTCGAGACGTTCCTCTTGGCGGGCCTGCAGGAATCTGCTTTGTTTGCTTCTCTGTATGTGTGTATCTGCTGCAGTTACTATGGCAGTGCTAATGTATACTCGAGCCATTCTACTTGGCAGGCCTGTAAGAATAAGCCCTGTTACTTTTCTCTGTGTGTGTGTGTGTGTGTGTGCGCGCGTCTCTGCTGCATTTAGTGGACTATTTCCCTGCTGTGTCATTTGCAGTCTCAGAGAACAGTTGGCACCAGGCTAATGCTCCCGGCAGTGGCTGGGCCGCGCAGGAATCCCCCATGGAAGACTCTTCCACCATCTTGGATAGTCTTAAGGTATTTCACATCACCCGTTTGTTCAATAATTAATTGTAATGCATTTTTTTTGCAGTTTCAATCCTCTCAAAGTGGATTTATCAATTACAGTAAATAAAAAGCTGAAGTTCTCTTGACACACTACATAAAACATAAGTATATTAGAAAATACTTCAGCTGGATTGTGTAATATACATTTTAAAAATTGAATACATTTTATAAATGGTAGATATAAATTTTGCGTTATATCCGTTGTGGACACATAAGACCGTGTCTGGTACTTTTACCAGGCCAGTTGTACCTAAACTGGTTTGACAGGCTTGTGTCCAGACTGACACAACGTGTCCCACAAACCTCTAAATAAGTTTGTTTTATGTAAATGGAGAGCTCCTTTGGTGAGCTCATTTCTATTCTTGGGTTTTCAAATGTAATTTTTTGCCTAGGTAATCCATATCGACCAGTTGATTTAATGATTATTTATTATCTCTTTTGCAAAATAACTAACGTACTGCCATTTTCACTACTTTTGTATATTCAAAATGCTTGCTTGGGTTATACGTTAGTAAATCATCGAATTTTAGCAGCCGTGTTCCTATTCGGTGTAGCTAGTTGATTCTGAAATGTAGCCATCCTGAAATCTGGTGGAACTAAAGTACTCGGTACCTTTATGAAAATGTGTACCTATATGTTACATCTATTAGCTCAGTCATACCTTTTAACTTGTCTTGTTTTGGAATAATAATCGGCTGGACACCCCTAGTTAGGCATCTTTTGTTCAATTTAATATAATTCAATATAAGGATTAAATATTATGATCTAAGGATGCAAATTAACCTCGGCCTTCATTAGCAGTCTGTGGTAACCGCAGGCTTGCCCGTGTTCAGCTGGCTGTCTCCGCCACCCGTGCCATGACATGCTGTCTCCCCCCCCCCCGCCTTCCCCGCAGTCGATCTGGTCCAGCTCCATGATGCATCCCGGCCCCTCAGCCCTGGAGCAGCTGCTCATGCAGCAGAAGCAGAAGCAGCAGAGGTCACACGGCACCATGAACCCCCCCCACTGAGGGCACAGACACAGCGCTCTACGGGAAAAACCATTTTAATGAAAGCCCGAGTTGAATTAGCAGCACTGTCAGGGAGGGGGGGCGAGCGACAGAACGTGCTTCGTAGCCTCCCCGGGGAACTCTCCCTGGCCCTGCCGGGTGAGGGGGGGTGGCGACGGCACTCTGGCTCTCTGCGTCCACCGCACAGAAAGGCGCGCGCCCTCACATCTCCGCTGGGCACCAGAGCTGCAGCTACTTACGGGATTTTCTATTGAGGGACAAAACAAGCCTGCCGCTGGCACCATACCATCTGACCGCTCGCTCTGCTGGATGGTTAGGGAGACGCCACCTTCTACCATAGGGGGCGCTGACATAGGAGGGGGATCATGTGGAAGGGAAGGCCGTCCGGGCCGCGTCATGCGGTGGGGAGGAGGCACAAACGGCATTCTAGTGGAGTCTAGTACACCCCCCCCTCCCCCTTTCTTGGAGTGAGGTGATCCTGGGTGAAGGAGAGAATGTTGCAACAGCTATAGCAGAGTTTGCAAAAGTGCACCTGTTTTGCAGTGAGTTGGGAACAGTTTGAGTTGAGGATTCGGAAGCAGCAAATGCAGCCACTCTGATCCCATTTGAGCAGCAGTAGATTACTATATTTTTATAAAATAAATGTATTTAATTAAAAAAAAAATAGGCTAACTCCATATCCATAGGACAGAAATGCCTCGCTGCTACATTAGCTTGAGAAATCTGAAGTTTTGTGTGGGTGTAATCTAATAATTAGTATTTACAGCTGCAGTAGAGATTGCTATATTATAATACTGTACTTTTGTGGTTAGTTATGTAGCACTTCAAGGTTAACTATTGGTGAATGTGTACAATTAGTGTACTGAAGAGGGTGGGGTATTGATCCCCCCACCTGTGTCCTTTGCTTGCTTTCTTTGAGTATACACTCTAGCTTGCCAACAAGGTTTTTTTTTTTCTCCCCTCGTTTTTGAATAATATTTTAAGCAGCATTAGGTGGCTCTGTATGTGCCTGATTTTTCCTTTAATTACAATGAACATGGTTGGCATTTTTTTTTCTTCTTAAACTGAATCAAAAGGGTCCAGCAAATTTGGGGCACAAACTGTGTGAGGCCGCACTCAAGAAAACCACTATAAATTTATCGTGATTCACAGTGACACACAAAAGAAGACTAAACTGACATCTAAGGGAAGAGTTTTCTTTTCTTTTCCTCCCTCCATGTCACGACTTTCATATTAAAGATTACTAAATGACGTGTCTTTGTGCTGGTTATGCCTTTCTTGCTGAATTAAAATATCTATTTATGGAATAATAAATTGAGCTTGAATCCGGAGTTTGTTTGGCTGGAAACCTTGGAATCCACCTTTTCCCAAGCACCAGAAACTCTGCCAGGCATCGAATCTTGCTATCTTTTCTGATTATCTGTTTTGATTTTGAATTTGTGTCTTTGCTGTATTTCTCTAAGTGGCTGCACATTCAGTAACACTGACTTGGCTGAATGGGCAGGGCCTGTAGCCTTACATAGGGGGGAAATGGCCAAAAATGGATTCAGTGCCACCTATATGGCTGATCTGTGCTGTTACCACTTGGTAGGTCTGGAATCTCTGCGCTGTCATTGAGGCATGAGGTAAAACCAAACACATAATGTCTGTGGCAGTCCTGCCATCGCGATTTGAGTGTATGTGTTTTGAAGGATTAAAGCATTCCACGGTTAGTGTCTTGTACCAGTACAACTGGAGAAAATGCAGGCCTTAAAGCATGCAGTCCAGTTAGGCACTTCCTATTGCCTCAACCAATCAATGAGCTGATTCAGAACTTTACGAGTCTAGTTGTTTTGAATATTCTGTGTATTTGAGGGAATGGGTTACCTGATACTAAAATTGGGCATCCACGACACGAACATTTTGTGTGTTGTGTCACCTGACTATCATTTAACGCTTTCCAATTGGCTACCTGTGACTTTAATACAGCAAACCACATTCTGTGTAGATGCATAAAATGGCCTGCAGCCCCCAGCACAGAAGACCTCTTCAGCAGTTGATTGGCGCAAGTAATGCAACAATATGGTGATTGCCAGATCTTCGCTGTCAGGTCAACCATTACTTCGCAGCATTTGCGCTGTAGTTAATTACAGTTTGTTGGGGGTTGGAGAATTTATGCTTGATGGACCAGTGGGCTCCTGGAGAAAGATTTAAAAATATTGAAGTCGTGAACTGAGTAATTGACATGTGCTTATGCACGGTAAAAGGGAACGTGCATCAATGTACAAATAACTGCTGAATGCGTTCTGGGTGATTTTATTGTCAAATGTGTTTTCCCCTTTACAAGAATGATTCATGCAATAAAAATCTTCATTATTTCATTTGTGTCGTTGTGCTTTCTTTAATGTCATAGATCTTTAGCCCCAGTATACATTTTGTTTGTGTGTTTTGCTATTTTTCTTAAGTAACTTTTCTGCAGTTCACCATTAACGTGGATGCTTTCATCTCATTTAAATTTATGCTGAAATAACACAGGCCTTTAAATATTATCTTGTAATGGAATTCACCTTCTTGTATCCGTCTTTCATAATGCCGTATTCTATATACGGTCACACTAAGGATCATGCCTATTCAAAGAAATTCATAAGACAGGGGACAGCCTGGGTATGATCGATGCCTGTTCATCATAAGCTGAAAGAGGGGGATGTCCTGGGTGTGATGTAGGTACAGTTGTGTTCAAAATAATAGCAGTGTGTCTAAAAAAGTGAATAAAGCTGAAAATCCTTAGTTTTTATTTCCATACATGCAAATGCTTCGGGAACACTACAAATTGTTCCAAATCAAAACAAGAAGAGAAATTCA
>JAABNY020000043.1:17998564-18024755 GCA_015164015.2 Brevimyrus niger | reverse complement strand
AATGAAGTTGTCCTCCGAAGAGGGGGGGTGGTGGTGGGCATTTAATTAAAAAAAAAAAAAAAAAAAAGAATCTGGTTCCTTCCAAGATTTCTTCCAGCTAGGGAGCTCTTCCTTGCCATTGTCACCTCTGGCTTGCTCTCTGGGGGCTTTGGGTAGAGATAACATAATGTCGTGAAAAACCATTTTAATAATTTTTATTATTTGAGAGATGTAATAGAAACCTATATTGTTTATATGATTTATACAAAAATAAATTGAATTGAACATAACAATAATTGATACTTTTATTGATACCCATGGGGAAATTGTCTTTTTATGCCTCCCTCAACTTGCTCTTTGTAGAGTAAGCTGTCCACAAAGGGCAGCCAACTGTTGGGACATCCAGGGAGCTGGGGGTTAAGGGATTTGCTCAAGAACCCGCAGATGTGATGAGGCTGGGTTTGAACCAGTGACTTTCTGATAACAGCCACATGATGCCCCCTAATATGTATTCATGGGGCCCAAAATACCTAGTGGCACCCCAATCATATGTAGGTGATAATACACTGCTTTCAGCTATGTAAATGCGTTACGTTAAATTAAGAGGTTCAGTGCCAAGGTGTTGCAGCTGTACTGTTTGTCTTTTGGCACAGAGCTGGTCTGCCAGGGCGTGGCTGGGAGCTAAAGACCTTCCGTGAGCTCAGGCTGGCTCACCGTGTTCCAGCCGCAGACAATCCCTGCCCTGCAGTTATCTCAGTCCACTTCACTCCCCACCCACTGACTCGTCTCCTGGGAACGTGATTTGGAGCTGTGGTGTTCCATTGCCTGAGGACACGTATATGGCAGGTAGGAGGCTAGACCAAAAGAGTCAGACATGAGGGGTGTGGCATGAATAAAGCAGTTATAGCAGACAGTTTACAAGTAACACATGTGAAGAAAGTCAAGCTAACTCCCTTGAAATGCTGGAGACAGCAGTAAATGCTGATTTATGTTCTCTGCCGTTTTTAGTTAGGGGGTTTTGTGAAAGCTGCTTAGCAGAGCAAGATATAAAAAAATAAAGACTGAATCTTTTCATTCAGCAGCGTTCCTCAAATGCCACAACTTCATCAAACAAAAACTTTAGTTTGATAAATGCATTATAAGTCTGAATGCAGTAAGTCTTTGACAGATATTGTAGTATTAAAAACAAACTAAAGAGAAAAGTCTGTCAGGGTAAAAGTAAACATTGGACTGAAGTTCCAGTGTGTGAATAACAATGAATGTTTCCTGCTTGCTAGACAGGGCTGGATAATTCTACTGCCTCTGTTAATATTACAAAGAGGAAGTGAATCACAGGTGTGGCCCGATGAGCCAGGACCGTCGGCAGGTACAAACCTGTGCAAATGGTGACGCCGGTCCGACTGCAGGCGCTTGGAACAGCACAGCAACGCACAAGCAAACAGTTACACACCTCGATGAACTAGCAAGCGTTAAATGCATAAAATATATATAGGTCTCTCTTATAATATCGTATATTATGAACAATTTAATGTCATGAATAGGAACCATTACCTTTAATATGGGTCTATCAGAATTTTACGACATTGTATTCTTGATGTAATATGTAATATATGTTTGTATTGTTTATATGATGTTTATATCGTATATAATATAACAAATATTAATATTGTCACTTTGAGACAGAGATATACTTATGTTTCCATACACAGTTAAAACGGGAATTCATTTAATGATTCGATCAAGGCCTTTCATGTGACTAGATCATTAAAATACGGGGCGTTTCTTCGTCCCGGATTTTTAATCACATTTCACCAAATTTGTCTGTAAGCTGAGTCAGCATTAGTCATAAGGATGCTGTTTATAAGCACAACCTGGAGATATCAGACACATTCGATTAGTCCAGGGGGATTCGGCCTGATTGGCTGCATTTGCTGTTGCAGTTTGTACCTGAAATAAGTAATACTTTGGGAACTTCATCCATACATTTATCATCATGTGGATCAGATGGATATATTATTGTGGAATCGTATTTTTTATTCTGTCTCCGGTTCAAGGCACGAACAGATATGAACGTAAGTTTTATGAATTTGTTTCTTGATTAAATTTATAAGAATCGTGTAACCTTATTTTTACAATTGAACATATGGTTAGTGTTGTTATAAAGACTATTGCTATGGACAATACAGAATTACTTTTAAATTGCACACGCTTTACAGAAAACTGACTAATCAAAAATGAAACTATTTGCTTGAATGTTTATAGCGATATCAGCTAGAGTACTAATTTATTGTTTTAAATAGTTTTAGGAAAGGGAAAAGACTGAATGTGAATTTTATAAAAATACATTTTGGTGGTAGTTTAATACATTTGGCAGTAGATGGTTTTTATATTAAGGTCTAGGATAAATTTTATTTTAGTTTAGGGACATTAAACTACGTTTCCTTATAACGATTTTATATGGCGAAAGAAAGGCTTTTTTGTCATTTTCATTGTGGGTTACAGTCAAGTGTGTAGGAGAGAGTTTGATATTGAGTCGGGATATTAATTTTAAAGGAAATCGCTATATAGCCATATTAAATATCAATTGTGGGGTGCCCTCTGCTCCCGGTTTGTTTCGGAAATACAGTACATTTACAGCCGCCGAAACGTGAGATACAGTAGGTTTGCCAAGGTTTATTGGTAATTGAGCCACGTTATGATTTCCCACCGTAAGCCTGGTAGAATGTCCCTTGCCTTACTCTTAATAAAACGATCGCATTTCATATCGCAATGAGACTTAAATGTATATGCTTGGTATGGTATCTCTTTCTTTTAGATTTCAGGAAAAAATATGAAAATTATAGTGAGCTTTTCGACAGTGATTCTATCATAAGCTGAGTTGATGTTTGGTCTTGGGGGGCAAAAAAAGCATCGTGCTTGCCTTACGTACGCTCACGTATCTGACGCGCAAATTCCTCGCTAATTTGTATACCTATGTTACCAACAAACCGCTCCACTCAGGCGGCTAGGGGAGGCAGTGAGCCCCCCCCCCAAAACCGCTCCACTCAGGCGGCTAGGGGAGGCAGTGAGCCCCCCAAACCGCTCCACTCAGGCGGCTAGGGGAGGCAGTGAGCTTCCCCCCCAAACCGCTCCACTCAGGCGGCTAGGGGAGGCAGTACCCCACCCACCCCCGAAACCGTGCCTATGGGTTCTGTACTTGAGAATCAGTTATATATCTTCCATTAATGATTTGTTTGCAATTGTTTTGTGCAGCATTAGCCTGTAACTGCAATGGGAAGTCGATCGGTTGTGTTTGGGACACCGATGGCCCGCGGTGCCTGAACTGCCAAGAAAACACAGAGGGTCGGCAGTGTGAGAGGTGCAAAGAGGGCTTTTATCACCAGAGAGCAGGAGACCCCTGTTTACCCTGCAACTGCAATTCTGCCGGTGGGTGAAATCTGTAGGCCAAAGTTATGGAAAGTCTAAACTGTTAGGCCTAGAGCAATATGACGAAAGTTTTGAATTTATATTTGCCTTGTCAATTTAAATATTTCATATCTAAATAGTAATTCTAATAATCGTATTTTTTACTGGAATTTCACAGGGATACTTCGTCTGAAGTCTGATATTATCGTGCTCGTTTTGTTGTTACTGTAGGTTCGACCAACATTCAGTGTGACGCTGCTGGTGTCTGTATTTGTAAGCGCGGCGTCCGGGGTGACAAATGTGACCGCTGTGACAATGGGGCCCCCGTTACCCCAATCGGCTGCACACAGAGGTGAGGCTCTGACTTTGATATTGTAATGTCTGTTTTTCTAGTACATATACCAGGACAGTCCATACTGGGCTTTCCCGGTGTGCCGATTGCTTTGCGGGCCGCAAAATATGTCCTGAGGGCTGATTTTTAATTCCAATTCAGCCTTGGCTACCAGCCATACTTTAATTACAAAATCATTATTTTTATTTTTATGAGTGATATACCCTAGAAAAACAGGACAGAAGTTTGAAAAACACCTGCTTATAATAAAAAGCCTTTATATTTAATCTATGATGGTGAACACAATTTGTAACTGAAAAATTCTCTAAGTATCTCTCATAATTGCATTAATGTTCTATTTAAAATCGCATGACATCAAATGTGGCTACAGCTCTAGGTGAGCAGGTGCTAGTAAGAGTGTGTGGTTTCTGTCCTCTATAGCTGCAGACCTCGAAGCAGCAGTCAGCCACTGAGCAGCCAGCCGGAATGCCCATCCTGTTTCTGCCACGGACACTCTGATACCTGCTCCCCAGCGGAGGGATACTCCATTCTCAACATCTCTTCCAGTTTCAGCAGTGGTAAGCCGTGGGTTTTTAGCCCAAAACGAGCCATACTGCTGCTATTCAGAACTTGCGGTTCCGTTCCTGTGGCAGGTTGTGGAGAGAAGGCCTTCCCCAAACTGTTCCCAAAAAGCTGGAAGCATATGTGAAGACATTTTGGACAATTCTATATTTCCAACTTTATGGGAACACATATGTTTCTATTCCAACATGACTGTGCCCCAGTGCGCAAAGTAAGGTCCATAAGGACAAGTCTGTTAAGTGAGTTTGTTGTGGAAGAACTCGACTGGTCTGCACAGGGCCAGGCCTTCATGTACAACATCAGTACATCACAAATGTTCTTCTGGATTAATGGGCAAAATTTCCCTTAGACGCACTCTAGAATCCAGTGTAGAGTCTTCCCAGAAGAGTGGCAGCTGGTATGGCTGCAAAGGGGGGAGCAGCTCCATAGTGATACCTAGAGATTTAGGATGGGATGTTTTCTAGTTCCTGTAGGTGTAAAAGCCAGGTGTCCCAATACTTTTGTTTATATACTATATGTCAAGCAAACATAGGTAAAACTACACATTTTTGTAACATTACGATGAAATAAAAATTTGTGATACACAATGTGAAGCAGAAAACTATGTCACAGAAGCAGACTCATCACGCTAAATAAATAAAAATCTGATTTGAAAATATTCAAAAATATTTAAAATTCTAACATGCTCCACCCTGAATGAGTACAAGGCAAGTTCATTCGGAACAGCTATGGCTCCGGTACCGTAGTAAGGAACGGTTTGTGAACAATCATACATCTTCCAAGCCGCTTTCTCCTCAGGGACTGAAGGCTGGCGAGCCACTGCAGCTTATGGCACTGCAGCCTCCAGTGTTCGATTCCAGTGGTCCCCTCGGCTTCGGAGCCTTGAGGTCTCCTCCGACAGCAGTGCGCCAGTTTATCTTCTGGCTCCAGGTAGGAAATGCAGTGGCTGCATGTACAGCACTACAACATAAGGATCGTTTAAATATGCTTTTGCATGGCTACATAAGACTTTTGTACTACGCACAAAAAAATACAGTAATTATAATATTATAACTGTTTAACTGTAAGCGCTTATGGATTTCTAAACTCCATTTGTGCTAATCACTAGTTTTATTAAATCTTCGTGTCCCCTTCTAAGCTTCCTACCTGGGCAACCAGCAGTTGAGCTACGGTCAAACACTGTCCTTTTCGCTGCGGCTTGACTGGGGGGTTCGCCGACCCTCCACCAGCGACGTGGTGCTTGAGGGGGCCGGGCTGAGGCTGGCTGCCCCACTGGGAGACCTGCATCGAGTCATTCCCTGTGGATGGAAAACATATAGGTTCAGGTAGAAAACCATGTATACTCCACACATTTTTGATGCCCAGACCTGAAAGGAGATATTCTGTTTCCTTAAGTAGATATATATAAGCTTTCATGCTGATGAGCTGGCATCCCATCCAGGGTGTAATCCAGCCGTGCGCCTGGTACTGCCTGGGACAGGCTATAAGCTTATGGTCCCTTTGCAACTCCTCCTTTGACAAACAGTTAGAAGACAGATTGGTGATAATAGGCAATCATTTCGTCTTCGAATGATTCTTTGTAAACTAAGCAAGTATATCTATATGCTGAGGATGTGAATGGACTCTATGTGAAATGAATGATGCTTCGTTTGTTCAAGCGTGCCCTTTTCACATATCCCATCTTGCTGTCCTTTAAGACACATGTGCAGGTGAGGGTAAAGCTTGGGATCTGAGCAATGGGTCTGTCGTTTATCCGATGCCCCTGGGGTGTTAAGGGCCAACAGACAGGGAGGCCTAGCCTGCTGAGTCACACGCTGCAGACTCTGCCCTTGATGCCAGATTTCACAGTGAATGTCCTAAAGCGATTTCTTCTGCTCCCTGACTGTTTAGACTTGATGAGAGCCCAGAGAGCAAATGGCAGCCCACACCAAGCGCTCTGCAATTCCAGACCCTCCTTCAAAATGTCACGGCCATCAAGATCCGTGGCACATTTGGCAGAGGAAGTATGTGTGTTGTTTTCCCACAATGCTGTTCTATAGAGTTTGTTGACCTCTGTTGCTATCAGTTATACATATAGGCTTTATTGACCAACACTGGTGTATAAATTTTGCCAAAAAAATTAAATCCAATGTTTTTCAGTTTAATGGAAGAGGTCATTCAGTATTTTTGCTTAACGTTGAAGATGTAAAAGTAGTGCATGTCTTTTTTTATGCCTCTGTATGATGTAGCTTGGCACTGTGGGCCGCATTCTGACTGATCCCTAATCTATGAATCTGAGAGGTTGCATGTTTACATTTTTCATCACATTTTACTCCTTTTTCCTCCTGTCCCTTTAAGAAATGGAAACATATGATGTTGCTTGCAAACTCTGGCTTGGTCATTGTTGTCTTTGTTATTGTTCGCAGATTTCATTTTTGTTTTCATCTGATCCCTTTGCCCCCTTTTCAGGCCGCAGTTACCTTGATGATGTGCAGCTTGTATCAGCCAGGCAGGGGTCCGGCACCCCCGCTGGATGGGTTGGGAAGTGCAGTTGCCCTGTTGGGCACGAAGGACAGTTCTGTGAGCGATGTGCCGTGGGATACAGAAAAATGGACCCTGCCAAGGGCCCCTTTAGCCCATGCACACCTTGCAGTAATGCTGACACTGGTGAGAGCATATTCTACCACTAATTTGTATTATAACATAATTTTTCTTTAGGAAGAAATGGCTCCTATGTTAGCTTTAGTTGCTTTATTTGTTATGATGACACTGTTTAGCTTTTGTACTTTATGGTCCAGACTTTATCCTTTTTCTTCTTTTTTCTTATCTGCATTGTTTGCGTGTGTTACCTGTATTACGTATATTACCTGTATTACAGCTATTTCCTTGACTGCCTGTATTACCTGTGTTACCTGTATTACAAGTATTACCTATATTACATGTATGACCTGTATTACCCGTTTCCAGTATGACATCACATTGTTTTCGGGCTGCAGGAGAGTGCCTGCCCAGAGATGACAGCTCCAGGTTCCCACCCGGGGTCGATTGCTCAGTGACACCAGGGTCTTTCGATGTGAGATGTGACCGATGTTCTCCGGGGACGACCGGTGAGGCATGACGTCCATTTAAAAGGACCTGCTGACTTTCTCATTAAAAAAAAACAAAACAAACATATTCATGTTCAATCCTGACCTTACATACCAACAGGCCCGCACTGCAACATGTGTGAAGATGGTTTCTACGGCGATCCCTTGGGGGAAAGCGGTCCCCGGCAACCTTGCCGACGGTGCCAGTGCAACGGGAACATAGATCCCAATGCCGTAGGCAACTGCCATCGCGTGACAGGCCAGTGCCTGCAGTGCCTCAATCACACTGCAGGTTTCTTCTGCGAGAGCTGCCAGGAGGGCTTCCATCGCAGTGACGCGTCTGGTAACTGCAAAGGTGAGGACTCAAAAGTCCTTCCAGTGTGGATCTCCTGGATAACACTTGTATGCAATATTTTGCCGTTTTCTTGTCTCCGCCTTCGAAGGTTATTGGAAACCAGAGTCGTACAAACTATAATTCAGTTGATCATATCGCTTGAGAATATCATAGGCCTCGGCCCTTAGCGGGCACTTCTTTTCAAAGTGACGTGCAAGTGGTACGTTACAAGCACGTGAACGTGTTCTGTCATTTTCCCGAAAGCTTGCAACTGCAGCCCTCTGGGCTCCACCTCAAGGAGTTGCAGCAGCGGCGGCCAGTGTCTGTGCAGGGAAGCTTTTGAGGGACCCAAGTGTGAGCGGCCTGCCTGCCCCAGCTGCTTTGACCGTGTTAAGCGTGAGGTAGGAATATGTGGCTTTCCGGTCAGAAGATGATCTGGACACAAAACATCACAAGACTCATCATTTGTTTGTCTGGGCTTCTTGAAAACAAGATGTTTTGATTTTCAGCCATTATGAAAAATCTGTTATAGCGGTATTGCTGCCTGCAAAAAAAAAAGCCCAGTTTCTTGTTATAGTGAGATACACTTCTTGTTATAAGTAGATACAGTATTTATCTAGCTATAATTTTAAGTTATCAAGTTAAAACATGAAAACTATCATGAAAAAGTTTTCAAGTTAAAACATGAAAACTTGTTATAAGGAACTATGTTTCTCGTTATGAGATGCTAAATTATCTTGTTATAGCCCTATATTGTTATCTGTTCATGTTAATTTTTTTAGCAAAAATTAGTGGAGGGGGGATCTGCCAATACTGGGGGAATCCCATTCTCCCTATTTCCATCGCCCTAGTGTATATATTTCGCAGCTGATTAGATATGTGTTTCATTGTACCTGTACTCAGCACAACAACAATTAATTTTAATCTAATCTAATATCATTATGGCCATTTTGACCTATAAACTGTAATAAAAATATCTCTACATACCCCTGAGCCTTCATGAAGTTATTCACCGATAGCATGAATATTTTGCAGGTGGGGGCGCACTTCTCTAAACTGCACGAGCTGGAAGGCTTACTCCAGAAGATCGAGAGCGATGTTCCAGCAAATACTGCGCAGCTGCTGAGACACATTCAGCTTGCAGAGCTGCTATTGGCTGAAATGCAGATGAACAGCAGCCAGCTCACAGGCGAGAGTCTCACACATTCATTCATTATTAATCGTATACTGTTGTATATGTGCATCCCCAGAATTGGACCAATTTTTAAAATTCTCAATAGTGTTTTTCTCTTTGTTCATAAACCTGCATTGTGAATAGGAAGCAACAAATGAGTGACTGTGTGTTAAGCATTCTATGTTTCATGCAGACACTGAGAACAGTTTGCTGGGTCGCTTGGAGGAGCTAAGCCAGGCTCAGTCCCGTGAGCGCAGTAGCTTGCAGTCTATGAGCGACACGCTGGGCGCTGTGAGCCAGCAGGAGAGGCAGTATCAGAGGCGTGCATCCGATATCGACCTTCTGCTCCGAGACGTGAGGCATCAGCTGCTTAAGGCCAAGACAGACATCCGAAATGCTGTGAGTTTGCATGTTTCATTTGCCTCATTTAATGAACAGCTCTCTGTCCTGGTTAATATGATATAACATCAGCTTTGAGTAGTGATGCTGTACTGTAAAATAGATTGAATTTGACTTTGTAATGGATTCTGTTTCAATTCTATCTATAAACACATGCAGCAGTTAAATACATAGACATTCTGCAACACAGTCACACCTTGATGGCATTACGTTATGTCTATGATTGAAATTTATGTAGATTGAAATTAAAGCAGTTTGCTATTGGAAATGTTCAACAGAAAGGTGAGAAAGTTGCTAGGTCAGCCGGTATGATTCAATTCGTTTGCTCAGTTTCTTCTAAAGCTTTTCCACAAGGCAAAATAAAGTCTTTGTTATATGTTGATGGATGGTCCGTTCTTAGACAACACAGCATTCCAAGACGGTCCACTCGGACCAAATCTTTGTGCAGTAAAGTAAAACATCTTATTCCCTTCCCCTGTTTGTAATCTACACGTTTATCCTGGATTCCAGGAACTTGCTGTACATGATGATAATGGAGACGTCACCTATATTTCCAGCCTGGCTGAGAAAGCTGTCAACCTTGCTAAGAAGTGAGTGACTCAAGACATCTTCTAATACTGATTAAAATGCGTCTGGAGATTCCCGAGAAGCCGTCCTCACTTTGTGTGGGTCAGAGATGACGGTGTTTGTGTCTTTTCAGGCAGCAAGGAGAGGCAGACATGGTAGACCAGACCGCAAAGAGCGCCCTTGCTGAGGCAGAGAAGGCCCAGGGTCTAATACGCCCTGTCCTGCTGCAAGAAGACAAGGTCGCCGAACTTATCAGTGACCTTCAGATTGGGTAAGATACTGTTATTTTAGATTGTCAGCATTCGCGTTCCACCAAGGAATATAAGCATCGATAAAATCCAAGTGACCACCGCTGACATTAAGTTTAGCTATTTGATATTAATACTTTACATCCATCAACAAAAGAGACTTCATGCCCTCCCCTAGGTATAAGCGGAACTCCACATTTGTAACGGACATGAAGAAGGAGGCCGCTCGCCTGAGCTCCGCAGCGGACCGAGAGAGCAGAGCTGGGGAGGGGGCTCTGAAGCGAGTCTCCCAGCTGGAGCCACTCTTAGGGGGAGTCCAGGTAGAAGGTCTTCTGATGATATGATATTCAGAATGAAAAAGGAAAATCAAGATGGATGTGCTGTATTCCACGAGGATGCTGTAAGTGATTTTAACAACTTGTTTCTTCTCAAAAGGGGATGGATGGTGTTTTGTCAGATTTGGGAACCCTAAAGGATAACACGGAAACAAGCCTGTTGGAATACCAGGATCTAAAAGCAGGCATTGAGGCAGAGAAATCTGGGATGAGCGACCTGTTGGCGAAAGGAGAAGCAGCTCAACAGGTATCTACTCAAAATAACACGTCACTGCCACTCTGAGCTGCCGTCTCATCATGGTCATTCCTTCCATTAGTTTCTGTCTCACTTTTATACTGCAAGGTACCTAATCTATCCTGCAACAAACATGGACTTGTCTTAAATGTTAAGCCGTGTAAGTCTAAAATTGACTGTGACAGGAAAAGTTTTAAGTGAAATTATCCAGGGCATTTCTGACTCTGTGTCATATGTATAGTGCCCCCCCGTGACCCTGCACTGGATTCATGTGTGGAAGAGAGATGAGTTTATTTAATTAGGTGTGTGGTTCTCTGTAAGAAGAACGTGAGTCCTTTCGCACACTGACGTTCATTCACTTCTCTATGTTCTGCAGATACATAATCAGCTTCTCTCAAGAGCGAATGCTGCAAAGGCTACTGCAGACGCCTCTATCATGGACATTACCAAGAACATGGAAGGGCTGCTCAATGTCCATAGCAAGCTAGAAGGTAGCTATCTAAATAAGTCTGCCCTCTAGACCTCTGTGTCATCGTGTGGTTCAGTGGGCTAAGCCTGTGTGCCTGTAATCACAAGGTTGCTGGTTCAAACCCAGCCTCTGCATGTCTGTGGGTCCTTGAGCAATGCCCTTAACCCTCAGCTCTCTGGACGCTGCTATGGGTGACAGCCCTTTGTGGACGCCCTACTCCTCAAAGAGCAAACTGAGGGAGACAATTTCCCCATGGGGATTAATAAAGTATTGATTATTATTAATTAGTGCAGTCATGAACACAGACTGACTGCAATGTTAATTATTGACGCGTGGGTCATGCTGTCCAATAAGGTCACTTGATATTTAAAATAGAATTAGAAAGATGCAACAATAATAAAAAAAAAAACATTCTCTTTATTTCACACATACACATATGCACCGTACACACATGCACACAGGATTGTAATTATATATTTGTGGGGACTCCATTTCTATGGGGAAAACTCCTAATTCCAACCTTAAGACCTTAAGCTCTACCCAACCAGTAACCAAACAAAATGTGTGACTTTTGGTGTTTTTACTTTTTTGATTGCATTCACAAATCTTTGTGGGGACCTGAAAAATGGTCCCCACAATGACAAAATAACAGATGTCCCCCACAATATAATATAAACATAATCACAAACACACACCAATGTGTTAACACACTCATCAACAACCAATACTACACATCACATTATTTGATTGGCAGCATTAGTGTTCAGATTGAGATAGAAAATGGGAGAGAGCTGTCCTGCAGTTGATTGTACATATAGATTAACAAGAAACAGCTTATCATCTTGTCATACTGCCCGAAACTAAATAAGTAATTACTGTACGTGTAACGGTCACATATATACCCGATCCATTGTATAGATCTGGATTGGTGCCTGCATATATGTACAGTAATACGTTATACACTACATGTTGATGGTACTAAAATGGAAATTAAAACACCCTGTGACCCTGTACTTAATAATCAGCTGGAAGATGGATGGGTGTGTGGATGGAAGCCAATATGATGTCATTTCAGTTTCTGTGCACAGATAATAACGATGTTTTACCATGACGACGGTTGCAGGATTCAGCAAGCAGCTGAGCACTAACAGAGCAGAGGCGGAGAGGAGCATGGAGAGGCTGCGGGACATCGCGGCGGTCGTGCAGGGGGCCGTCAGCAGCAACACCCAGTCACTGGACGTCATGGGCAGGGTTCAGGGTGACTACAGGGAGGCCCTGGAAACCTTCCGGAACCTCAGGGATGCTGTCACCTACACAGAGGTAAACAAAAATGCTGGGGTCGACATGGGGTCGACATTTCTCCCAGTAGGCTGCAGAATCTCCTTTAGTATGTCTTGATTTGCATACCAAGACATGTTGGGCAATTCCATGCTTCCGACTTTGTGGGAACAGTCTGGGGAAGGCCCTTCTCTGTTGCAAGATGACTGTGCCAAAGCACAGGTCCATGCAGATACGGCTGGGTGAATTTGCTGTGGAAGAACTTGATCGGCCTAGACAGAACCCTGACCTCAACCCCATCAAACACTTTTGGGATGAACTAGAATGGAGATTGTGAGCCAGGCCTTCACGTCCAACATCGGTGCATGACCTCGCAAATGCTCTTTTTTTTATTTACTTAACCTTTATTTACCCATATTTGTCCCATTGAGATCATAGATCTCTTTTGCAAGGGAGACCCGGCCAGGGTAGCAGCAACACAGTATCAGTGCAGAGTCTTACATAATATTACAAAAACATAATCTTCTGGATTAATAGGCAAAAATTCCCATAGACTCTAGTCAAAATCCTTCCCAGAAGAGTGGCAGCTGCTATAGCTGCAAGGAGGGACTAACTCCATATTGATGCCTATAGATTTAGAATGGGATGTCAAATGGGAAAAGTTCCTGTGCTTGTAATGGACCAATACAATACTTTGGTCCCAATACTTTGGTCCATATAACACAAATTCAGTTAATGAGAAATAATCATCTTAGGTATGAAAAAAGTTCAGCTGAAGTGTATTCTTTGGGTGGGCTAAAAAGTGATGACAGAAGAGTAAAATGCATTTGTCAGAACATACATTTTGCCTGGAAGATGTCTTGGGATTAGAATGATCTAGAATGATTCAGAATGGAATGATTTAGAATGGAATGATCTACTAATTCAAACACTACAGGTTCCATTGGCCTTGCATAATCTGAATGACATTCCCCTGTGTGTTGGCAGGAGCTCCCCCCCACACTAAGGCTCAGCCATGATATGCTGAAGGACGTGGCCACGCTGGCAGACGACATGAAGCAGCTGGAAGCCGAGGCCACCAGCAGAATGAAGGAACTGGCGTTGGAGGCAGACCTTGCGAAGCAGCGTGAAATGGAAGCCAGAGAGGTCAGGGGGGGGGGAGGCTGGAGGGGCCTACAGCAGCAACCTAACACAGGAACTTTGAAAAAATTATGTTAGACTGCCAGTTAGTTTAGAAATAAGGCTTTGGGGCACAGCTGCATAGCTGAACAGAGACTGCACTGTACCATTTGCTGAGTGTTATTGGGAGACGGAACACTGGCATCGTTCCGTTGTGGCAGGAGGTATAATACTGAAGCACCTGAGCTAATGTTAATGACTTCAGGAAGCCCTTTCAGAGACCTGCTTTCCAGTGCTGGATCGGGGGCCACTACCCAAAACAACCAGAGATCTATTCTGTTTCACCAACTTTTACTGTATAAGTCTATCAGGTTGCCATTGTATTAAATCAGGAGCAAATCTATGATGAATTACTGAAGAATATCATACCCTATAAAGTATTAGTCCAGTGCTGGTGTGTGACTCTGCAGGGTAGGACTCTGTATTCGGTCACCAGTTCAGATTCTGTGGCTGGTGTCACCTTTGGGCCCTTGAGCAAGGCCCTTAGCCCAAACTGTTCTGGAGACTTGCTGACCCTGCTCTCCGATCCTCACCTGAGCATTGCTTTGGACAAAAGCCTCTGATAAATAAATGTATCATCTCAGAATGGGGAAAGATAGTACAGAGACTATTTATTGTTATTTACTTAGAGTTATTAACCTCACTGTCCTCTGTGACATGAATCTGTGACATCCATTTGAACAGATAGAAAAATAATGCGGTAATAAAGTGTTGGTTTCCTTGCTCATCTAGGCCTCAGCACAAGCAGCCGGCGCTTCTGGCTTTGTGAAGGGAGTGAAGGACTCTGTAGACAGAACCCTGCAGTATGTTGATGCTCTGCTGTCCACCAGCAGCTCACCAGGTATGAACCCATGAAAATGAGGTGGCTCTTGGCATAACACTGTAGCATCACACCTCCTGGGACAGCACTTCACGTCCAAGTCCTGACTCCGTATTGCTGTCCAAATCAAGTGTATGTCACTGAAATGTTGCTTTTAAATGAGTATGTTTTTTGGGAAGTTTTATGCAAAAGTGTATTTATTGAATTTATCTTTGAAACAATTTCATTTTTTATAATTCTAATGTTTCACACGTATGAACAAAGAGTAATATTAACGTTACCACAGGGATGGTGCTTGCTTTCAGTTTTAGATAAGCAGCGTGCGATATAAAAATCCTAATTTTGCAAAAGTAAACCTTTAGACAAAGAGAGTCATTTTTTAAATGTAAGAAGCAAAAGTAATTTAATAAAAACTACTTTGCATGACCTCACCTGCATCACACAAGACATTTGTATCTTTATCATTTAAAGGCTAATGCAGAAATTCTTGCTTGGTCTTGGTCGTTTATAGAGTGAAATTTCATACACGAATTTAAATAACTGCACAAAACAAACCTGACAAACGCACAGTGACCTTACACATAATCTGCATGTTGGTGTATCGTGTGGAAACTGTAGCAGTTTGCAGGGGCAGTGACTGACTTTCCTACTCCTGCAGGCTCGACCGCCATCACAGGCGGGAAAAGGTACAATGAGCTGGAGTTATCGATAGCTGATACGCGCAAAATGGTGACTCAGCAGCTGCTGCCACGGCTACAGAGGCTAAAAGAGATGGAGGCAAGTCAGATGGCCAAGGCCATGAGTCTAAACGCAGATATTGACAACATCCTGCTGGACATCAAGAACCTGCAGGACATCCAGAGGACCATTCCAGTGGGTTGCTTTAATGCTCCAACCCTTGAGAGCCCTTAAAAGGCACAACAGCTGCACAAAATAGTCTGCGTTTGATTCTGTGTGAAATGTGAGGATTTTTTGTACTGCTGTATTTCTATAGAAAGTTATTAATACGATACTATGCAAAAGTAAAATATGGGTAAATGAGTTGGTGGTGAAATTTAAGAAATACATGAAAAGACTGGGGATCTCCAAGGAGACGTTTGGTAATAATCTAGCTGTTAAACTAGATATCAGTAACTTTTACTTCCCAGATAAATAGCTTTAAACATTTTCCTTGACAGCCTAAGACTTTTGCTCAGTACTGTATAAATCAGTGCAATGGTTTATTTAAAAAATAAAAAAAAGAATTATTTATATTTTTCACAGGCAAAGGAGCAGAAATGTTCCATAATTTTTATTGTGTTAGGATTTGTTTAGTCGAATTTGTGTCTATTTATATTGTTGGCACTAGTGTTGCATTAAATACAACAAAAAAATTACAGTACTACTCCAAGTAACTGTCTAATCACATTCTAATTATATAACAAAAAAATGAAATGATAAAAAAACATTAGGTACATTTAGATGCAAATAAAAATACATTTAGGTAATAGTACACATGGTCATGAAAATAATCATTGAGAAGAGAACCTGTCTATAGGCTTAATTTTAGTTATTTTATATTACAGAATTCTTAGTTACTTAGCAACTCACTAGATAAAAGTGATCGATTCTGAAATTCTCCAGACTTTGACGCATCAAGTTAACGTTCAGCAGCATAGGTGGGTCATGAACCCGCAAACCTTTCCTATAAAGTTTTTTTCCCACCCATAAAAGTATCAAAATACACAAGAGTTTAAAATCAAACACCATCTTCACCCTAAAGCAAATGGCTTTTGTTTGTAATATGCTTTATTATATTTTTTACTTAACGTTTTACTCGCTAAAGCTGAACTTTAAAAATCAATGTAATTCTGCATGACACATTTAAAAACAATTGCCATGGAATTGGTACCAATACACACATGGGTGTTGTCAATTGATTCATCTGAAACTGAATCAAATGTCTACTATAAATATTATGGATGCCCATGGGTCCATACTTGCTTTCCAAGCTGTTCATTCAATGCTTATGTCTTTTTTTCCAGCCAAACAAACAATATATATTTAAACATATACAGTATATAACGTTTTTACTGAAAAATATGGGTTTTTTTGTTCAAACACTGTGCAGGTCAACAAAGCTTGCATTTAGTCCGCTCTGATCTATGAAGAATGGCAAACAGATGAATATGCGCCAAACATCCATTTACTATTCAGTATTGAAAAATTAAAAGAAGCCTCGTTTTAACTGAAAAATAATTAAATGTAAATAATTGTTCTGTTGGACTTAAATATAAAGTGTTTGAAAATGAGCCCAAATAATGTGATACTGGCTGGCATAGGATTTCGCTGATCAACACCACTGAAAATGGAGGACAGAGTTTAAAATGCTTTTGGATTAAGCTTCCTTTGTACAGCTTTGCCTCTAATGAGCATGAGGTTTCAAAGCAATATTTGATTTGACCTCAGCAAAAAAAAAAAAAGTCAGGGGACTTTTGACAGTAATCCATGTGACTGTGTTGCATTACTTCTAAATAAATAAATCAATAAACAAATACTAATAATGACAAAAGGCACTCTATAAACTGAGACAACACTTTTGCTGTTAAACGTACATTCTTATTCAGAGATCTGTAATAAAAATTGATTAATACCTACATAAAATATGCCTTGAATTCGTAAGGAAAAAAGACAGGCATGCCACACACTACACAAAGTTAACGGTGAACTTAAGATATATGTTCTTCTGGAGCACAGACTCTAACTTTGTAGCAGTTCAATGCTAATAGAATCACTACAGACTATATTCTACTTTACAAGTAAAGGTTCATGCCAAATGAAGGTGTCCAAGCATGCAATCGCAGGAGAGACCATATTTAACAGTGACAGTGGTCAACAGTTTATCACTAAAGGTAATGCTGTTCTCTCCTCTGCACTTTTTACATGCATGTTAAAAACTTCATTCCTCATTTACAGCCTCACAACTGCAATACATGCCTTCCTGCACAGTTGAGGAGAAAAAAAAAACATTGGTAAGAGTCCACAAGTTCATAGACATTGACTGGACCTGCACACAGAAAAGCAGAGGATAGAGGAACTTATGCACAATAAAACAGACGGAAGAGGAATTTATGGCAATTAAACTCCAGCTCCAGCATAGGGCGTTCTATCCAGAAGTGTTGATGTAGAGCTGGCACTTTAGAACGTAGTCGATGACTGGCTGACTCAGGTAGTCCAACACATGCCCGTCTCCATGCTGAAGAGCTAATCTGTACAAACAGATGAACGTTTCAAGCTTCATTGTGATTTTGTAGAAGTGCATTTATTCGCATGTGTTTAACTTTTTTGACTGACCTGCACTTTGTAGAACTGACAACAGACATTGGGTGGTTGATGTCATCTTTGACCACAATGATATTATCCTGTAAAAAACAACAATAATAGTAATAAGTAAATAAATAAATTGTAATAATAAAAATAATAAAAGGCTAAGAGTCATCAACTTAACATTATGCTAATAAATCAGTTCCACAACAGCAATTAAATAGTTCAGTATAAAATGTAATAAAAGATTTTTCTAAGAACAACATAACAGTAAATGTATATGAATTTAAATAATTTCAGGATGTCCTGAATTCCCAAAATTCCAAACACAGTGGTACCTCAGTTTTCAAACTCATTAGAACTTTAATTTCTTAAAAGTCGAACCAACCACTTTGAAAAAAAAATCTAGAACTCGATCTGAATCTCAGAAGTCGAACAATGAACACCAATCTGAGATAACTTGTATGCGCAAGTAAATGCGTCATGCGTCTCTCAGTGGAAACAAAGGGTAATGCTTCAGTCTCGGCCTTGCATGCACTGTGATAGCATCGTTCATGTTTACGCTAGCTGAATACATATATTTAGACAGTAACAATACATTTAAACAATGCCAGACAGTAACAGTAATTATATAATAAATACATTTAAAAATAAAGATTTCTTATTAATTATTTTAATATCATTAGTAATAAACCATCAATACATTTAATTATAATAATATTGTTTTGCCGAGCGGGAACGGACAAAGGCACAGACGTCAGGGTATCGGGGAATACGGGGTTTAGGCAGGCAAAACACAGAGGGACAATACAATGACCGAACTGGGGAAACAAACTGAAACGCGGACTAAATACACAGGACTAATGACAACAACCAGAAACAGCTGATCACACGGGGATTCCACACCAGGTTAACAAGGGGGCGTGGCACACGGAAGGAGTGGACGATCGGGGCAGGACACATTGTTTTTTTGTTTTTTTTTTACATATTTTACACATTGTTTGGATACACTTATTTTCTTACTTTACAAATTACTGGTTTGATAAATGTCCTCAGATGTCTTTAGTACTGTATATGACTTCTTGTTTTGCCCTGTTCATTTTGTTTGTAAAAAAACATATTTTGGTGTAAATTTTCGCAGGGAACCAATTCATTGGTTTTCCATTATTTGTTATGGGGAAAATTCTAATAGAACTTGAACTGTTTAGGATTTAAACCTGAGTTCTGAATGGATTAAGTTTGAGTTCTGAGGTACCACTGTAATTATAGCTTTATTACAACAATGCATACTACCGTTTGCTAAAAAATGAAACTGATTTGTTGTCTAGCTGCTACACACTTGAAATGCTTTCAATATGGCCCACTTGAATATTCACTAAATTTAGCTACACGGCCAAATGGTCTGATGTTTGTTCAGGTCTGCATACATTTTTAAAAAGTTACAGTAAGAGGTTTTTGGTGAAATTGACCTTGTACTTGCGCAGCACAGGAGAATGGTTCATAATGGTTTCTGTATCAGTGCCGTCACGGGGCACGACAACGATGCCAAAATCCCCCACAATAACGTCCATCTGAAAAGCGAAAGAAAACAGGGCGGCTTTCATTCTGAGGGGTGTTCAAGCTTATTTTCACATGATCATTATTACACCAATAAATTACTGTTTGAGTACTGAGATTCTACCAAATACATTTTAATGTCAATTTACTATGTTATTTGTCTCTCAATCTTAAAAAGGATTTAACAGTATGCTTATTTGTTATTTTATATTTAGAGCCGCTATGTATTGGTCTTTTAAAACCCAAGAACTATTTTTGGTTTTATTTTCACAATTTCTATGCAATAAGCTACAGAATCTCACATCACTGCTGTCCCACAGCCCAGGGATACAGAAGGACTCCAGCAGGTCACTTCCGCAAAGCAGCAGAATTCGCAGCTCTGCACAGCACACAGGAAATTACAGTCCAATGACGATCCACAGAGGTTAGATATTTGATTGCAAGCGATGAATGAGCAGATATTCAACTCTCGATTGTTTCAATACCCAGTAAATAATATCTCAATTTCAGTTAACAAACATCATTAATATATAAAAAAAGTAATTTGTGTAATATCTGACACAAAATCAATGGTTAATGATTTGAAGAACTCACCAATTTCTTCATAACGAACTGCAGTGCCAAGGTTGGCATTCTCATCTTAAAAGAAATTCATAGAAAGATAAAAACATGTTAGTTCTTCACCGAAGGAACAACTTCACATGCCTGCATTTGCAAACGAAAGAATTCTGATTTTATGACCGATTTTAAAAGGTTTAAATTGTCCTGGAGGGCTACACAATGATATTCAAATGAATCGATATACAATGGGAAACTAGTCACTTTGCTAGAAAATCATCTGCCCTCTTGTAGCTGATGTAGGCTAAAGAGTTTACCCTATTATTCCCTATATTGCTACTTGGCACATTTTGTTTACTCAGTCTAGCTTTTTCTAAAAAAGCCAAGTCACACAAATGTGGATGACATCATAATATGTATCATAGCAGATCCAAAAAATTAAAATTCTGAGATTTACTGTGCTATTAAGTAATATATCTGTCATGCCCTGCTTGTCCAATCCTACCGTGTGCTACGCCCCCTCGCTACCTCATGTGGAATCCCTGTGTTACCAACTATTTCTCGTTGTTGTTACTTAGTATGATGTATTTAAGTCCGGCCATTGATGTCATGTGGTGCAGTTGTCTCCTGAACCCCGTATTTTCCCGACACCTTGAGTCCTGCCTCTGCCTCCTCAGTCTGTGCCCTTGTACACTGTGACACTATCTTAATTTGGAATCTACAACATATTTCATTCCAAAAGTTCACGTTAACCTTTAACAGCTCTCACACATTATCTTGGTCATTAATCCATTCTTCACAGGCCTCTGATTGTAGCAAAAACAAACATGGCTACAGGAGTCTTTTAATTATTTGGCAACCTTCTGAAATGAGTTGTGATCTCTACTTAGATTTATAGTCTTATAAAGCAAATGTAACCACAAGTAGCACAGAGCTAAATCACAAGTGAAAAAATTGTATAATTGCAATCGCAATATACGAATTATCCTGAATAACTCTAATCTGCTCAAAACATTTTAGAAACACTGTGTGTGGACCTGTATCTATATTGAAGAACACTGAAGTAAGAATGTTGACAAACTCAATTTGATCTTCAGTGTACAGGTGGATGTTGAATCTCAGTTTACTTCCTGGCTTACCTAGTCTTTATGTTAAAGGTTCTTATGAAAAGAAGCTTTTCAGCATGTTGACATTTATGGCCTGGAAAAATACTCAACTTACATGGATAAATGATGAAATAGCTACACTCTAGGGATGGCAGAGTAGACTATTTAATGCTATACTGCTGGAGTATACCTACAGGACTAAATATAGAAAGGGTGAATTTTACAGGATCTAGACGCCATTTTTTAAATATTCTAAAGATATTATAATGAATTAGATATTGTAATGAATTGGTTACTCTACCGCAATGGTATGATACAATGATTTTCATTGACCCCCCCCCCCCCATCTCTTTTACTGAATATCAGTTGTTGCACTGTTGATAATTGAAATTGCTGATAACGGGGGGACTGAGGGCCCCCATATACTGTATGACTTGTAATAATTTTGCACTTGTCATTCCTTTCATCCTGTGTGAGGCAGTGGAAGATTATGTGGCCCTTTTATTTTGCTTTGTTCTGTTCTGTCTTGTTTGTGAATGTGAGCTGTACTTGTTTAAGAGTCAAAGTTCAAACCAAAATTAAGATATTTTCAAAAAAAGGCATTTTAAAAATAGCTTTGGATACCATCATACACGTGTCTAATATCTAAACACATGTACTTACCTACAAAGGAGAAACGCTCATTGTGAGGACGGACACAGCAGATTCTTCCTAGACTTTCACTCATCTTTCCCCAAAATTTTACTACAAGGAAAAGAGAAGGAGCACACAAGCAGTGTTTGCATTATTACATCACCAGTGATACCATCTACTGGCCTGATGATTCTGTTAATCTTATCCACCTTCCACTGACTTATCCTGGTCTGGGTGGTGGGCATAAGGCTGCCTGGCACTGTGGACAGGATGCTGGAGGGCAGCGGTACCCTGCCGTCATGCCAACTATTATTGTTTATCAATTTACAATTAACATAAAAAACTAAAAAGACAATAACTAAACATAACCCTCACCTTTTATCATACTACAAAATCTTCAACTTGATAAAAATCTAAACTTTTTTTAAGGTAGAACACAAATGAAGAAATTCTGAACAAGAAACAGAAAGCCATTTACGAGCTGTGGGCTTGTTGTTTGGCTTGGAGTTCTGGTAGATGGGACTGGTCTCATTCTGTGGCTGACCAATCACAGGTGTTGTAGATGGAGAATTGACGTTGGAAAGAATACATCCTGTCACCCTCTGAGAAGGAAAACACATGCAGCAAATATGAAGGACAAAATACTGGGAACAAAGGTACAACAAAAAAGCACTCATGAAAGTCATTCAACATGAATAGCAAGTTCACTGCTAAGCTTTACTTTTAGCAGGAAAGACTGCTGATTTTTAGAACAGAGCATGAGATTTATCTATTATCAAGGAACAGACATTTACAACAGCAGGAGATTAATCTATTATCAAAGAGGAATTTGCACCCAGCAGACATACTCCAGAGCTCTCCAAGCGCTTACGAACAGTCATTAAAGCAAAATGACAGTTTCTGTTACCCCAAATGTTTGCAAGGTGAAGGTCATCCCTCAAGGTTGGAAAAGAAGATTTTTAAAGGTAACCCAGAAAGTGGAGTACTGATCTGCTAGAGTGTTTGCATCATGGGGGGGGGGGAAGGAATCTTTCAAGATTAGAAAGATTCCTCACTAATGAGCATAAAACTCTCCTTAGGTTTTGCCTTACGATCATCAAGGCACCTGATTAAATCCCAACAAAACTATGCAGAGAGCCTTCGGTAACTGTGTCACCGAGGTTATTTCTGTACTTGGCGTAATGAGGTCACAGTGATGTTTACCTTCATGAGGTCACGATGATGTTCCAGCACACAGCATGTAGTTTTCCAGGAGTCCTGGTAACACTCCCATGGGTCTACCCTATAGGAAAAACAATATTGTAATTTTATAAAAACATTATGTAACACAACAACGCTGTATTCCTAATCTATTATAATGAGGACTGGTATGTTTGAAAACATTCACACAAATTCATGCAGAATAACACAAGGAACGTCTCAAAACAAATGACAGTTTCACAGTTGGACTATGCAACTTGTGTGCAGTGTTGGGCATTTCAGGTTCAGAAGCTACAAATCCAGACCAGGATTTTGTTTTTACCAACCAGTTCAGCATAAGGAGTCATGGTCACAGAGTACTCAGCTGCTGGGTAGAAACAAAATCATGGTCTGGATTTATAGCTTCTGGACCTGAAATGCCCAACACTGCTTATGTGTGGTGAAATGAGAGGTGTGTCCACTCGCTTTCTGCTGGAACCATTTAATCCATTATGACTTTGACAAGTATAACATTATTTTATAAACCAACATAAACAGAATTGTAGGGTGGTTAAAACCAGCACCAAAGACTCTACAGCAATCCTTAGTTACTAGGAACTATGGGGAAACACAGGACCCTAACAGTTCATGCTTTTGTGGCTCAGGAATTGATTGGTAGAGTCTGTCCATGGTCACATCCTGAGGTTGGATTCTATACTTGGTTTCAATTCATGTTCACTTGCTTGGTTCTGAAGAAAAATGTACTGTTACCCACCTATTAAATTTGGAACATATCACACTTTTTTCACCACTGTAGTTTCACTGTTTTGAATGTCTTCTGAATTCTGCTCTCTGGCATTTCCCCTGATTTTCCTGTCAGCCCATGTCCAGGTTGGACAGTAGTCATCCTCCACATGCATATATGTGAAAATGGCCGCAGGATTTCACTGGCTGTGCTATAATAATACTGTATCTTCTGCATTATTCTAACAACATGCAGATTAAAATAGCTAACCATTCCCACCCAGGGCCATCTGGTCATCATCCCAGAGACTGGGTTGTGATGCTTAATCATCTAGGTAGGCCAGCTAATCTTGGTCCCCAAACCAATTTCACCCGTTGCGACAGAGGAACGTCACAAAAGTTGTCTTGAAATTCTAGAATTACAGGCACATCACTTCCAGCAGAATAACTTAACCCATCTACCAAGTATTTTCTGTGCCCGCTTGTCCTAGACAGGGTCATGGGGTCTGGAGCCTGTCCCAGAAGCTATGGGTGCAAGGCAGGGAACAACTCAGGATGAGGCGTCAACCCCATCACAAGGCACACACAGACACACACACCATTTACACACACATTCAAGCAAACAGAATTATTAATGAATTACAAAGATAGCTTGATACAGCTGATTTTTGATTGGTTGATTTTTTTTGAGGGGGAGGGGGAGTGGGATTTACTTAAATATGACTGTTAAATAAGTAAACATGAATTAAAGAGCTAAACACTGGCACTCACCTTATCCAGTCAGAAGACTCAACAGCTAGTTGACACATAGTGAGTCGGTGCCGGCTGGAGACCAGACCCTGGAAGTACACAGGGGTATATGCACTGCATGATAGCACATAGCATCATATCACATCGCAGCGATGAGCACCATTCCAAGCAATCACATGAAGACCTTTTAAGAACGGACAGCCTACAACTGACCAAACGCACCAGAAAAATACATTTGAAAAATTCAACAGCAATGTATCTAACCAGAAATCATGACCTGGTTACTCAAGATACCCACAGACTTTGCAGTGAGCAGTTTAATAAACAAACTTTACTTTCTACCTTTTTTTTTTTAGCACCACTTGGCTAGCATTGATGTTTACATCTGATCACGCTGTGAGGGGCATGAGCACCTTGACGCTAGGGTTAGGCAGATAATTAATATTTATATTATTATCAACATTCTAAACATTATTCTGTTTTTCCTAAAGCTTGGTGTCCTAATGTATTGTTTTTTTTGTGATTATGATGGTTATTATTCTTATTCTACTTAATAATTTGGGTAATCACCACTGGCAGTGTGCTGTTTATTTGAGAAAAAAATCCTACTCCTCAACTGAGGAAAATAAATGGTGAGAAGAATGCTTTAATTGTGTTTAGAGTAGTTTTGTGCATTCGTGCATTTGTAAAAACACATTAAAAGGGCTTTTGCTTGCTAAACCCACATTAGATTGTAAAGATTTCTGCCTGGTATCTCTGCCCTTCATCCTGCAGGAACTGCCCGCGTCTTTTCACCACATGAGGCCAGGCATTGCCATGCACCTGGAAGAACTCAGGACCCACTGCACCAGCGTGAGGTCTAACAATGGATCCAAGGATTTCATTCCGATACCTAATGGCAGTCAAGGTGCCATTGTCTAGCCTGAGCGTTCTTCCGCGGATATGCCTCCTCAGACCATCATTGACCCACCACTATACCGGTCATGCTGAACAATGTTACAGGCAAGACAACATTCTCCATGACTTCTCCAGACCCTTTCACGTCTGTCACATGTGCTCAGGGTGAACCTTCTCTCATCTGTGAAAGTCACAGGGCACCAGTGACGGACCCGCCAATTCTGGGAGGCAATTGTCAATTAAAACGAGCTCCGCGGTGCTGGGCAGTGAGCTCAGGGCACACTAGAGGACATTGGGCCCTCAGGTCGCTCTCATGAAGTCTGTGTCTGATTGTCTAGTCAGAGACATTCACACCAGTGGCCTGCTGGAGGTCATTTTGTAGGCCTCTGGCAGTGCTCATCCTGTTCCTTCTTGCACAAGGGAGCAGATAGCAGTCCTGCTAATAGGTTAAGGACCTTCTATGGCCCTGTCCAGCTCTCCTAGACTGCCGATCTCCTGGAATCTCCTACATGTCCTTGAGACTGGGCTGCGAGACACAGCAAACATTCAGGCGCATATTGATGCGCCATCCTAGAAGAGTTGGACTACCTGTGCAACTTCTGTAGGGTCCAGGTATTGCTTCATGCTTCCAATAGCGACACTGACCGTAGCCAAATGATGCTATACTCTGATTAAAAAGTGTTCATTTAATTTTTTTGAGCAGTGTATGTGTGAGCCAATAAGTGGAAATTATACACTGTATAGCTTTGTTTTAACAACATTTTTAACAGACAAAACTACCTACAGTGGTGATCAAAAATAGTGAACAAGACATTTTTATAATATACAAAGTCACAGCTTATTCAAATTCAGTTATTTCATCATATTTCACCAGTAAAAGTTATGCCACCTTACAAAACAAATTGTTTAAACAAGAAATTGCAAGGCATGCAATCAAAATTAGAGAACAATGTGTTATACTTGACAGTTTTTCATTCTAATCTGAAATATCTTGAAATATCTGGCAACCCCAATCTATTTGGCAACATTGGTAGGAGTTTTGCAGGATGGTGGACCTCTCCAAG
>JAABNY020000043.1:17951217-17988494 GCA_015164015.2 Brevimyrus niger | reverse complement strand
CGCTTCGAGCTCCTTCCATGTCGTTATTAATATCCAGGGCATCTTTTTAACACTAGCAGAAAATTGGACTCACCTACACAAATTGCAATGAAATGCAAAGAAAAACCAAAAATATTACTGAAATATAACATAGAGCATCCACATTTGGATGAGTATTTTCCGGTCATCTCCATTTCCTTTATTGCAGATATTATTAATCTCCACGTTCCATGTTTTGTGATTACTGAGACAGTTCATATGTAATCGGAAATGTAGTCACTGCCATTTCTAGTTTCTTATATGTATTTTTTGCTAACTGGATAGGTTCTGTGCCAAAATCCTTTTTCTTACTGCATCAGTGCAATCTCAGTAAATCATGGTTAACATTGTACAGGGAAGTAATTGCAGTAATTGTGTTTTACTACTGGTTGCGCACGCACGCACAAATGAGTTTTCCCTTGTGGGGACTGGAAAACATGTCACGAGATAAAAAGTGTCAGGGTCAGCGCCCATCTGACCCTGTCCTCGTATCTCTTCCCTGTGTGGCCGGCAGCCATTGCTGCCAATCCCTCCTGTCTTTGTACTAGAACCTTGTGTGTATCCCCTGCTCCCTAGACCACCACATAGCATAATGGGCAGAGTGTGCAGCATAAAGGCTGAATACCCTGCAGTTGTGGTTTGGAGGCCAGCGTCACCTGTTAATTGGTTTTCTGTTTTTCCTGCTCTTTATTAGTCCTTTGCTTCCCTGTTCTAATTTATTCTTTGTTTGATATTGTTCATCTCACTGTTTAATTGATCTTGTTTATAGTTTTCTGCCCCTGCCTTGGTTATGTTTTGTTTTGCTTGTTTATTGTTTTTTTCTTCTATTGTAGTATTTCCTTGTTTCCTATGTTTCAGGTCTTGTACGTTCCTTAGTTCTATGTTCTTTAGTGTTAATTTCTTCACCTGCGCCTTGGTGCCCTGTACCCTTGTGGACTGGTTGTTTTTAATCATTCACACTGATACTTTGTTAGTCCTCATTATCATTGTATTTAAATGCCTGGCTTTGTTCATTTCCTCAGTCGGTGATACACAATGACAGAGGTGTACACAAACGCACACCCATCGACAGAGGTGTACACACAAACACACTCTGACAGAGATGTACACGCACACAACGACAGAGGTGTACACATACACACACATACACACAACTATAGGGGTGTACACAATCACACACACAATAGGGGTGTACACGCACACATACACACACAATGACAGAGGTGCACACACACACACGCACACGGAATGACAGAGGTGTACATATATGTATGTCCCATGTCATTATATTAAAAAAGCTTAAAAATAATTAAAAGTGCAAAATTTAAACAAAATTGCTATTTGAAAGTACTTCCATGAGTATCAAAAGTTAGAATTAGAGAATGTGTCACATCAAGGCATTAAAGGAGGTGAGGGCATTCAAAAAAATGGGAGCAGAATAAAAACAAGCAGACCGTGAGGGGTCAACAGGGAAGACTTTGTTAGTTCGATCTCTCGCTCATTCGTTCACCTGCCCACCCGCTTATGCGTCTTTCTATTCATTCGTCTGTTCGTTCACATTCATTAACAAGGCAAGCTAAGATCACGCTTTTTGCACAAGTAAACTAACAAGACATTTTAAATCTTCTGGCTGTGGTTTTGGTAGACACAAGTCTGAGAATGATGCAGTTTTTGGTTTTAATGAACTTGGGATTAGTGCCATGCAGATGCCTAATGAAGTTTTTATGTTTTAAATCTGATCACTGTGCGATCATATGCCAAAGCAAGGAAGGAAGAACCTACCAATGAAAGAGAAATGCAGCCTGCCCTTCTGAGAAATACCTGTCAATTTGGAATTTATACACAAAGTTATATCAAGTACTCACATTCCCAGATGAGCTTCTGCCGATGCACAGGCTCAGAAAAGAAGGTATCTGCTAATACTGGATGACTTGGATGAACGTGGGAGAACTTATGGGACCAGCACACACTTCACTGTCAAGATATATTCTCCAATGTTGGGATTGTAACTTATGTGCTGACAACACCTGTACTTCTGAAGAAAAGGTCAATATGTGATAGACAGACAGACAGACAGACAGACAGACAACCAGATACACACACACACACAAAGCTTTTGGATTAAGTTTGTATTATCCGTATATGATACGTTGTGAAAACTAAACACTATATTTACTATATTTATAGAGTATTAATATAGTATTTTACTATATTTATATGAAAAATGCTGATTTATAATTGTGCACTTTGAGTGAATTAAACTGAGGCCTTAAGTGCCTGCAGGATTTTACAGAGTTATATTGTGTTTTGGCAACTTTGGCAATTTGTGTTCCTGCAAAGTTCTCGGTGTTTTTTTTTTGCTCAGTCACATACAGTCACTGGCCACTTCATTGGGTACACCTGTTCAACTGCTTGCTGAAGCAAATATCAAATCAACCAATCAAATGTCAGGAACACAATGTATACAATCATGTAGATGTATATTCACATCAAACACCAGAAGGTGACTGAAATAACTTTGAATGGTTGCTGGTGCCATGTAGGCTGGTACAAGTATTTGAGAAACTGCTGATCTACTGCGGTTTTCAGTCTTTCACCACTGATTATCCAGGGTTGGGTCATGGAGGCAGCAGTCTAAGCACAGATGTCCAGACCTCCCTCAGCCCAGCCACCTCCTCCAACTCCTCCGTGGAGATCCCAAGGTGCTCCCAGGTTGGCCGAGAGATATAATCTCTCCAGTGTGTCCTGGGTTTGCCCCAGAGTTTCCCTCCCAGTGGGACATGCCTGAAACATCTCCCAGGGAGGTGTCCAAGAGGCATCTTGACCAGACGCCCGAACCACCTCAACTGGCTCCTTTTAATGCAGAGGAGCAGTGGCCCTACTTGAGCTCCTCCTGAATGTCCAAGCCCCTCACCATATCTTTAAAGCTGAACCCAGATACCTTGCAAAGGAGGGATTTTCATGCACAGCCATCTCTGGGGTTTACAGAGAATTGACTGAAAAAGAAAAAATACATCTGTGGGTGAAAATGCCGTGTTGACGGCAGAGGTCAGAGGAAAATGGCCAGAATGGTTCAAGCTGATAAAAAGACAACAGTAACCCGAATAATCACTCATCACAACCAAGGTATGGAGAACAGCATCTCTGAATGCATATCATATTGAACCTTAAAGCAGATGGACTACAGCAGCAGAACACCACACTGGGTCCAACTCCCATCAACTTAGCACAGTAAACTGAGGCTATAGTGGGCACAGGCTCACCAAAATTGGACTATAGAAAACTGAAAAAATGTTACCTGGCCAGTCGATGGTAGGGTCAGATTTTGGTATAAAGTCCATGACAGTATGGCTCCATCCTGCCTTGTATCTACAACTCAGGCTGCTGCTGCTGGTAATGGTGTGGGGCAGAGCCAGTTCTAGGTAGTGGCACAGGGGGGCAATGCCCCACCAAATGCTCCGCCTGCCCCACTAACACCAAAGACTCTACATAGACGGAGCTTTAGCTTTGCAAATGCCAAATATCCACCCCTAAAAATCTGATTGGTTGGTTTGTCAAAAGTAAAATACAGTTAACAGTTACCGTTAACTGCACTCTTACCGTTAGTCGTATGTATCTTTACTTCTTTAGTATTCCTTTTCTTTCTTTTTTGACTTTGCACTATCTCTTGGGAATTTCCTTTAAACCTGTTTTAGTTTGAGTTCAAGCTAACGTTAGCCACAAGTTGGTGGTTATCTCACTGCTCTCGTCTGCGTTAGCTAGCATTAGCTGCACATTTCTGAACACTTCGGATCCCCCAATTTCAGTGTTACTTTCCCTTGGCTTTGCACTCTTTCGACATCATTTTTCTCTTTATTATGCATCGATTTCTGATTGTTAAATCTAGCAAGGCTGCTAGATATTTGAAGCGACTGCTTCTCAGCCCAGCAAATCCCAAGCCATCATGGTGCAGCCCAGTTGCCCTCCTCTATCCCATTACCCAGTGCACCACTCCCCCGGAAGATGACCGCCATCACTGATGGTAGCCATGGATTGAATAGCTATGCCCTGTCTCAGCTCACCAGCCTAGCTTTTCCTAAGCGTAACTTCAGCTAATCTGCACATGCATTCAACCCCTGTTGGTATCGTGGGAGACCATGGGCAGAGTACTCTACAAAGCTACATTCATGTTTCTCTTTTCCCCTACCGTAAATTCGGTGCATCTAATGACAGAAATACTGTTTTACCAAGTAAGGATTTAATAATTGGGAAGTAACATTAGAGAAAGACAAGGGATTCAGCAAGCATGCATCTAGCCATGGTCATTTGAAGAATGTAGTAGATTGGTCTGAAATGCATTAAAGGGATGGAACTGGGGAAACCATCGCAAGCCTTTTGGGGCTCAGCCAAATAGAAAGAAATGCATACTATGTCAAAAGCATAGGAGAGGTAGTGGAGCTTCATTCAGTTAATGAGCTTCCTTTTCGTGGGAGTCAGGGAGAAAGAAGCATGGTGATGATGGACAGCATCTGTCTGCTGGCCTCTTCCTGAAGCTCTTTGAAAACACACTGGCAAAGGATCCCAAACTTAATGAAGCTGCAAAAGGTATTCCTCAAAATGCAACACGCTCATGCAAAAACATTCAAAAGAAATACAATAATGCAGATCATATAGGGTTTGGCATTAAAGGTGATTCAACTAGAGACAGATGCAACGTGGAAACTCTTTCAATTATAATTAGGTTTGTGAGGGATAGCATTCATGAGGAACACTTTGGTCTTCTAGATCTGAGTCAGCTGGAAGCAGAATGTATTACCTCCCAGATAATAAATATCATCTTTCTGACTCAGGTTATAGTGCAGATCAAATTATTAGTCAGTGCTACGATGGGGCCTCAGATATGAGTGGGATTAGGGGTGGGGTCCAGGCTTTGTTGTAAAAAAAAGGTAAATATATTCCCCATATCCACTGCTTTTTTCGAGCTATCAAGATCACTGCACTCCTTGTTCCATCGCCATTACGTGTCACAAAACTATCAAGTCCCTTCCCTTAAACACCTGCTGGAGATTCGGTGGACAAGTCACCACAATGTGACAAAGTGTCTTGTGGACAATCAGGATGCTGTCCTTAGTATCGTTTCAGAGATTTCAGAGGACAGTGTAGCAGATGTGAGTATTTGCAGAGAGGCATTAGGTTTGTTGATGATGCTGAGAAAACACAATTTCTTTGAAATAGGCAGATTCCTTCTTAAAGTGCTTGATGCATTGAAGCCTGCAAATGCTACACAGCCCAGCCAAAAAAAAAGGTTTTTAAATCTTTTGTTGGACCACTTTCAGCTTTAATTATGGTGTCCATTTGTGACGGCATAGTTTCATCAAGTTTATGCAACACGTCTCCCTTCATTGTCATCCATATTTACATTAACTTCTCACCAAGATCCTGTATTGACAAGTGTGTTGAACCTCCATAAAGCCTCCTTCAGCTCATCCCAAAGACCTTCAATGAGGTTATGTCTTAAGTGAAAATGATTCCCTATGCTCCCTGAACCACTCTTTGACAATCTGAACCCAATGAATTGTGGCATGCTTGTCCTGAAATATGCCCATGCCAACAGGGAAGAAAAAAATCCATTGCTTGAGGTGTAACCCGGCCATTCAGTAGATTCAGGCACTTTGCATTATTGCTGCATAACGTTGCTGAGCTGTAATAATGATCCAGTCATTGGCTCTTAAGTATTTGCTGATATAAATTCAAATGGTGACTGTTTTTTGGCCGGGAAGTTTTATAGGCTCCATCTAATGACCCTTGCCTTGCTGGTGAAGTAGTCAGTGCTTCTCTACAGGTTCTGAGGAACATGATGACTCACTGACTAATTTTGAGATAGATCCTGCAATAATAGAAAAAGAACAATGAGTTTCCAGCTTACAGACAGTGTTATTTTATGCACTGTAGGTCACACAGAAACCTTTGAAAGTCCTAGCCAGGCTCTGAAGAGAGCTCTTCTCAACATCCTGGAAAGAGCCATTGTGGGATTGGAGGCCAGGTTCTCCAGAGGCTATCTTCAATTGATGGTGGCAGTGAATTGCCTTCTCCCTCAATCTTCCTCTTTTCTGGATGCTGCCTTGTTAAACTTGTTGTTTGCAGTGACAGTCTTTCTAATGAAATTTGTGTTGCAAAAGTCATGTTAGAAAAGAAGTTTACCGCTGCTGTTGCAGACATCACCACCATTTGCAAGCACCTCCTATAGTTTAAGGAAGCTTTCCCCAGCTCCATCTTCTCTATGTAACTGCTATTGTAATTGGAGGTTCATTTGCCACATGTGAGAACTCTTTCTCCACGTATCCTAATGCCTTACATGATGTTACATGCGAGAAAGAAAAAGTTGGTGATTCTGGCTCATGGGAAGGCCATAATAGCTGGGCTAGACATGGAGGAACTTGTTTGGGTTTTTACACAAAGAAAGAGAAGACTGATCCTACAATACAGAACATATAATTAGCAATGATCAATGAGTCACTTAAAATAAAAATGGGGGGGGGGACTGAAAAGGGAAACTTAATGAACTGAAACACTGAGAATTTTATGGGTGTGGGGTCAAAATACTAAAATGCATTAGTGGGTTTGAAAATATGAATTAACTATGGTTAATTAGCTTTAGCTTTTGTTAAAAAAAAAACATAAAACAGACCACTTTATAGCTTAAACATACAAACACAACACTAGACATTAGCGGCCCACCAACATCTCTTACTGCCCCCCCACTGAATGCAGTCTAGAACTGGGCCTGTTGTGGGACATATTTTCTTGGCACACTCTGGGCCCCTTAGTACCAATGGAGCATCGTTTAAATGCCGCAGCCTACCTGAGTATTGTTGCTGGTCATGTCCATCCCTTTATGACCACAGTGTATGCAGCTTCTAATGGATACTTCCAGCAGGATAGTGTGCCAGGTCACAAAGCTCATATCATCCCAGACTGGTTTCTTGAACATGACAATGAACTCACTGCACTCAAATGGCCTCCACAGTCACCAGATCTCAATCCAATAGAGAAGCTATGGGTGGTGGTGAAACAAGAGATTCGCGTCATAAAGGTGCAACCGACAAATCTGCAGCAGAAATGCATTTGATTTGAATCTTTCAACAAATCCACAACAATTGTGTTTTGTTGCACACAAAAATGAACAGAAAATACATATGAAAAAAACTTTTTTTGTCCCCCATTATGTATAAATAAACCAATTGCTTTACTGGCCAAAAGAAAGTATTGATTTATTTTAATAAAACACAGATATTAGGGTGCAGTAACACATGACAGGTTGGACAAGGACATTATAGTGTAAACAAAGGTTTGACTCAGCAATATATCGAGTAACAGCAAGTTCCACGAGCTCACATAAATTCAGGTTAATGCTAATGCAAGTACTGAAATGTAATTATTTGATAATGTATCATTAATGTGCTGTTACACAGTTCCTTATAGTTACATTGAGAAAGGGGAGCATTACTATTATATGAATAATTTTGTAATCGTTAAACAATAAATTAAATGCAAGAAAAGGCACGTCCACCATCAGAGAAAGGAGTTTCACAGGGTGCACATTTTTATCTAAAGTGAGAATCTGATGCAAATGACTGGCTTTGAGATAGAAAAGTTGTTTTAAATTAAGGTGACAATGTTGTGTTTCAAAAATAGATTTTAATATTCTAAAATTATATTCATTATTTCGATACATCATCACGACAGTGTGGCCATATTAAGGGTAACCACAGCCAACTGCATTACTGAAAAATGAAGCTAACTTGTCATAAGAATTGAATACTATAATCCATTGTTGCCTATTGCCTAAAATAAATTTAGGCCTATTGCCTAAATAAAATAGTTTCTTTTGCAAACACATAACTGTTTATTTGTGTGTTTGATGTGCTCATCTTCCCCACAGCGGAACGTAGAATAAACACACATGAATCCACTTTGCGATGTTGTCATGGTCCAAATGCAACTGATCTATACCTTTCGCCATTTTTTCATGAGCACCCTGTAGACAGTTGCTTCTCCATGTGTTAATAGGCGCCTGGAAAAAAAATAACTACGGTGGCCATCAGGGGCCAGTTATATGTTGGAGGGTGGGGAGCACTGCACCTTGTCTATTCTATGGTTCCGATAAGAGAATAAAATAATCCACATTTAATTTTTATTATTTTTATATGACAATAGGGTTTGCCACGTATTTACTTGAGGTGGCCATGTCAATCCCTTAGACCTGCCCTTGCATTTCTTGCGGAAAAGCTCGGTTAAACGTGAAAAATTGCAGTCTTCATTGCGGAGCTTGATTGATTTTGCGTACATTTCTACGATTTTAGAAGCGCTATATCCTGGAGGGAGAAATGTTTTTTGTTTAGTCTGTTTTATGTTATCAATATTATTCTACTACCAATTTATCCTACTACCCATTTATTCATCCTCTAAGCGCACAGGGTAGTGGGCAATACTATTTTAGTGCCATAAAAAGCAGTGTCCGGGGAAATTATAGGGTTGTTGACACTCCAGACCAATAGGTGGCGATATTCACTTTTCACTTATGTTGAATTAAAGGGTTCGTCTGCCTAATCTCTTTACTAGACGGATGGCATCAGTCTGAAGGAAATGAGGAAATGTGACGAGTGAACGAATCGAGGGCAAGTGTACGGTTTCCTTTCCGATCCTACCAAGAAACATGGTAGGTGTTATGTTGACGAGCCACCATAATCCGAATCCATCGTAGGAAACTAAACCAAATTATGTCAAGTTAAAACAAGCAACATAAATCTTAAACATGTACTGACGCTGTCACTTAAAAAGAAACGTAAAATAACTAGCCATTTAATCACAAACTTTACAACAAAACCGTCTCAGAAAACACAAGCCGAACATGTTTCGCCATTGTGCATAATTAGACAGAACACGCACATAGCTATGTGTATTTATTTTTTTATGGAATTCAGGTTTCAGTTTACTTGAATTGTCCTGCTGATCTATAACAGGCGGACCCGGAGCAGAAGAAGAAGCGCACCTTCAGGAAGTTCACCTACAGAGGTGTGGACCTGGACCAGCTGCTGGATATGTCTTAGTAAGACTGACTTTATTATTCATCCTAGGGGCAAATTCTGCAGTACTATGTCCCCTGTAGTAAATGCGAAATTGATTTTCAGTATACAAATTAGATATTTTACCCTTGTTTGGCGCGTAGATTTTGCACGGATCCTTTCATTTTGAGTATGAAGTTGTCGTCCAACACCTTTAACGAATTTCCCCAAGATTGACTCCTATGCGAATTGTACCATTGTATTAGTAATTTACTTAAATCGGACAGTAAGCACTGTGATATCAATTTAGTACTGTTTACGGTTGTTGGATGCAGCTTTTGAGTAACCGGTTCTAACGTAGTTACACAGGAGAGTAGAATAGTTAAACGTTTGTGTACTTCTTATGTCTTCACTGCACTCGAAAGCTGAAGATGAATGTTTAAATGAATAGGTGACAAGGAGTTCTGAAAATTGTACATATAGGACAGCAAGTGTAACATACATAACATACACCATATTGCTGTTTATAAAGACTGAATTTTTCGTTATTTACGTATTTAGAATACGAAAATGACAAATGTATATTTATTTTCTGAACTGGGTAAATGCAGATTTGGCCATTTCTTAAGAGGTGCCTGCGAAAGATTTCGACTACGGTGGCCGTCAGGAGCTAGTTGTATTCTGGGGGTGGCCACGCTGCACTTTGTTTATTATGTGGTTCCGCTTAGAAAATAAAATAATCCATATTTAGTTTTTATTATTTTGATGTCCGGTGGCAACAGGGAGGCCACATGAAAAGTATGCATCTGTTGTTGAGGGGAGTGACTACACAGGCAATGACTACACAAATATTTTACCCTTATTGTTTTCCTCAGACATAATTTCATGTTAGGCCAAGCATGAAGTCATTGCCTTTGTTGTAGTAAATAAATTGGCTTGTCTGAGATAATTAGATAGATAGAATTAGTCTACATTGAATGCTGTGTTCTTTGTTTTTTTTTTAATCTCGATTGCATCTTTTTCCGTATTGCATACTGCTTTGGTCCACATGACCAGAACTGCATGCGGCACAACTTAGGCAGCTGTTATCAACTTATTCAGGACCAAGAGATCTAGTGCACAAAGGACCACAAACAGAGTGTGCAAAGTCAACACAAATACAGCAGGTATATATGTTTTAGAAAGTGACATCAGTGTTTATCTTTCATTGAATTGGTAGGGCATCGTGGAAGTGGAAAATGTTGAGGCTGTGTGCAGGCTAACAGGAATGTGAGCACTTTGCTATGTCTACCTACAAATGATGAGGAAGGGAAGCAGTGGGAGTGTGTGTCAGTGACACGGGATGAGCGTGAGCGGCACGGGACATGTGCATAGACTCCTGTCAGCAACAACCACATGCTTCATTCAAATACAATAGTTTGCGATGGTCAACACAGTTTTTCAAACATTTAGATATCCAACTGGATTGCCCCCCCCCCCTTTAACTGTCCCCTACCATCTGTGACCCTGGGTGCAGTATATGAATAGCTGTAGTTTCAGAGCGTTATGTGTCATGAACAGGACTCACAGCGTTTATACTAAAGCATATTCATTGACATTTGTTTTTCCAGTTGATCCATCCACCACTACTTTTATACTTATATAAATTGTAGTAGTTGGGGTGTGTGTGAGGAGTACGGATTAGATGGGGGGACAGCATGTTCTTTGCTTCATCTGGCGTCTGCATTATTTTTGTAGATTTGAGTGGATGACTTTTGAGCTGTACAGACTTTTATTCAGAGTTGTCCAACTTGGTGGAGCAAACAACTATATACTGTATTTGGGTTATCTGTGCCTTTTTTTTAGTTAGTTTCACTGTAAATTAGAACAAAGCTGTGGTTTAGTCTTTTTGGTTTAGTTTTTTTCCACATGCTGCTGCAGTGTCAGTGCTGGTGTGTTTCACAATGTATACATGTGTAGTATTGATATCTGTAAGAGGTGCACCAATTCGATATTCAGATTGGTATCAGCACTGATCCAGACCTATTAGACGGATAGGGTATCTGCCAAATGTGACCGATCCACATCTGATACTTGTTTATTTCGCTTTCGGCAGTTTGTAAAAAGAGCTCCTATTTCTTGTTAAATCATATAATTAGTCGCACAGCAGCTCTTTCCCATTATATATGTGTTTTTTGCGGCATTCAAGCTGAACGGTGACACTGCTTCTCAGTTTTTTTTTTGCCACTCAGTGGGTGTGAGCGCAGTGACTTCCACCTGCTGTGATGTCATGCACAACCCCTTTGCAGTACGAGGAGCATAAGAACATCACATAAGAGGGTGACAATCTGGAAATATTTAACGCTTTTAACAACTAGTAACGGCAATTTGCAAAACAAAGTTTTAAGAGGTGGAAGCAGTGTTTAATGGAAAGTCCTGCTAAAAGTGCATGGAATTGTCCGAGATAATTTGAGTAATATGAAAAGAGCAATGGATGCTTTGGGAATAGCTTGTGACACATGAGGGGCTGCTATCACTGTTACAAGTGGAAGAAAAACCATGGGCCATTTGTCACTTGCATATACTCTCCTAGAAGATATTCAGATTGAACTGCAAATGCTTCAAACGCTTAAACCAAGATGTACAACCGATGTGGGACAGTACATTATGTATGTTTCTAGTAGCCTAATTAAAGCTTTTTTGTCATTTTTATTTAGTAGTGTTAAAAATAAAATTTATATTATGTACATTTATTATATTAAAATATTAAAGTAAAAACAGCTCTTGCATTGGAATCTGTATCAGTGTCCATAGTTGTGGAATCGGATCGGAACAGAGAAAATGTGGATCGACCCATCCCTAGTATTGATCAAACGATGGTAACTTGTACCTGACGTCCAGTGTCTCTTCTCCATTCCCTCTATTGTAGTGAGCAGCTCATGCAGTTATATTGCGCCCGTCAACGCCGACGGCTGAACCGTGGCCTGCGTCGCAAGCAGCAGTCGCTCTTGAAGCGCCTGCGGAAGGCCAAGAAGGAGGCTCCTCCCATGGAGAAACCCGAGGTCGTGAAGACCCATCTGAGAGACATGGTCATCCTGCCTGAGATGGTGGGCTCCATGGTCGGTGTGTACAACGGCAAGACCTTCAACCAGGTGGAAATTAAGGTGAGGATGAGAGAGATTGTGAGCTGTGCTTGTGTGGGTACTCTGCTCTGTTATCTTCATGGTTACGTTCCCTTGCAGCCCGAAATGATTGGACACTACCTCGGAGAGTTCTCCATCACCTACAAACCTGTCAAACATGGACGTCCTGGTATTGGAGCAACGCATTCTTCCCGCTTCATCCCTCTGAAGTAGAGATGTTTTGGCTTCTTGGTGTAAATAAAATTAATTGAAACTTAAATTTCCTGCTCTTTACTATTTTGATTACATATGCAAGTACTATTATCTGATCTGAATGCAGCAATATGTAACATAAAGCCAGTATATATATTATTTTTCAGAAAAAAACAGTTGGTTGTGCCAGATTGGCTGCTATGAAACCTAGGAAGGGTGATGCTCCACTGAGGGTCACTTAGTGTGCACATGACCCAGCACCAACCTAAGACTCCTATTTAGCTGTGGCCAGGGGCTTGTGATCTTCGGAAGTGTGCGGTTCCGGAGGTTAGACCATTGGTTAAACTCGCAGGACTGGCGGAGTGATTTCATTCCCAATCCCCAACAGGTACCCTGCTTTCTCAAAGACAGAAAAACATGCATAGCTTTGGATAAAATATATTTTTTACCATATGAATAAAATGTGTTTGTGGTTCCCGTCCTAGAAGTGAGTTACCGTCCAGGATGGGAACCGCAGGTGAAAGCAGTCTTGAGGGGTGGCTAAACCGTTACAGGGCACATATACACTGAGCAATTTACAGATGCTAGTTGGTCTATATCTGGAGTATCTAAAGAAAAGCCAGGCACAAGAACAACCAGGTAAACTCCAGACAGATCAAGAGTGGAATTAAAACCCTTAATCCCAGATATGTGAGACTACAATTCTACCCACAGTCATATCATAGATAATTGCCAATTTACCTTTTAGCACTTTTGAATCTTTATTGTATAATTAGATAATTTGACCTTTCTAATGCTTTATTTTAGTATTGACTAGTAAAATCTACACATTCTGACCAATTATACGTTTAGTGTATTAGTAGTTAACATGCTACCTAAATGATAAATCATTATTTGAACAATCTAATAAAGTATATCACATATGCTCTTACTGAATAACTGAAACTAGCAACTTAAGTCAAATATTACGTGTGCACTCGGCCCCTCTCCAGGCTATTGTGCTGCGTGGCTGGCTAGCTGCTCGACGCTTTTATTTTGATACTGGCGCTGTCTTTCCCTCACACTTCAGTGTGCAATTAGCGGCCATTCATAACATGCATAATAGCCAAGTAGGCTTGTAATTGAATAGCTCTACTAAATTTGCTGCTTTTTTGGGGGGGAGGGGATACTGCCAGGTTAGTTTGAAAAGTTGTTAAATCCAGCAACAAAATCGCTAAATTGGTAGCACCAGCCTTCCCAATTTGCTCGCAATGGACGCGCCAGGACGCCTTTCCCATAATACATTTCGGTTATGACGGCAAATTCTTTCGCGTGCTGATTTTCCGGTTCCGCCTTTTGAGATATTTTGTAAGGCGAGGAGGCTGCTCCGGGTCTTGTTTTGCTGCGTTTCAGGTTAGTAAAACACCGTAAATTGGCGTTTAATTTGGCTAAATTAATTGCATTTACATACGTATCCGTAACTACCTTCTTAAATCTACTTTCCTACATCGGGGATATTGCTGAATCTATACACCTTAACGTTGCTGTAGTGAAAACAGTCTGAGATAGTTGATTGAAAAAATACGGGGAACTGAATGCAGTTTCCCGCCCGTTTCACTCTCTTCCCCGGTTTTCTCGCGATGCACAAATGTTAAACGTATGTTTTGTAAATAAATTAAATAACACTTTAAAGTGGATACTAGTACATTGTGCTACATGACGCCTCTATATATATATATATATATACCGTATTTACTTAACACAAGCTTAGTAACAACTTCTAAATTCATCAAAAGTTTACCCATTTTACTACATTGCTTGTATTTCTTGCAAAAGTTTGTTTGTAAAGACTTTATACAAACGAAAAAGACGAGGAACATTTTTTAATTTATACCAAAACTCTGATGGTAAAAACTTATTCTGAAGATGTATACACATTGAAGAATGTTCTAGATCTGCCTCACGAACGTTTTGTGGGAAACGGACAAAAAGCAACAGGAAGTTCAAATTGAAATGTACTTGTAAGTGGCATTTAGTTTTAGCTCCTGGTAAAATGCGCGTTAATAAATGCAGAAACATTTGTACTATATCTGATAAGATTCTATTTTCGTTTTGAGTAAATCAACATATTGTAAATGAAAGAAGTATATACCAAAATCTTTGCGTATTATTTGTTACAGGTGTGCATACTGAAAAATCAAAGTAGACGCCAAGACTAGCAGCCTCATGTATGTATAAAAATCCACGTGAGTAAGTATATTAGCTGCGGCATAATGGCATATTTAGCTTTGCTAGAGGACATTGCGCGTAGCCAGATACGACGGGAGCGAGTATTCAGAGATCGCAATGATTTTCTTTCCAATGATGATTCGTGGCTTATCAGTCGTTTTAGACTGCCAAGAACAATTCTCATGGAACTGTGCACCGAATTGTCCCCGACTCTTGAACGACCTACATCACGGAATCATGCTGTTCCTGTCCAGCTCCAAGTACTGACAACGCTTGGATTTTTGGCAACAGGAACATACCAACGCGAACTGGCTGATAGATCGGGGATATCCCAGCCTACAATGAGTTCCTTTATTCCTCAAGTAGTGGCTGGCATTAACCGACTATCAAGACAGTATATTAAGTTTCCCTGTGGAGCCGATGTACAGGCAAACATCAAAACGCAATTTGCAGCAATGTCCAGGTTTCCCAATGTCATCGGTGCTATTGACTGCACACACATTGCGATAAAAGCACCATCAGAGAATGAAGCTACATTTCTGAACAAAAAACAGTTTCATTCCATCAATGTACAACTCATCTGTGATGCCAACATGGTTTTAACAAATGTTGTTGCACGTTGGCCTGGATCTACGCATGATGCTGTCATATTACAAAAGAGCAGTGTAGGACGTAATCTCGAGGCTGGGGTACTTCAAGATGGTTGGCTGATTGGTAAGTTGAATGAACACATATATACACCACATGAAATGTATGGCAGAGTTTTTGTATACATGTTTTCCTTTGACTAATATGTCCATGTGCCACTCACAGGAGATGGTGCTTACCCACTTAAGCCCTGGCTGTTAACCCCATTCCACCATCCATGCAGTGAAGAGGAACACCGATTTAATGAGGCCCATGGGGTGGCACATTCAGCGATAAAGGGCACCATAAGTTGTATGAAAAAAAGGTGGCAGTGTTTGGACAGGTCGGGTGGCGCACTGATATACCACCCAACAAAAGTGTGCAATATTGTAATAGCTTGTTGCGTCCTACACAACTTGGCCCAACGACACAACCTGCCTCTTCCTGAACCACTAAATATCGAAGTGGATGATGTCGCTGTTGAGCCGCTGCCGGGACCAGCTGACCCCTCTGCTGTGAGACTGAGGGAGGACGTTTGCAAGAGAATGTAAAACTCACCCAGGTATATTTCTTGACTCTTCTTTCAATACAGCTCCAGTAATGTATCCATGCATTTTATACAGATGTATGCTGTGCTCGTTACAAAAAGTTAGGATGTGAATAATGTAATGCATTTTCAGCTCAAATTCAAAGCAACTATATACTGTATTTTTTGCCAAGTTGACAATGTAACATCTTGTACACTTCAGTGTACACCCCTAAACATGTATAATGATTAACCCACACAAGCGATCCACGGTGTACCCCAGGCTGTGTCCTGTGCAGTCCTGCCAAATTCCCCACGGTGTTCATTAGATTAAGTACTTAGAATATCAATGGGAATTAACCAAGATTGGAACTGGAAACATATTTAGACTCAAACAACAAGCAGAAAAGCAAGTATAATTTTTTTTTTTTTACAAACTTACTGTATCACGATTCCCCTGTAACATGATTTTTTTTAATATACATGTATGTATGTATGCATTAAGTCATAGTGATACTGAAATACGCCAAGAATTATATGAAATCAGTGCAATGTAAACATTTTGTTAGTAATATCAAACCTTTGAAAACCTTTTCCTGTTGCGAACATGGGTCCTTGAATCCCGTTTTGGGAAGAAAAGTGTGTGAACCAAGTAGCGTGAGAAGTGTTTGATAATGGCTGTTATGTGCTCTGTGCCCATAGGACGGCTGCTGGGCATGCAGATAGGGCTTCCCTGTTCTAGGGGAAGCTGAAAGCTCCGCCCCTCACAGACTCGCATTGCTGTGTGTCTTTGGTCACAGTTCAAGGTATGGCAGCTGTGGTCTCCGTGTGTTGTACAAGGCAATATGCGGCATTCTTCAATTTTGTCCTGTTGCATATCTAATGTGGGTATGGATGGGCCACTTCCCGGTGGTACCCAAACACCTCAAACCGTATGAAAGGTTGGGAGCGGGTCTGTCTATACAGAAGCTGGATGCTTTGATACCCAAAGGCAAATGGAACTCGCGGATATTGGAGATGATGACATCAGAGGCTGGTGCCGGTATGAGTGAATGTGTGTGTGTGTAATGATTTTCAGGGAATAGAATTTTAATTAGATTTTTATTAAGTGTTTATCTATTGTGAAGTGTATAATATGGTTGGGGGGTGGGGGTGTGAGTGCAGGTATGTTGTTACTAAAGCCGGTGGCTAGTTGGTGCTGAAAATACACATTGGTGTTGATCTTGGAGTGCATCTGAGGCCTGTCTCTGCTTCTGGGGGCCTGTGCATGACCTGGCCGGTGATTAGAGCCCCAAGATGCCACTTCCCCGGCCTGCGCACCCATGTCTCGACCAGCAGTGTCCAAAGGGCTCACTGCTGGAGTCTGATCCTGCCGTCCGAGAGCTTCCGCCTGCTGAAGAATGCCCCTGCATGGCTCTGCTAAGGCTGGATTCCTTGGTGTTTCTGGGAAATCATTTTGGCTTTATTTTACCCCCTACAGGCGGATTGTGCCATCCAGCAGGAGTCCACATGGGTCAGCGGGAACTTGACAATAAACAGCGATAAAATCGCATTTCCGAAGTTTTCTTTAAGACGTTTGGCGTTCAGAAACAGTTTGCAATGACTTGTGTAATTGCACTTTACAAAAGAAAGTATCAGTCTCAAGCTGTTCATCAGCAGGTTCCGTATGGTTCACTAGGGTTGCACTCTGTGCTTGTAATTAAAGCCCTTAATCCTGTCTGGCCCTGCTGTCTGATCCACACTTCTCTAAGGCTTTTATTTAGTCTCTGTTACATGTAGACGTTGCTGATTGTTCCTAACAGGAAATGCATGCTGAATTGCAGATTAACTTAAAATGTGCCACTGGTACATTGTCTTAAAAGCAACCAGACATTAATGCTGACATGGATGTAATATCATGTTTTAAAATGAATGGGAATTGCCTTTATGGGACTAAAACTAACATTCACATTAATTTAGATGAGAATTTGGTCATTGCAGATATTCACCTCAAATTTAATTGTGCTAGATTTAAATTTTTTTTTTTTAACAAATATGAAGAAATTTACTGCTGCTCGGTAGTATGTGGAGAAACCAGAGTGGCCTGAAAAGAAAACTGGAAGTAATAAAAAAACGCATCACACCTCAGTGATATTCCAGAAAGCAGGTTTAGCTCCCCACTTTCTTTCCGAAGGCGAGTACCTTTGTCTGCGATGGTATTTCTCATCCCATTCTATGTGTTCAACAACATAATGTACCTGTGGGATCAGTAAAGTTTCATATGATTTGATTAAACTGTTTGTTGAACACCGGAGTTCAGCCTCATTTCAAACATCACACACCATGGATTTGCATTGATATTCTTACATACTTAATGCATTCCCCTGTTTCTTCCTACTGGAAGCTTCTTGTATAATATACGACAGGGTTCCCCGATTCTGGGACTAGAGGGCCAGAAACCAACACAGTTTGCAGATTTCCCTGCTCACGCGCATCTTAATCAGCTAATTACCAGGTTTAGTAGGTGTGTCTGTGGGGATATCTGCAAACTGGCATTGCAGGACCAGAATTGGAGAGCCCTGATATAGGAGATAAACGGAATGTGTGCCCTGCAATGGCTTGGCGCCCCCATCCTGGGTTGTTCCCTCCCCTGTGCCTGTAGCCTCTGGAACAGGCTTCCCATGAGCCTGAATGTCCCCAGTCATAAATCTTTGAGAATAAAGGAGTGATCCAGTAAATTACAGGTGTGCCATTTATTACAGTAATGCTAGGGACTGGTACATCGGGGCTTGTCCTTTAAGGTGAGCACGCTGTTACGCACCTAAAATGGCGAAGAGCTGCACAAAGAAATGTGCGCCTCAATTTTTTATCAATAAAAAAGAATCAAATTGTACGCGCCTCATAATTTGTCATGTGACCACTCGACGCTCCACGGAACAATTTTTGACAACAGTGGCGTCGAAAAAAAGGAATAAATAGCAAGGGTCCTCCGGGTCAGAATGCGACGTTTTTGAAGTGGGGAAAATGTGCTAAGAAGTCGGCGAGATTTACAATCTAGCGTCCACAACCGACCATGGCGTACCCACCGAGTTAAGACAGCTGTCTGTCCATTTTGACATGTTTCAAGTTCGTTTGAACAACCCTGGTTTCATCGGTCATGTCTGTTGTAGTCTAAGGTCTTAATAAATTCTATGACCCACTGTTTGCATTTATTATGTCTGTAGATAGATTGATTAGTATGTACACACACACCACGCATATGACCTGTACAAAATGCATGGATGAGAAATCATGGTAATGTATTCGTGTACATGTAAGTTAAAATTGTGCACTGAGCACTTTTTAGGTGCACAAAATCATGTGCGCCTGCATTTTTCCAAGGACAAGCCCTGGTACATGCGGGTAACAGGACAAAAAACTACAAGCAAGATATCCAGGCTCTGCACGCCACTCAAGGATTTATAGGGAATGTACATAGTGTGACAAATTTGCATAGGCTATGTAAATTCTCTATTCGTAGCTTTAATTGAGAGTCCCATCCTGTTGAACAACACAATGACCCATAGATGAATCATAAATCTTTTGACAACCCCAAAATTCACTTTTACAGCAGTTCTAAACTAGTTCTTTTTAAAAGATTAATATGCTCCACCTGAAGATAATGGATTCATATTCAGCATATGCAGACGGTAATATTTCCACTTTCAACTGCATAAATCACGGAGCTGTGCACTTTTTGCTGTGCTGATGAAGGCTCCTTGTTATTCTGCCAGACTGCGCTTCAGTTAGCACCAGTGTTCCCAGGCTGTGTCCCACTTCAGAGGCTGCACCCTTCTAAGGCTCCGTTTGAAGACCAAATACATCACAGCGGCACGACAAGGCTGTCCTGTTTCGAAAGCTCCTTCAAATGTGGCCTAGAAATGTGTCCTCCTTTTTCTGAGCCGCGAAGGATACGCTCGATGGATTCTTCATGGCCGAATCTATCTCAGGATTGATTGCAGAAAGTTGGGGCGAGACCATAGGAGCGGCACTTTCAGGGTAAGGGTGGGAAAAGCTGGTGATGCAAATTTTCTGTAAGCCAGACGGACCCATTTCACGTTTTCGGTTCGACCTTCGAAGAACACAGCCTACAAAGGCTAAGCCAACCAGCTTTAGACTTGAGTAAACTCAATCCCCATAGTAGTAATCACAAACTGAATCATTATGCTTCTGTCACTTTCGCTTGTCACTTGAATTAAGGTATAAACCCTAACTATCTTGGAATAACCCCCAGGTCACTAAATCTATATGTTTAAGAATGATTTTCTTTGTTCAGTCCACTAGATGGCAGAGCTTGTTTTCTGGCCCAGTGATCAGAATAAGTTCCTACATGATGTGTGGGTGGGTGGTAAGGTCTGACAGCGGGTCTGAGGATTTCGTCGCAGTAATTCAGGGGCTGCAGGTACGACCTCATGCTAGCAGTGTGTGGCTCAATGGGCTAAGCCATGTGCCTTTAATCACAAGGTTGCCAGTTCAAGCCCAGCCTCAGCATGTCTGCGGCTCCTTGAGCAAGACCCTCAACCCCCAGCTCCCTGGGTGCCGCTACAGGTGGCTGCCCTTCATGGACAGCTTGCTCTACAAAGAGCAAGTTGAGGGAGTTTCCCCATGGGGATTAATAAAAGTGTCAATTATTATTAGTGACAAGGGCACTGGCAAAACACAAAACTAGAGGAAAAATCAGTCACACAGGATAAGGGGAGAGAAATGGTGTGTGGTTTCCACCTGCAAAACCATTCCCTGCTTGGAGGTGGTCTTGCTGTTGATCCTCCTGTTGTTGCTTTCATTTGCACCAAAGCAGGCCGATTCACAATCACTAACTTGTTATGCTGTGATGCACATGTCTTCCCTTAATTTTTTTGAGCGGTGTATAAAAGGGCCCGTGTAAGTATGTCACCTGCAGCATCACCACAGCATATTCAGATTTGTGAGTGACCAAACATATTAACAGACAACAATGGTTATTTTTTTCAAATGATGATTTGAGGCTTATCAGCCGTTTTAGACCACCAAGAGTGTGATGAATTGGCCTCAGCTGTTGAATGACATGCATCATAAAATCACACTGATTCTATCCGGCTCCAAGGACTGACAGCACTTGGATTTTTGGCAACAACATACCAACACAAACTGACTGACAGCGGGTGACAGATCTGTCTTATTGGAACAGAACAGGCTCTGCTGTAGGGATGAATGTAGGCCTGCTTAGCCCAGCATCACCCTCAGGCATCTCGCTCACTGAATCATGTGTTACTGATGTCTTTTTAATATAAATCAGCAGACAATTTTCTTTCTTACTGCTTTGGGAGGGGGGGGGCAGAATCTCACATAGGGTGCCTGAACACTCAGGGCCAGCCCTGTTTCATCCAACAACTTATCTAGCTAACCAAGAGATTTTGATTCTTGATACAGGCCCCTGCTCTCGAGTAGTAGTTCTGAGCATTTGTTACCATTGTGATTGAATGACTCAGTCTAATTTGTTTCTGGAAAAGAAAGTAATCAGGTTTATACTACTAAGTCAGAACTGCATGTGAAAACCATTTTCAGGAATACTTCCATGAGTTGGCTGTTTAAAAGAGCAGGTTATTTGCATTAGCAACCCAATAAATGATACTAATAGTGTGCATATATAGATTGTGTCACAAACACCTTTTCTGGAGATTTGGAGAGATGAGGAGAACTACAAACTGAAAGATGGAAATTCTTCTGAAGCATGACCAGCTTGTCTTTGATGGCAGGAATGCCTTACTAGACAATTACAGCAGCCTGTAGAAATGTGCATTTGGGTTATCCTTCACTTTGGGGTCAACATTTTACAAACAAGTGCTTTCATGCATGAAGCATGAAAAGCAAACTATGAAACAAAGGCCTACAGTCCTGCTTGAAGCACAAGGTGTTGTCAAGAGCTTGGATATTGCAAAGCTTTCCAAAGACATACAGATGCAGAAATCACACTAAACAGGTAAACTATGTGCTTTAAAATATTCAGTTAGCAATGCAGAGTAAAATGAAGTTAAAAAAATTGTGTATTAACATTTATCATTATGGAAATACAAGTTATGTGCTACTGCTTGCGTATTGTATGTCTATAATCTCCACTTTTGTGGGAATTTCACAAAGCTGGATTCCCCAATTATCCAGCCAATTTGAGCCAAATATGAAAACTGTCCAATAGGAAGGGAGGCAAGTGGCATTCCTATTGAAGAATCCTTACATTTATCTTAAGTTGACAAAAAATCCCACTTGCCTAGGTCTTCGTACTTCCACCTGCTACAGTCCTGTCTAGTCTGGTTCCAAATAATACCTGTGGGTCCGTGTCCCAGTTGCACTAGCTTCGCATGTGCATGAAACTCAGGCCTGTTCATTTCTTTGATGTGCTACAGTATTTCAGAAAAGGGGGGGGGGGGCAATGTTCCACAAAGCAAGATGTCTTGCTTTGCTAGGTAACTTGTCAGACTTAAAGTAGTCTGGGCTAAATTGACCAATTTTTAGTCACTTGCATTTAGCTCAGACTACCAAAGTCTGACATCTGGCCACGCAAGAAATCTTGCTTCGTGGAGCAGCCCCCCCAGAGGGTACTGCACAAAACAGTTTCCCCCAGTTGCTGGATAAGAACCAAATATGAACTGTCCAATAAGTTTAATTCCCACTGGACAATCTACCTTTGGCTTAAGTTTTCTAGCTAATACCCTTCGTAGAATATCCCCCAGTCATGTTCCAAATTTTAGGACCCATTATAGTCCCAATTCCCCTTACAGCAGCCCTTGGAGAAGCGCCAATAGTAAATGACATGAATTCACATTACAGTGATGTAACCCTCTAAAGACTGCTGTAATTGGGGAGAATGGACTGTTACGTGGGTTGCTAGCCTGCCCCAGAAAGGATGGGCCAAAACACTGAAGCTGCTAGATTCAGTTTATGGTTCTTACATTAGAATTACAGCAGATGTACCTTAGAGCTTGGAATAATTGTGAAGGTGATCAAGAAAAGCACCTTTGTCCCATCTGAAAGGCTTTGATGGCCACAAGTAACTTGGCAAAAAGATCCATGCATTTTGCAAGCTCTACCACTCTACAGCCCATTACACAAGTTAAGCCACAATCAGATCTTTAATGTTCAGTCAAGTCACCAACATCACATCTAAAAGCTACATTCAGTGCCACATTTAAGCAGGGAAAGCTAGATGAACCAGCAATAGCATTCCTGTTCTGCTCCAGTCAGCATCAAGTTCTTTCAATGCTTCTGGTCAACTCATCAGGAGACGTTTGATTCAATGAGACAGATGATTCTATAGTTGTGATGGAAGCCGAAGTAGTTGAAACTGATCCATTCAAGGCAATCCGCTGCTTTTCAAAATCCCAGCAGGCTTGTCGGTTTATCAGATTTGTAGATGACCCACCTGGGGAGGGGAGGATAGCTACAGGGCCTACGGTTGCGGCTTTATGCCACTCTGAAAGCAGAGAAAATACATCAAGACCACACTACCTCTTCAAGAGGACCCAGGTCACTTCAGCTTACCGGCCATGTTGTTTTTTGCAGTTTGCCTCTTCCACAAACCACCATTAGACATAGGGGTCTTGAGCAGGTCATAGGAACCACCCTGGGATTCCATGTATAGCTGACAGGTGTTGCACACACCATCATTTCCATCCACAGACTTCCATCTTGGAAATGGTACCATCGGATTGGAATGGTCAATATGCAAGATTCATTACATTTTTCCTGTTAAGGCTCAGCACACTGGGAACTTACCCGTCCTCGATGAAGGAACATGCCTTATTGGTGAAGTCCATGTTTGATACAGGGACAGCCTTCAAGTGGCATGTAATATACAGCTGTAGGAAAAAGGAAGTAAGTCAGTGCTCCAGAAGTAAGTAAAATAATCTGGAAGGAAAAAGCTTTACCGAAGGGCTAGCTTGCTGGCTGAACCTGAAAGCTTCCAACTGGAATCGAAGTTTGTGGTTCTCTGATCGGGGCTGGAAGAGGGAGCAGGAACCTGTCCGCTTGGCATCAGTCAGACACCTGGGTGGATTCACAGATACAGTGCAAAGACAGGACCATGCAAGACCCGGGGGGGGGTTACACTAGGCTTTAAATGCATAGTGCATTAGGCCTGTAAATGCCATAGTATACAAGATGGCATTAGACTTCACCGAAAGGTAGATGCTTCCTTTTAACACTTTAGGGTTCACACACACACACACACACCTCATAGGCCCACACCTGACACCAACCAAGACAGACCTCAGCCTGTTACACATTCCAGTTGAGGATACGAGAACCAATAAAGTTTAAAAAAAAAGGCCATGATTTTCAGATTGAATGTTCCCCATGTGTGATCCTCACCCATAGTTCTCAATGAATGAATACTGGGGATGAGTGGTCCAGTCAGGGACCAAGGTGGCTATGCAGTAGTCCACAAACACACGAAGCGACATGCGGCTGGCCAGGAGAGAGGCCTCGAAGTACATCATTTCCCCAGGGAAATAAACAGAAGAGGACCTTTGAGCAAGCCAGTCACCTAGAAAGGATAGTTAAATTTAGTTGCAAAGCAAAAAGGTTCTGCCAAAGCAGCACCCTGTATCAGGGGTTGAACAAAGGAGTTCTAAAGAGTGCCCTACTAGACATGAGCATCAAGGAGAAGTCAAGGGTCTCTTCAGCAGAGCTGGTACCAATGAAGGGAACCCAAGTTGGCTGCAGATCGTTGCTTATGTTGTACCTCCTGTTAAGATCCAGCACAGGGGGACTGTCAGATCCAATAAGCTGTAGACCACAAAATACTGCCGAAAACCACTCACCTTCCATAGTGGCACTCGATAGGAACAACTACTCCTTCCAGTCGAACAACACCATCAAGAGGCACGGGGGAATGTATAAGGTTGTTGGTGTAAATCAAAGCATCTGGCGTGAACTGAAATAGGGGCAGAATTGGAGCTAAAAAGGACATTCAAAATGGCCCATCAACAGAATAAGTGTTTGTATAACGAGTCCTGCTTAAGCTCTTGCAGGTACTTACCCACAGCTTTGTGCCACATTCCTTCAATTCAGCATGAATTGTGAATTCTGACTCCCCAGAAGCTATAGCAAAGCAAGAGCTCGGTGAAAGGGCATCCAATCCTAGCCGCAGATCGGAGCCATTGATGAGGGTGCCCGTGGAATACAAGTCCGCATTAACAATCACTTCTATCGTTGCTGCATGGCACTTCACAGATACAGGGTTTTGTCTGGGAACAGAGTCAGCAAAGCCAACGCCCTTCTGGAGCACTTGTTGGGGAAGCGGTACGGGATAAAGCTTTGCAGCACCCATATCAGGACCATTTGGCTTCTGAGGGGCAACTATTGTATACGTGTCACTGATAACAGCAGCTGGTCCAACTAATGGTGGGTGAGAAGGATAGAGCTCACCAACAGCGATACCCGGGTTGATTTGCGGAGGATGGATTATGGCAGTTTCAGGTAGTGTTAGCTGGCCTGTCGGATTCAGAAGCTGCTTACGAATTGTAGGGAAACCATCATATGTCAATACAGCAGGAAAAGAGTCTACTAGTATGGAACAATAGAACAAACTAATGAGCACCATTACCAATCTTTTAGTAAACCCCATTCTGTAGTATTCGGCTACAGTACTGGGAAAGGTCTCACTGAAAAGCAGCAGCATTACTCAATTAAATCAAACTGTCTGTTCATATATAGGAGATTTGGCGCGCTTCTGTTAAGTTAATGTATAACAACAGACTCCAATTTACGTCCCGATTAATCTCGTCTAATAGGTAATTAAGCACAGCTTGCGCATTAAGGTTTCCGGTATAATTTCCACTCGGTTGAGGAGATAGGAGACCTGTCCTTTAACACACGCCACCATTTTCATAGAATGAACCACAGCGCTCGGTTTCATTCCCGTAGAAATGGGTTTTCAATTAGGTGTCCACGGAGACTAAACGTCAAAACAAAATGGACAAAACGTCGATATTAGTATCCGGTTTATGAAATGCTAAAAATTTAATACTACCTCCCAGTTTGAAACAAAAAACATCCAAGGGGTAGCCACAAATCCGCCAGCTCCGTCTATCGTGGTTTCCTATGAGATCATGTGGCAGGGGCTTCGCGGTTTGAAAAAGATTCTGTTTTGGTAACTGATAAATAGATCGTGTGTCTTGTTTGATTTAATCCCCAATTGTAAGTGAATAAAATGTTGTGTTTCTTATTTTTCTTTTAAAATCAAAGTGTCTAATAAAATTTCTAGTCTTTTAAAATGCGGCTGTCAGTAGGAGAACTGTAAAAGACGGAAAGGGATTCCAAGGGACCTGAAAAATTTAGGATATACAGCAAGTGGGTTGCAATCTTCCGGCGCGGTGGCGCTGTGGTTACCAACTCTCGACCATAGTCCGGAAGCGTTTGTAAATTACTTTGCACAATTTGCAAAGTCTACTTTATCAGTACAAATCCCTCATTCACACTGCAAACAAAGTATTTTTACTTGTTGTAAAGTCAACAACCACCATTTTAACAAACAAAAAAAAGTTGTAAAGTCAACAACCACCATTTTAACAAACAAAAAAAAATAAAGGAAATATTGCGTGTGAAAATGTAAGGAAAAACGACATCTGTTCCATTTATGTCGACCATAACAATTGTATTGTTCACAAAATTATCTGATAAATTTTATGTGAATAAAAATAATATGTTTATATAAAATGATCCAAGTTAAAAACGAGACGTTTAACTACATAGAAAACAGAAAAAAAAATATTTTACGTTGTCGCCGCAGAACTTGAGAATTTTCATGAATGGTTCAACAGTAACTCAGATTATTACCAAAACAGCCATTGAAGTACTTTAAAAAGTAAACAATGTCATTTACACACAATATGTGTAATATGTGTTACAGTTGCATTTCCTAAGCTCAAATAGACCTTCTGTAGCTGGTGCCTTAAGGCAGAAGACTTACTTGAGTTTGTCTTCAACTGATTCCCAGCAGTAGCTTGAGGGTGGTGGAAGTTTAGGACAGGGTTTCTGTGAGGACTTCCAGACTAGTGCCATGCAGTATGATCTTGATGTGTGTGGCATCAATGACCCCAGAGTTGGGGGTAGGTGTGCACCATCTTTTTCTTTTTGAGAAAATAGCGTCCATAGTAATTCTCAAATAGGACTTGCACTGGCATATTACTTGTTTTGTAGAGCAAACAAACATAGCGCTCCATTTGGTTATGTATCCACTCTGGAATTTTATGTATGAGTCCGAAGTTGGCAAATGCATCCAGAATGTCATTATCTGCTTCCATGAAAGCCTGGAAAAGGCTCAACACGCCTTTGCTTGCAAACGACCCAGTGTTGTTTGTTTCTTTAAAGGTGTACCACCGTATCAATGCATCAGCATGCTTCTTACATAGTTTTATGTAGTTCTCTTGAATGGAGATTCTTTCGCTCTTTCTTTTTTATGAAAGCAGTTGACTCGGGAAGCTGACGGAAGTTACCAAGTAACAGCACAAAAACATCAGTATCTACAGAGTATGGATTCTGGGTTCTTATGTATCACATCACATACATTCAGGAGTACAAGCGTGTCTTTCATCAGAATTTAACTTTAAGTGCTAGTGTAGTATACTGTACAATTTATTGTAAATAAACAAATATGTTCTATCTATGTTCGTGAACATAAACAAATTGTCTAATTGGTAAATATACGGTGTATAACATCATCCGTTTTGTGATATAAACTAAAATGTAGATGGGCGACCTGTAAACATTACACAATTATGAAATAATTTGGCACACATTAACTTTTGACCATATGGAACAAATTTGGAGGGTCAGAGTAAAGAATTATGATTTTTTTTCACCTAATAAGGCGAATTTTATCAGAATATTTTTTATGTATTTAAATGCTTTCAATTTAAATTTAAAGATTTTTGTACTTAGATTTAAAGACATGCACTTTCGATTGGCACTGGATGAAAGGATGGCCAAAAACCATTAGGTGTCACTATTTCCCTATCCTGGATCCTGTGCTAAGAGGACGTGGGCTTGTATTTCATCCAATCAAAATTTAAAACGGCATGATGGCACGTCCCTGTGACCATGTTTTCTGATTGTTAAAAGAAAATTAAAAATCGGCTGTTAAAAAATAAAAAATAAATCACTGGTTTATATTTTATATGTTGGATTTAATTACATAATTTGTCCAATTAAGCCCTACCCATGGCTGATGCAGCCTTATATACGCATTTCATCGCTCTCAACAAACACTGGCAGTAGAACAGTTTGTACTGATGAACTCTGTGACTTTGCACTGGCATCAGTGGATGCGATGCCACTTTTCCAATAGGATACTTTCAAATTTCTGCCCCATTAGAAATATTGTGTAAGTGAGATAAGTTTGCTGCACAATTGGCACTCTAACAGATGAGTCTCGATTTGGCACACACTAGGAGAATGTATCATGGTGGCTGTAATATTTAGTTGAGAACCAATAATGGTTTGGGGTGGTGTTTTTTTTAAGGGTTGGGCAAGGACCTCTAGAGCAAACGTTAACTGTATGGCATCCAATCATATATTAGACAACTGAGTGATTCCTATTTTATGGCAGCATCTTGGGCAGGTCCTTTCCTCAGCATAATGCCATTCAGGCGTGACTTGCTGAGATGAGATTGGAAGAACTTGATTGGCTTGCACAGAGATGACCCCAGCGCACTGATCAGCTAAGGGGTGAGCTGTAACACTAACTGCAAGTCAGGCCTAATCACGCAGCATTAATCCCCACCCTCAGTGGTGATCTTGTGACTGAATGGCAGCAAATTCCATCAGTAATCTTCTCGGTGGAAAGCCGTCCTGAAGAGTAGAGGTTGTTATGACAGCAAAGTGAAAACCAGCTTCATATCAATAACCTTAGCGTTAGAATGAGATGTTAAAGAGGGACACGTCTGGATTGCTTCTGGCTGTATAGTGTAGCATTCAAAGAATAATGAATATGATTGCGTAACAAATGCACTATTGTTATCCATCGCTTATAATCTTATTATTTTTAGTGTGATTGTGAAGCAAACACTATGTTAGCTGTCACTTTTAATCTTATTCTTCTTCAGCCTGATTTTGCCACACTGCTACAGTTATTGATATATCAACCCTAAACCAGTTTCCACTGATCAGTCATATACCCTACAGGCGTGATGGATTCAGCTGTTGGGTACTCCCACTCATTCTCCAGATTTTGACCTTTTTTGACATCTTTTTCATTCTCCCATTGTCTTCCATTCATTATTCAGAGGCTTCCCAATCTATGGGACGAGCTGAATAGACTCACACTCATTTTTTTTGTCATTCTTTTCATTTTTGCTCATGAGCAATCAAACTCCATTTTCATCAGGAAATGCACTTTTACAAAGTGAAAAATACGCACAGACATAAGGGATTCATTAGCCAAACAGGAAGCCAGGCAGTGATTAGTTTCAGTTTCTCATTTTTGATATAAAGATATGCATGTGTTTTTATTGTTGAATTTTTCATTCAGATTGTCTGTTTGGAGATGTTAATATGTGATCTTCATGGTGTTAATATGTGGTCTTTATGCTGTCCATGCCAAACAATTGGTAGTTTTTATAGGAGTATAGACAATAAGTTCACTGGTTCATAAGAAGCTGTCTAGGTAACCTAACTTGCAAAAAAGGGAAAAATGAATATCTTGATTGTCCTCAGAAAAAAAAAACTTCTGAGTTTCTGGTAGAAGACTCAGAAATGGTGGAGCATACAGCATTCATTCTATGGGTTCACCGTTACCGCCTAACCTCCTTTCTAAACAGCACCTGTCATTCAGTACATATTTAACAAAGAGCAACATAAGCATAGATCTGTGACGATGTAAAATGATTATATTAGTTAATATTCTATGTTTTGTTAAATGTATAGCCAATTATATTGAGTTAATGCAATGACCTAGAAGTCAGTAGTGTTCTTCAGGTGTTATGAACACTTTCCACATAGCCCCCATGCTGGATCGGAAAGCCATTCTTCAACTCATTCTTTTTTCGGTAAATAACTGGCTAGACTCCATTTTGCCAGATCAGCACAATAAAGCCAGATACTCGTATTGCATCTTGGCTCTTATTGCATCATGTCAATAGCCGTATATATTTCACGTTGTGAATTGTCACTAGATACTATTTGTAACTGCATCCGCTTCAGAATTCCCTAACATAGTGACAATAAAACCTTTGAATCTTGAATTAGAATGGCAAATAGCTGAGATTTCTTCCTGTCTAGCACCCAAAGTTGCGTGTGTGCTCTGTACTTTCCCTATTAGCAGTAGGCATTTCACCAGCAATGGAAATTAAGTCATGTCCTTCCAAAGAACTTAGTACTTTAAGTTCCAACTTAGTACTTACACGTTTCACTGACATTGGTGCGATGGCATGATTCACCTACATGAAACTGACTTTTATTAAGTTGTTTTTTGGCCATTGATGTTCTAATGTCGGACTGGCAGGTGCAAAGGTGCAAAGACAAAGACGTACACATAGTGCAAACAGATCAAAAGTACGCAAAAAGTATCCTGATTACGGAATATTCCGTTTTTGACTCTGTTTGCTGCGTACTGCTAAAATGAATAGCAAAGTATGAAATAAAACATAAGGACTATCAATAATGAAAAATGAATCAGTTGTTTCTATATATTACATAATAATTTGACAACAGTTTCGCAAACACAATGAATCAATTAAATATTTTCCGGAAGAAATTAACTGCTGCTGTTCCCATAGGGGGTGGCTTGGTGGTGCAGTGATTAGCGCTGCTGCCTTATAGCAAGAGGGTCCTGGATTTGATCCCAGTGATGGGTTTAGGTCCTTTCTGTGTCGAGTTCACATACTCTCACCATGGTTCCTGCTGGGGGCTCTGGTTTCTTCCCATAGTCCAAAGGCATGCAGGGCAAGTTGACTGGTAATTCTAAATTGTGTGTGTGTTTGTGTGTGTTGGCAACTGCCCAGAGTTGGTTTCCATCTGCGCCTCCTGTTCCCAGGATAGGCTCCATGACTCCAGTTGGGATGAAGTGGTGATGGATGTTCCTGTAGGTACTGGCCAGGTCACTTTGTCCTAACTCTTCTGTGCAGCTCATCCCATGCAGCCTCTGAGAGATTGAGGTGTGGAGAGTGAGCAGAAGGGAGGTAATTGGTCTGAATTATCCTTCATTTTCTTTCATCAACAGATAGTACTTGAACAATTTTTTGAGGCATTCTGGGTTTTTGTCATGCTGAATAGTGAAGGACTGTGAAATCTGACATAATCCTCAAGGAACGGCATATCCGGAAACATGCTAAGCATTAGGGATGTATGCTAAGAGAGGTATGCTATAGAATTAAGTATGCCAAGATAGAACCATGTTAAAAGAGGATTAAGCATGCTAGAGTGAAGTATGTTTAGATAACCATACTTGTTGAGCTTGCCATTGATTCAGTAAAGATCACCAACCTGTCAGAAAAGAAACTCCTCAGCTTTGATGCTGAATCTACATCTTATAAATATATAGCGTATCCAAATATTTCACTTAATAGTCTTTGGACTGCATCATGAACCTGGAACAAAATTCTCCCCAGCAAGCATGTACATATGGGAGTAAGTAGTCACATGATTCATATTTTGTCCAAGAGATTTAGCAACTGATTATCCATTCAGAATTGTAGCTTTCGCAACTTTTTCATTTTGCAATGGAAGAGTAGTGTTTACCGGAAAAAGAAAGAGATTATTTGCATGTTTATATTTGTACTGGAAGAAATAAGTAAAGTAGCTAGGAAGTCATCTGGCTCGAGCATAACCAGCATTCTCAACTCATATTGCTGAAGATCAATCTGACTACATTTATGTTTCAGCCTTTAGCATGACATTGGACTTACAATTACAGAATCAATAGGCATTATTACTGACATTATTTATACAGTTTCAAGTGCATGAAGTGTTTGGCAGGCTTATTGGCTGAAGGAAAACCACTGTGAGTCGATGATGTGTTTAAGTAAAATATTTGAAAAGGGCAATGAATTTGGTCATAAAGCATCCACAGTATAGACACATGGGGGGGGGGGGGGGCTTGGGGTGACTGAGCACCTGAGCCTTTTGCCCACATGATTGATAGTGCACCCCTTTTAAGGTTCAACATCCCCTTTTTGATAACCATCAATCATGTTAATCAACGGTGGGGGGCCAACGTTGACCCAAGCCTGTAGAGTAGCTACAGCAGTAGGTATAGCAACTATTTTGTGAAGAGAAAAAGACTCCTTTTCACAATAACTTGGTTGGCAACCATGGTTGTTTCAGTTTGAAATCTTCTTCCTAGCAGGTCAGTTCAATGAAAATTATTTTTGTAGAGTGCACATTTTCACAACCTAGTCACCCAAGGCACTTCACATGTGTGCGCAGTAATACTGTGCTATATCATGTATACAGAATAAGCCATGAGACAGAGAAAAGGGAAGACAGAAAGAAAGAATGAAAGAAAGAAAGCCAGATGCCAGTGGAGAAGCAGAACTGAAAAGTTGTAGAGGGAAAAAAAAAACCTTTGGGGGTCCAAGGTCAACTGGCTTGCTTGGTAAAAGCAAGGTGTAAGCTGTGATTAAGGTCAAAGTTAAAATCCATCCAATCCGGCTTGTGCAGGGTGGCAGATTGAAAGCTGCACCCACAGTTCGTAAGTCACATCCACAATGTCACCCTTCCATGGGACTGAACCAGGACTGCAGCTTAGATGGAGTCAGATCTGGACATGAGGAAGAGGAAGGCAGAGAACATGGGTGGTCAGAACATAGACATGTTAATGGACGAACACAGCAGATCAAAATGTACAGCAGCACCAACAGCCATAGTTACAATATGTTATATGTTAAGGTATGAGGAAGTTACACTGATGTAATAGGTTGTCAGTTGAGAACTAAAAACTGTGACTGACTCGGCATCCCAAATATTAGTTGGAAACGTTTTCCCAATATAGGGGCCTCTATTAGAAGGCTTTACTGGCAACTGTTAGGTTATTTATTTGTAGAATGACAATGGAGCCTGTCTTCGTATAAACATGAATCAGTTTTGTTAAGCAGGCAGAGGCTAGACCTTTGAGTGTCTTATATACAAGTAGGAGAATTATGAAGTCTGTTCACTTTGGTTAAGGTATCACACATGGGACGAGGGACCAGGTGATAAATGTTCTTTGTGGCATAAGTATGACTTGTCTGCAGCTCTTAAAATTACACTGAGGAAATAGATCTTCCTGTGTCCATTCCTGCTTCCTGGTTATTAAGCGTTTTCTTTCAAGGTTTTCACAGTTCACCAAGCCCTTTCTCTCCCCATGTCATTTAACAACACTGGCAGTACCTAAGACAAACTATATTATCCTGAATCATATCTAGAAAGTATGATTATGATCCTGGACAGAAATGACTGTATTTTATTCAGTCTGCAAAACTACCTATATGAGTCAGCCAGAGAAACACAGGGATTATTTAACCTCACAGCCATTTTGAATAAATAACTAAAAAAAGTAGACAATAGTAAACATGCTCTACACTTATAAGGAATTTTCCCTTAAGATATCAGGAATGTTTGAGAAACCCCATATGCACATTCACAGTCACAGGAAACTCAAAACAGTGGTTTGGAATCATTAAAGTACAGTGGTACATCAGTATACATCCTTAATCTGTTCCTGATCCTTGGACTTGTACCAAATGATGTATGTATGCCAAATGATTTTTTCCCATAAGAAATAAAGTGAAAATGATTAATCTTTGTCATTGGCATATTATACATTGATGGGATTATATAAAATAATTAAAACACTGCTTAATACTAAAATACATAAATACAATAGTAATTAGATTAAATAAATGAAAAGAGAGTTATAGCACGAGTTGTTCTCTGAATGGTAGCAACTAGCCTACTGACACTCATAGGCTGTCGTGACTTTATCTCAAGAGTGGTAAACAAGGGTAGTCGTGACTCATTTTGACCCATACAAGTTCTAGCACGTGAGTCGTATTCCAAACAAAGGTCATATACCAAAATTGTTCACGTCCAAACAAGACATATACCAAGTTGTACTTATTGCAAAGTGGACATATACCGCTGTATTTTCCTTGATTATGATTCTCACTTTTCACAAACCTTTGAAATGAGTGGGACTACTTTAGCACAAATTTTTCTCATTCGATAATTGCAGCAAATTTAAAATATATTTGACTATTAAATTTAAAATTTTAATATCAGAGGTGTCTTCAAAATGTCGTCCTTGTTACGTCCTGACTGCCATGTCCATGTGACTGTCTTGTCTTCTCCCTGGTGTAACCTTAACAAACCACACCTGTTGCTTGTTTATCTTACCTCTTGTTCCTAACCCTTGTGTTAATTACTCCCACCTGCTTTTCGTTAGCTCCTTTGTTAGTCTCATATATGCATGTGTTATGTGCCGTAAGTTTTTTCGATTCGTGCTGTACTTGTTCTCCGGACCCTCCTGCTCGCTTGCCATTTGTCCGTCGCCTCTTCGGCTCCGCCCGGACCTGACCCCGCCTCCCAGCTGCAACGACTTCCTGTTTTACCTGTGCAGAAAAGTGGGACGTGAAGGCACCTCAAGAGCTCTGCTCATTTATGATTGATTGTTTGATTTGCTACTCTTTGATTGACTGTGTATGATTGTTCTGTTTTCTGGTTTTCCGATTTTCTGATTTGCCCTTCTGTACCTTTGCTTCGATTTACTTGTCTTCTTGGTTTTGATCCTGTGCCTCACCCTTTGACTATTCTCTTTGCTCGTCCCTGTGGATACCGTACTCTGGATTGTGTTTTCTGTTCATGTCTGTTTGGTGCGTAGGGAGTGATTGCCTTTTGTTTTGCGGATCGTGATTGTTGTGTGTTTTGGATAGGGAGTCAGGCTTAGTCTTTGTCGTTTTGTTTTCTTGTTTCCCTTAGGGAATAGATTAGCTTGGGTCGCCTTCATTAGTTGTTCTGTTTATTGTTTTGGCGTGGGTCACTCCTGAAGTCTTTTGCACCTCGTGTTTGTGAACATGTTTGTGAAAAAGAAAAAAAAACATAAAAAAATATCCCTTTGTCTCATGTGTTCCCCTTTCCTGTCCCCTGGTTGTCTTGTCTTCCCATCTTCCTTTTCTTTACTTCTGGCGATCTCCAACCCTAGACTGGGGATCGTAACACATGCTTCCTGGTCCTGTGTTCCCCAGTTCAGTCGCTGATGTTCATCTTGTCTCCTGTGCCCTTCATTCCAGTCTCCCCATTTTGATCCCTCACAATCTCGTTTGTTTCTACTCTTTGTTGAGTCAGTTTAATAAAACCCCTTTCTGTTTCACCAACATGCCTGCACACGAGTCCTTCAGCCTTTGAGTCACAAAAGAAAGCCTGGACTCTGCAAATTGCCCACAGGCTATCCCTGGGAGCCTTATGTGCTATGCATCTTGGCATGCATGCTTTCCCCTGCACCCAGATACGTACCTACCTCAGCCCGAGCCTCTAGTCAGCACACATCAATGGGTTCAATAACAGCCCACTAATGGACCCGCTGAAAAATAGTGATTTGGAGGAGTCCAATGAGCCAGACAATATCAATGGGCCTCCTGCCATGTGGACTGGCCCGCCAGTGCTGACTCTATAGTGGTTATGGCATTGGGGAAGGGGACCAGAGGTCTGGGGGCCAATCCTGTTGTGGAGAGCAGAATCTCATGGACCCTTGACCTGAACAAGTTCCCTGATGAGGCCTTACTTTGAATTAGAGGAAGTGATGTCAGAGTTGATCCTGTCTGAGACTTCTGGTCCAGCCAAGGCTGCTGTTGTCTTGCCACATGCCGCTTCTCCAAAGTCCACCACTTCCTCATGAGGTGAGGCTGCCCTGCTCGGCAATTCCGTGCAGCTCACCTCGGCTCCACCCACTGGCTCTCCACAGCTCACCGCAGGTTCACCTACTGGCTCCCCACAGGTTGCTGCAGATCCATCTGCCAGCTCCTAACAGCTTGCTGCAGTGGTGCCCACAGTCGCAGGAGGAAGAAGTGGAGAAAGCTAATTGTACTCGTGGCTGCCACCACCCCTGACCTGGTGCCTCCTGGCCCAGGAAGAGCCACATCGCCGACACCTGGCTGTGCTGCCTGAACCTGACCCAGGTCCCCCAGTGTCACCCTGCTTGCCTCCAGGTCCCCCAGTGTCACCCTGCTTACCTCCAGGTGTCCCAGTTTCACCCTGCTCATCCTGTCTCCTGATATTCCACTGGCTTTAGTTCCGTCTCATGATGTTCCGCCAGCTCCAGTCCCATTTCCTGATGTCCTCCGGTGCCCATCTTGTCTCCTGATGTCTCCTGATGTCCCGCTGGTGCCTGCTTTTTCTCCAAATGTCCCGTCAGTACCCACCTCATCTCCAGATTTCTCAGCAGCAGCGGCCTAGTCTCCTAGCTTTTCACCGGTGGTCTCCTTATTCCCTACCAGCCACCATCAGCCTGTTGCCCCACTTCCTGACTGCCGCCTGCCCAGAGGGGATAGATCCAGAGGATACCATACCAGAAGATTTAGAGTGGGATCCTCTGGCCCTGGTCCTGTGTCCTACTCTGCCTGAGGCTTAGGCCACTATGGTTCCAGGTCCCAGAGTGGCCACCAGTATCAGCTGGGCCCCAAGGGAGGGGCTGGCTTTGTCTCCATCTCCCGGAAGGGTAGACGGGGGAACACCATCCGCGGCAGCAATCTGGCCTTCCATTTACCCGATATTGCCTGCCCAGGCAACCCTCCTGCTAAGGTCCTGAGGGGAGAACCCGTGGTGCCCTCCATTCCTGCTGACCCCTCAGCACCCTCCTACTCCCACTGTTCCCTTGGTGCCCTCTGGCCCAGCTGTCCCCTCAGCACCACCCACCAACCACTGGCCCTCCAAGACTTTTTGGTCCTGTGGTCTGGACGGGTCCCTCCCCATTGGGGAACAGGCCCAGGAAGACCCACAACCCACGTTCACTGCCCAGCTCTTTAGGGTCTGGGAGACTTCCCAGATGTTCCCTGTTTGTCATGCCACAATCCCTGTCCCATTGCCCAGTTCTGCCTTTGTTTTGTTCTGACTTGTGTCCCCTGTGGCCCTCTCTCGTGTTTCTGTCCTTGTCTCTGTTGTTCCTCCACCTATCTGCCCTGTCTAGGTGTATGTTTTGATGGATGTCCTCTTTGCTGTCCCTAGTTTTGTCTGGATATGTTCTATACCCTAAATCGTGTCCTGTGTTTTGTCCCGTGTCCTAGGTTACTATTCATCTGGTGATCCTGGTGTAGTGTATCCTGTCACTTCCTGTCCTGTCAGGGGGCCCTAACCCTCTGGTCTTTTGGGATGTCAATCCCATGTGCCCTGTCAGTCTTGCCATATCCTGTCTTGTCCATACTCTGTCATTTGGTCCCCTTGGTCGCCTCCGTTGGGGGGGGGGGGGGGGGTGCTGTCAACTCCGGCTCCCCATGCCCTCCCAACCCTCCCGTCTTCACCCTGGGACGACCCTACCAATGCCTGCCTGTTGCTCTCTTGCCTTCCTCTCCCTCCCTAACA
>JAABNY020000043.1:17933747-17951117 GCA_015164015.2 Brevimyrus niger | reverse complement strand
GCTTTTTGCGTTCCCCCCCTCCTTCTCCCTCGCCTTTTCCCCTTTCCCTCCTTTTCCCTTTTCCTCCCCTTTGCCCCCCTGGGGGGCCGCGGGGGGGGGGGGGGGGGGGGTTCTGTCACATCCGGCTCACCATGTCCACCCAACCCTCCTGTCTTCACCCTGGCATGACCCTAACAATCCATGCCTGTTGTTCATTTGTCTTACCTCTCATCCCTAACCCTTGGGTTAATCACTCTCCCAGCTGCCTCTCATTAGCTCCCTTGTTAGTCTTGTATATATGTGCTTCCCAGTCCTATGTTCTACAGTCCAGTCATTGACGTTGTACCTTCTTGTTTCCTGTGTCCTTCATTCCAGTCCCCCCGCTTGTTTCCAGCCTTTGTTCAAATAGTTAAACACCCCTTTCTGTTTCACCAACACGCCTACCCTTGAGTCCTTCAGCCTTTGATCATGGCAGTCCTCATATTAATTATTAAAGGTAACCCTTCCATCTTGCTCTAGCTAATAGTTAGTTACCAAGACAATACGGCAAAATAAGTTACATTACCGATGTAAATCCAGCACACAATGTTTAAACATTTATTTTTATTATGTTTTTATAAGGAAAAAAGAATTACAAATAAATAAGATTAAATGTATAAATAGATTAAATATTAGACATATTTCTACAAGGCTTCATTTTTCCAAAATACCACTGAATGCTCAATATGCATAAATTAATAAATAATGATAAAGATGCACAAATAAATAAAAGAATTATAAATATATACGTGTTATATGTATGTGGGTAGAGGCATTTTCAACATCAGCTCTTGGCATTTTCATTGACTGCATTGAACTGAACACATAGTTCATACAGTAAGGCTTGTGTTATGATGATGCTGTAGATTGATGTTCATTGTAAAGGTATTTTTTCTTAATCAAATAGCTTATCCATGTGTAGACATTGGATAGTAGTAAGTGTGATTAGGATGGTGAAGACTTATTTCTTGCTGGTATCAGCTGATATGTAGCTCAGGATTCTACTGATGGTAATTGCACGGACTTGGAAACCCTTTAGTATTTTGCACATCTGCAATCTCTCGTCAAAGGTGTGATCTCTGAAATCGGAATTCTGCAGAACATAAATATTACCAGTGGTTAAATGTACAGTATTTATTTATTTATGTATTTATTTATGCATGCGTTTTAACTATATTGTTATTAAGAAAACTCATGAGGTTTGAATCTGTGGCCTGTACTACGAAGCGGGGTTACTGGCATATCGGGGCAACTTGTCGAATTTAAGGTACCATAGTTTAAATGGACTTCGTATTCGTTCACTTACATTTTGCCCAGACTACCTACCTTAAACCCGACAAGTTACCCCGATAAGCCAGTAACCCTGCTTCGTAGCACAAGCCCCTGCTGATTAAAAAAAAATCTCTTACCTTTAAAGTTGAAGGGTTTGTAGGTGAAGCTGAGAAGCAATGCTATTCAAGACAAAACGATAAAGACTTATGGCTCATCTTTTTCAGCAACAGGCAACATTACATACATATATGTTAATACGTTAATTGATATTTAAACATGGTCCACACTTTAAAATATATGTTATTTTTCGCCATACTGTGAGAGTATGTGGATAAGCAAGGAACATCCTTCATACCTCCGTGAGATCACTGATTGCCCGCACCACAGTGGAGTCCAGGGTGGGGTCCGCGTACTTCTTTAGCAATTCTTTGTAGTGCTCGAGATCCGCAACGACGTTCCGCAAACATTCTTTCTGCAAAAAAGCATAATCAAGCAAAATTAAGACACGGGTCGGCACCGACCCGTCTAACATGAGATAGGAAAAGCGCACTTTATTATCTTACATTTTCTGGGTCATGCAAACGCCGAATCATAATCAAAGGGTCAAGTACCTGATCAAGGTTGCTGTTCTGAAATCCAGCGCATCCAGTCCCCATCTGTGGGATTGATTAAGAATGAACATGTAGTAGCCTATATTAATAAGATTAATATTATAGCCCAGTAGTGATGCCGCGTAGTTATGCACGTAGGTTATGGACATCATATATGTATTATATTTGTCTAGTTGTTCGTTCATTCATTCATTCATTCATACATGTATACATACCTGCGCTTCGGAAGGCAGACAGGCCGATACGGTTGAATTTGTTGTGCTCATTTTTATACGTTGCTCTGAGCAGTTTATTCCTTTGAACACACTGTCCTGTGCATAGCAAACATTGCCTCATTAAGCCACCGAAAGTTCTGTTCAGTTTTAAAATTATTTTAGATTTTATTATGTAGCCTACGGGGAATATTTTTCTTAATTTCTCCCAGTGAACGCGACCGATAATAGTCACAACAACGACAACAATAATGGTCCTGTCACTATGACTGGGAATTACTTACAAGTGCCATAACCTCCGTGAGATTCCACAGCAATGCTCTGGAATAAGTTACACATTCCCCGTTGTTCCGCAGACTCAGTTTGTCGAACGCTCCTAGCGGGCTCGTCATAGCTGAGTGACAGCAGAGCTGGACGAGCAGCAGCCAGCGGATGAACGCTAGTAGTACGGCGCAAACAAACGGGCAACAATAAACAAATAGGATCTCACGTTTTGTTTGCAGGTAATAAATTGAGGCTAACAACATATTCAATCCACAAGAATATTTAAGTTTTATTTAATATTTAACATTCAACAGTATAATATCTTCTTTTAAAATGTCCTAAAAAATACCCTATATTATTTCATATGCACAGACAAATAAAGTTCACAAGGTGCACGTATTATTTAGCTGTATATTTCGCTTGCATTTGCTAGTACAACCAGGTGAAAGAAATGTATCTCCTAAAATAGTACTTTAAAGTTAAAATACTTACAAAATTTGATGTTTGGCAACATTTTGGTGCTCCGTGGCTCTGAAATTCGTTTTTGCCTTTTCGGCTCATTTCTGTTTATATATATTGCTTGACACCTTAGGGATTTTCCTTCAACAGCAAAATAATAGAAAAAAAACAATACACGCCATCTAAGAATTTGTCCCCTGCCTGTAATTTCCTGTTTTGTCGATACTATTAGAAGTAATACGTAGAAACTGGAATTAACGCTAAACCGTTTCGATCTTACGGTGTTGCATGGGAGCAGAATCTGTCTGGAAGTCTAAAGCAATATTAATTCTTTGAAAGAAGTAACAAAGTCTGAAATGACGTTAATGACTTTAATCAATAGGCCTATTAGAGAGGAACTTCATGACAGATTGTTAATGAGAACTATGATGACATAGATTGGGGAAATGTCATCAGGTGAGTGTTTATAAGTTCAGAAGATTAGCGGGGCTTGATTTTGATTGAATGATAGACACCTTGAGGAAGTTATAAGGGGTTGTTTCGTGAGGCAGGAACGTTGTTGAATCGCTTAAAAAAAAGGTGGTGGCAGCTTAAATAAGAAAATTGCTGTTGCATTAAACTGGTGGAAGTGATGGGATTGATTCCACATGAGTACCCAATAAATTGGGTTCGGGTCGGTCAGATAATGTACAGGATCTGCAAGCTGTTGAACCTATTGTACAGCCATTACAACCATCCATACAGAGACCAGGTTTTATGACTGTTACTGGAATTAGGAGGGACTGGTTCTGAAGTCAATCATTGGAGTGCAGAATTAAAGTAAAAAAAATATGTCTCTTACTTTAAGGATGAACCTGGGAGATAAGAATTCAGTTAAGTGCTAAGCCACACACCCTGGAGGAGGCCATTAGTGTTGCAACAAAATTAGAGTTGATTCGTGATTTAGAGCAAACCAGAGCAAAGGTAGAATCTAAAGTCATGGGAGTGAATCACAGATGGGGGTTTTATTAGGTGTTGAAGAGGGGTAGAGAGAAGAATTAAAAACCTTATAAGCTACAGTTGTCAAAACGAAAAACTCGCAGGGAAATTTACACCGAAATATAACCCAAGGGAATCACCCACATCCTGACCCAGTAAATCCCGTTCGACCAGAACCTTCAGTAAATCGTAATGGTAGGGAGGTAGGGAGGGAGGGATGGCATTGGGAATGTGGCTGTGATCATCACATCAAAAAGAACTGTCCTTATTTAAAAAAGATGGGGCTGGTACAGAGGGCCAAATGCCTGCTGCTCATCATTGCTATTCTGACCTAAGGATGGAGACCCTGGGAGATGCATGTGGGGCAGGGGTTTATATATCTGCTAAAGTGGGTGGGGTTAACTTTTCCCTTTTGGTAGACACATGAGATCAGCTGTCAATTATATCTCATACTTCTTGGTTGAAGAATAGGTCGGAGGGGGCTCTGTTAATTGGGTATAATGGCTGTGGCTAATGGGGTATACAGAAATATTTGGGAGGTGGCAAACAGTTTGTGAGTTTGATGATTTAGCCTTAATAACAGATTTTTTAGTAGCAGATATTGCACCAGAAGAGTGGTTGCTGGGAACAGATTTTTTAATGTAAATTCAGAGAGGTAGTTGATTTGAAGGGTGAGTTTTGGTGTGCTAATGGGGAAGAAATTGCTGTTATAACTCGTTCATTCTTTAGGGGAGAGCAGATCCGTGACTGTTGAAAAGGATATTGTAATTCCTCCACCGAGTGAAGCGATCATTCCAGAGAATGTCAGTGGGGCCTGTTTAGAAGATATGGAAGGTATCCTGGAGCCCTCCCAAAGCATTTTGATGTACTAGTTGCTAGAGTGGTGAGTAAAGTGGAAAAGGGCTTCATACCTGTTAGGCTTATAAATGTGGCAGAACATGCACATACGTTGAAATGGGGGATGTCAGAGGGTACTTTTTATCCTGATGTCCATGTGGAATAGGGATTAAGAGAAATAGTTAAGATCCATGAAGACCAAGGAGGTTGGTCTATAGACTCCTTGGTGAAAGAACTGGGTTTGCACAATGGTGTTTTTGTGTGTCTGATATACAGGGAATTTATGGACTTCTGACCAGCCACTTGTTTGTATTTAATAGGGACAACTCTGATTTGGGAAGGACTTATCTGATTTTCCATCAAATTCAGATTGGACAAGCGCCAACTATTAAAATGGCACTGACCATACTGTATAAAGTAAATGCAAGAGCGTGGCATTATTCGACCTACTGTAAGCCCCTTGGTAGCACCTGTTGTCCCTGTTAGGAAGAAAGATGGTGGATCACGTTTTTGTGTAGACTACCGTAAGCTCAGCGTTGTTACTCAGAAGGATTCTTCTCCTCTCCCACGTATTGGTGACGCTTTAGATAGTGTGACACACGCAAAGTGGTTTTCTAACCTCGACTTGTCTATTGGTTACCGGCAAGTCAAGGTTGATTCAAAAGACAGACTGAGGTATGGAGTTTCTTGTGCCTGGCTTTGTATGATCGATGTTAACTTTATTGAGGTTGCACAACCCTTACATGCGTTGACTGACAGGGGGCGGAGATTTAAGTGGGACAAGCATTGTTAATATGCATTTATTACTTTGAAAACCTGTTCAATGTCTGCGCCAATTCTTGCATATCTAGACCCACAAAAGATTTTTTATACTGGACACTGATGCAAGTGATTGTGGAATAGGAGCAGTTTTGTCCCAAGAGGATAATGGGTTTGAGAGTCACATATGCTAGTCAGGCTCTTACAAAAACAGAGCGTCAATATGCAACAACCAAAAAGGAATTGTTGGCAATGGTAACTTTTACTAAAGAGAATTTATTTTAAGAACAGACCATAATGCCTTGCATTGGCTATACAGCTTCCATGGATTAGAGTGCCAGTTAGCCCATTGGATGGAACTTGCAAGTTTCCAGTATTATATTGTGCAGTGTCCAGGTATGCAGCATGGAAATGCTGATGCGCTGCCTCAGTTACCCTCCACAACAGCTCGTAGGGCTGAGGAGACAGCTGGACAGGTGATAAAATTACAAGCAACCGTTACGTCTGTAAGGGCATCGCAGGAAGTCCTGGAGCAAGGTTTACTCCTCGGGGCCTTCGCGGAGGAAGGGCCTGGGCTATCAGAGAAGGGGGCATTGATGTCACAAGGGCATGGTGTTGTAAGTGGGGATGAGTTGAAGATGGCTCAACATAGTGATCCCGATATAAACTTCTTGATACAAAAAAAGTGTACTGTGTGGGGAAACTGACAATGGTTGTTCGGTGGAGCTGGGGAAATTTGCTGGGATATGGAGCCATGGGAAGTGCGGGATGGAATGTTTGTACGTGTACCTTGTAGTCAAGAAAATTTAGAGTGTATGAATCGAGTGGTGCTTACTAAGACTATGGTGCCATACATTCTTACACAACTACGTAATGAATTAATGGGTGGTTATTAACGTGTACAGAAATTGCTAAATAAGGTAAAATACAGCTTTTTCTGGCCAGGTCGATCTGGGAATGTTAAGAGATGGTGTGCTGAATGCAGAGAATGTGCTTCAAGTAAAACTGTAGGTCAGGCACTTTGTGCCCCTTTACAACCCACTGTTACATCACGTCCTCCTGAGCGGATTGCCTTAGACATCATACATTCTAGTTATTGGTGACTACTGTGGACAGAGATTCTATGAAGAATCAAGAGGCATGTACACTTGCAAACATCTTGACAGAGGAATGGGTATGCAGGTATTGGACACCATATACCATTCACTCTGATCAAGAGAGGAATTTTGAATCGTTGTTATTTAAGGAACTGCCCCTGGTGCTGGGCTGTGAACCAGTTGAACTGGGATGCTCTTCTGCCTCATGTCATGATGGAGTATCGGAGCAGTGTGCACTCAAGTGTAGTAGTTTTCTCCCTTTGGGGTTCTCTTTGAGCAAAAAGTTGTTTTGCCAGTGAATGTTGTGTTAAATTTGGATAACCAGAATAGGTTTACATCTGATAATGAGTATGTTTCTGGGTTGAATGAGACTTTGTCCACTGTTGTAGAGGCTGTAACAAAAGCATCAAATGAAGGCCTCTGACAATCAAAAGAGAAACGTTGATTACAAGGTTAATTTTCAGTATTATTCTGTGGAGGAACATGTTTGGTTGAGGGATAAAACAAGGAAACAGGGCTTATGTCCTAAGTTTCAGAGGAAGTTTTGTGGGCCATATAAAGTTGTACAGAAATGATTGTCCATTGCAATAGGTTTAAATCCACTTGTGCCTTGTTTCTTTGCAGAGCGCAATGTGTCTAGTTATAAGCCCACATCAGCAGCCAGACCCTCCCAAATGGGCCCTAGGCCCTCTTAGACAGCTCCACAATTACATAGATCCAGTTGAAGGAGATATCCAGCCAGCTGGGTTTTTTATTTAAGAGTGCGGCCAGCTATTGTAAATCCTGATTCAGCTCCTGCCTCTGTTTTGCCTGCTGCTACTACTCCTGCCCCTGCCTCTGTTGTGGTGCCAGCTGCTGCTCCTACCTCTGTTGTGGTGCCAGCTGCTGCTCCTGCCTCTGTTTTGCCTGCTCCAGACCCTGCCTTTACTGTGGTGCCTGGCTCTGCGTCTGCCACTGCCTCCATTGTGATGCCTGACTTTGCCTCTGCTGCAGTGGCCTTTGACTCCACCCTTGCCCCTGTTGTGGCCTCTGACTTTGCCCCTGCCTCAATTGTGGCTCCTGATTCTGCTATAACGCCTGGCCCTGCAGCAGCCGTGGTCTCTGCGTCTGCCTCTACCCCTGCCTCTGCTGATGCCTTTTGTCCAAGTGCAGCTCCTGGCTCCAACTCTATGATGGCATCTGTTTCTAACTCTGCTGTGGGGCCAGACCAGGATGTGAATGATGTGATGCGGTCTGGGTAGACAAGGAAACCTCCAGCATGGACTAGGGACTATATATTATAAATGAGACTCGGGGACGATTCTTTAATCAAAGGGGGGGTTGTGTGATGACATGTGTGGATTGACCTTCGGATGGAGTGACTGGTGAGGGACGTGAGGGAAGACCTTGTGTACAGTGTATTGTTTTTTTGTGTGAGTTTCTTGGTGGGCATTTGGGACGCCAATGTCCGCAGACTGATCTACAGACAAACCAGAGGATCTTGGTGGCTGCTGGACAGAGGGAAGTTTTATGGTTGTTTTAATCTTGTTAAATATATCGTGTGCGTATGTGTGTGTGTGTGTGTGAGAGAGAGAGAGAGAGAGAGAAAGAGAGAGAGAGAGAGAGTGAGTGAATGAGTGAGTGTGTAGGGAAATTAGGGAAGGATATTTACTATGGTTTAGCGTGGAAAGTAGGTGGCTTATTAGGAATGTTTTATGTATTGAGCATTTAAGCCTAGTAATTACCCTTTTTAGAGTGACTGCTGTGCCTTGTGTTACTGAATTGAGGTGGTGATTATTTATGCATAATCATGAAATGTGTTAAAGTCTAACCTATGCCATCTTTAGACCTTTTAGGGGTGTGATAGTGGGTGGCACTAGTTGCTGGCTTGGTGTTCCGTAGGTTAGATAGCATACCGCTATTCCTGCCTGCATTCACCTAAACCTGGTATTTTTTATTAACAGTATATTTTTTTTTAAAATAAAGGACAGTGTATTTGTTACCATTTTCTGTGTGTGAGTTTTTATGGGGAATATGGGGACGACTACTGGACTGGACTACATGAGGAAATTGCTGCTATATTAAAGAACATTGAAAAGACACCACTGGCAGATTTCGGTAACGACAAGATGGGAAACTGGGGGCCGACAATTTTCTCATGGTCCTTCCCTGACTGACAACCTCTACTTTCACCAGCTGCAGTATGAATCCAGCAGTCACTTTGATTTATCTGCAGCCAAAAGTAGTTGCTTTTAGGGAAACCAGGCTATTGGTATTAAATCCATGTGAATAATGAATAATGTAATCATTTTTAAAAAGCCCATTTATAACAAAGAATAACATGCATCATTTATTTGTTTGTTTATTTGGCAGAAAAAAAAACAAGCCAGGCAGACTAATAAGTTTATGACAAGCATACCACTATCAGAGGTCCAGTTTAAATGCAAGTGTAGTTAGGCTGAGCTTCGAGTGAATAATCAGTAACAGAGCACATTATGATTTATGGGTTTGGTATTTCTGTATCTGCTGCCTTTATAATGTTATAGCAATTATACCTGTGTGTGTTGGTATAAATCACAGCTGAGGTTTCACTCTAATCAATTAACTGAATTTAACTAATATTAGACGCAATGTATATAACAGAACAAATTCTTCAATTAAAGTTCAATTCAACTTAAATTAGAAATTATATAACAATAAGAAATAATAAAAATACAATTAAATCTATCAATCAATCAATTTTTATTTATTCCAGACAAACTACAAAATAAAAAAAAAACATTTCCACATTCTCCATCATAACATTACACCTTGCCTAAAAAAATCTACCATTATTTAAAAAATAATAAAAAAAGACAAATTGCGTTACGAAAAGTGGGTTCCGGAAAAGGATTTTGTTGTTCTGAAGGGCCTTTTTTTGTAATCTGACAATTAATTCAAGGAGTAAAATACACATTTGTATTACACCAATAACCAAGTGTTTTGTGTTGATTCCTGTCACTATGTGGTGACAGGGGCTGCATGGTAGCTGGTGGGTAATACAGTTAGGTTATGTGTCCCAGGTGGAGCACCCGAGCCAGATTGTGGTAGCGGCATTTCCAAAGGCAAATCTCACATTCATGCGAAACACTCAAGATGAAAACACTGATGTCAAGCACACTATCCGAACTTATGACATTCTTCTTCTACATCACTCATTTTTTATGTATACAATCTCATTATTGTGGGAGTCATAAGACGAAAAGTACTTGGTGCAATACTTAAAACAGTTTGTAATATTTTGTAGTCAGGACAAGTATTTCACAAAATAGCAAGCAATAAAATGTCATATCTCACTGCTTTACAGTTTACGATTGATGTTTCCTTCAGATTACCCAATTTAAAAATACAAGATGCACACGAGGCACATATATGGCACTTAAAACTAGAATTTAAAAATGATATTTTCGAATTGTTAATATTTTGCCATATACTTTCAGATGACAGTATGATCAGATGACAGACTGACAGTATATCAATACTGAAGTGATACAATATACACTTAATGATTACAAAAAATATAGCAAAAAATCTTGTTCAATAAAGTTACACTATTGGCTTGATCATAACCAGGCCTGCTTCCAGCTCTGACTTGTAGAATGAGTCACACGATTCTCTGGAAGGGCTAGAGGGTGATGTTTCAGTTAGGAATCAGTGGCTTCCTTTCTGTTTACCACAATAATAATAACAATAATGTAATAATATTGCCGGTTATATGCATTGTTCTAGTCTTGCAGAGGGTCAAATTCATGACTGGGTGAAGTCTACCCTAACTTTCCACTCACACCTCCACACACACACACACACACATGCACAGAAGTTTGTAATTATATCTTTCTGGGGACTCTCCATTCATTTCTATGGGGAGGACTCTATTTACACTATGACAACCCTAACCCCTATCAAGCCCCAAACTTACCCACCTGTAAGTGACCAAACAAAATATGTGTATTTTGGGATTTTTAGTTTTTTGATTGCATTCACAGATCTTTGTAGAGACCTGAAAAATGGTCCCCATAATGTCCAAAGAAAAGGGTTTTATTGCCCCCCCCCCTTAAAAAAATAGGTTTTTATTGCCCCCCCCTCTCCACCCACACACAGGTTTGTATTTATATTTTTTTCCATTCATTTCTATGGAGAAAACTTGAATCCCTACATCTCAACTAGGCCTTAACCCTAACGTTAACCATAAGTAACCAAATAAAATACAAGACTTTTGGTACTTTTAGATTTTTGATTGCAGTCACAGGTCTAGAAAAATGATCCCCACAATGTCAAAGTAGCAGGTTTTTATCAAATTATGGGGGGCATTTGGTCCTGACAATGTAATATTAACATAATCCATACACACACACCCAATACACACACACACACACACACACACACCTAGTTCAAACATACAAAATCTAAGACTTAAAGCATAATATCAGAGTCATTTGGTGAATAACATAAGATGGAAATTCTGGCCTCTCACACAATGGTAATAAGGTTAGCCACAATATTATCACAGCTTCTTAACAGAGTTACTGCTTTCTGATCACATCATTCTTCACTGTCATTGAAAAGCCAAAGCATTCCTTCTGCTTGCCTATTCATCCCACTAATAACAATGAACACACTCAATGCACAATGCATACACTTAATAGGGAAAATGTTATTTAGGGCATTTTTATTATGCAATACTTATTAATATATATATATATATAAACCAGATTCTGTGGATTGGCTTGAACCAATCTCAAGCAACACAGGGCATCAGGCTGGAGTATACTGCACAAACTGTGCCATTATGATATTAAAAATTTATATATTTGGGCTGACAGAAGGTTTTAATCGGTTCTAATAGGTTAATAGGTCTAAAAGATTTCCTAATGTTGTAAATCTGCTCAACATTTGGCAATAATCTAATCTTCTAATTAAACTAATTGTTCAGTATATAGTTGGAGTATTTGATGGCTGAAATGTTGTGCTTACTATACCTTTTGGATCCAGTTAATCTGGTATCTGGAGGGGTGACTGCAGCTAAAGTATAAGCAACATTAAGAAGGTTACTTTTGACCTCCAATAGGTTATGGATTACTAGTTACCCTGTTAAAAATGTAACTATCTTGATTACTTCATCAAAGTAATCTAACTTTGATTACTTTTCGATGGACTCTAACAAATATTTAAAACAGCAATAAAGCTGAAAAGGTATGCTGTGCTAACAGCTTTGCTGGCCCATTTTGCCTAGAAACATGCCAAAAGAAGACATTTCTGCATGTCAAAAAGACGGAAAGCAACAAAATGAATGTTATATTCTACATAAATACTTTTACCTAAAAGAATTTATTTGGAAGTTACCCCTTCATAATAAATACTATTTTGATTAGTATCTGTAACCTAATTACACAATACACTACTAATAGAACCAAAAGTAAAAGTTATGTAAAATGACATGAGTTTGTCATGAATATTCCCTCTTGTCCAGAAGTTTGTAATTAAAAGTCATCTGGAATTTCCATCTTAATTACAAGACAGCACATCCACTAATTCTGCGCTAGCTTTTTCAGGCTCATCCACAAGTGGGGCCTGAGTGAGAGTCTTTTTGTTGTCATAGAAAAGCCACTGTGAGAACTCACACTTCCTCAAGGTCCACCTCACTTTAGCTTCCCATTTAGAGGAACTCCGCCTGTTTCTGTGAAGTGCTTGGGCATGAGAGAGTAAGCTTGTCTCTTCACAGGGACAGCCCAGCTTGGCTGCAGCTCTTACTGGAAATGGCACTTTTTCTCCCTATGACTCTTGTCTGGTTGATTATGCTTTTAAATATGCATAATCTGCTTTCCTGGGGAGCTCACAATGTACTGTCATTCATAATTTCAGCAAAGTGAAATGAAATCGAAAGAACTGTACTGCACTTTGACTCCTCAATTCAAGCAAAGAGTGAACAGGTAAATCATAACACTACCGTAACACAAAATTAAACAAAATGTTGCAACCAGGAATACCCCTAAAGAGTTCCTTTGTGATTATGCATTATGAATATCGTATCTGCAGTATCTGGGTATATAATACTTATATTAGCTGCACTCAGTGGCATCAGAAAGAGTTTTACATAGGGTGGGGGGACTGAATTTACCCAGGAGGTGATTGGTGGAGGGTCGGGGTGCGATATATATATTGCAACAGTATCTCAACAATAGTTACACGTACATGCAATAGTCACATCGTGAAAGGATGTGATGTCAGACAAAAATTAAGGTCATTTTAGAATAATAAAGATTTCATAATTTAAAAAAGACTAGAACTGTTTAAAGTAGAGTTTCACAAAAAAATAAAAATAACTGATCCATATGAAAAAATGGTTGTCTGATTCTGGATTACAATCTTCGAATATTTCACCTCGGGCTCAGCCTGCGCAGCGAATTGACAAATTCATAGTAAAATATAACAACGTGCTCCATATTTGTTTGTTTGTTTATTGGGGAGGGGGGTCTGCCGATATTGGGGGGGACGCGTCCTTCCTATTTCTGACACCCCTTAGTGTGCTACGTAAACCATGCCACACTGTCATCACTGGGGTGGAGAAGTTGTTACGACGGTTCACGTGTAATTTCTGCATGAGATTCTCTATGACATCATGCTCTTATGCCCTGTCATAATCATGTGAGTGCCGTCATGCGGGAAGTGAAAGCCCCAAGTCCCAGGTGACATTATCGCGACCTCATCCTTAAATATTTGTCCACCGTCATTATGAAACGTACATAGAAAGAGACTTGGCCGTATTTTCCGTAGTGTCCAGGCATTATGTGGCGGCATACGGTATTCCCACGATATTTTAAAGAGGAATGCTGTTCCACTATTTGAATGTTTGTCGATAAAATGAATTCACCACACGAGGGCGTTTCCCCCAAGATGCAGTTTCTCTGAAAGAAAACACTGCGGTGTCCAGTCGGTTTATGCTGCCTTGTCAAAAAATGCTACCGTAGTGCTAATCGATAGCCCAAGCCCTAACTAATACCCTAACCCCCAAACCCCCCTAAAACCCTTACCTTAAGCCTAACCCCTAAAACCTAACTCTAATCCCAAAACGGTGAAACTGCACATGCACAGAAAGGCTGGATAGCACGTCTCGATAGGTAGGATTTTATGACAGAACAGTGGCATGTTGTCTTAGCCTAATACCCTCCAAGTTCTAATAGTAGTTCTGCTAAAGAATGATTTTCGGTTCGCTAGCGTGAAAAATGTTTTCAAGTACAAACGTGTAAGCCAGCTGTGTCGATGCAGTGGTATAAGTGGCTTAAAGCACTCTAAGTCATGCATTATACGTTTTTCGTTTCCATAGCCATGCATTTAAGATGGTCACTTACTTAAATACTGACTATGTTATAAGAGCAGATAGCTGCGTGTAATTTCTTATGAAGCTACATTTTTAGAAAAGAGAAGGAAGAGGACATAGTACAAAGAATTACAAATGTAAAGTTACAAATGTAACTTTTGGTTGGGTTGGTAGTGCCTAGCAGCAAAGTAAATAAAGTGTAGCGATACAAACATGTAATGAAAAACAGACGAAATGTAAAGACAGGACACAAAGTGTAGAAAACTAAACAGTGCAAATAAGTCTTAAAAGTACATATAGTTCCAGTTTGGTCACACCTACCTATAGCAAGGTTTATTTGTACGATTCTCTACCTTTAGGAATAATTAAAAAGACATCAAAACAGTAAAATACCATACTAAATTATATGCTGACTAAATATATATGTATATATTTGTATGTGTGCGTGTATAACTAGTTTGTTGGGGGGTGGGCAGTTCTGTGGGTGGGACTTAGAAGGTTGCCAGTTTGGATTCCTGGGTTGCCAGAGTGATCCCACCATTGGACCCTTGAGCAAGGCCCTTAACCCCATTTGCTCCAGGGCATGACTGACTATCTCCTCTACACCACTTTCATGAAGTGGCCTCCTGGGATGCCTTTGTAGCTGTCCTAAAGAGGTTCCCGCATATGCTGAGCACTCATTGGCCACTTTTTCTTCACTCCCTTACCTAACCCATTCTTACTGGGTTTATTTCAGGCGGCCAAGTCCTGTGATGTAAATAAACAACACTGGGACTTTTACTATGGGATTTTATTATGCTTTACAAGTAACATGTGCATGTGAGTGTGTGTTGTCCAGGAATACATTACATTGTGGGGACCAAATAACCCCACAATGTGACAAAAGCTGATTACTTTGTTATTGTGGGGACCATTTTTTTTGGTTCTCACCAGTGTTAATTTTGTCAGCAAATTTTTATTTAGTTTTAGTTATAGTCTTTTGACTAAAATGTAATTTAATTTGAGTCATAATTTAGTCATCTAAATTATTTTAGTTTTAGTCTAGTTTTAGTCGACAAAATACAAGATTGTAGTCCACTAAAACCAGAGTTCATTTAGTTGACTAAAATGAAACGTGCAAAGTATAATATTTAATAATATTTAAACTTTCCCTTCAATTTCTGAAAGTCATTATGTTCACCAAGAAGAAATGAAACCATTGTTAAAGAGTGGTATTAAGGTTTGACTATGCGGTACACAAATACACAGATTTCACTCTTATTTGAAACACAAACATGTGTTTATTTACCCAGAAACTGAGTACTGTAAAATCAGTAGAGCCATTAGTGCAACAATAAAACCACTTCAAAGAAAAAGTGCACAGGCTTTAACGCCACCAGGCCTGATCTCTCTGAATATTAAAATGAAAAGAAATATTTGTAATATTTTTATTTGCTATTATTCGCTGTTCAATTGGAAAAGACCAATAATAGTATCAGGGATATATAACCATTATCAAGAAAATAATTCCAAACATTGAAAACATACTTCTCACCAGCTATCAGTAGCAGGAAATGCAACCATTCCATGTTAGCATTTTCAACATCAAAATAATTATCCCAAGGCTTCAATTCTATTAGTGTATAGAGCCAAAAATCAAGTCTCCTCTCTTTCAGTTGATTTCATGTTCGTTTAAGTTTCCCCCTTTTAACAACTATATAAAGTAATGTTATTTGTTGTATAAATCAACTCAGGTGAAACTAAAGGGTTTCAGGGTTGACAAATCTCAAGAATCTGACATGACACGCAAATCTATATTATTCCTTTATAAACCTAAAATTAGCTATGACGAAAGTATATTTACACAGTTAAATACAAAAGTAGACTATTCACAAGGTAAGAACTGTAACATTTGTCTGCAAACATCTCGAATTGGCCTAAGTTGGCAACCCCACGTTTTATTTGAAATGAAAAGTAGTATTGTAGATTTGAGTAGTAACCAAAAAGGAAGTAATGAATACCAGGCTGTAACAAATCGTTACAAGTATTCAGCCGTTCAAGGATTTGTTGCTGACAGTAAGGAAATGACAGATCAAAACGCCCAATTGCCGTAAGCGATCATGCGGGTTATAAATAGGTCTTTTTCTGCGCATTGGTCTTCTTATCAAAATGGCATATCTATTATTTATTGAACAGCTTGTCAATTGTGCTCTGAGAAGGGAATACATGTTTGAAGATCATTTACTGCCATGAAAATAATTTTTACACTTAATTTTTTTTTTTTTTTATATATATATTTTACTTGTTGCTAAATTGCCCATAGGTGTGCATGTGTGAGTGGCTGGTGTGTGTGTGCCCTGCGATAGGCTGGCCCCCTGTCCAGGGTTGTTCCCTGCCTCGTGCCCGTTGCTTCCGGGATAGGCTCCGGACCCCCCGCGACCCAATAGGATAAGTGGTTTGGAGAATGGATGGATGGATGGATGGATATATTTTACTTTTATAAATTATTCAAATACTATCAATATTACTTTAATTTTATATGCCAATGAAATTCTAACTTGACTGCAGTCAGTTTATACTCCACCCCTGCAGCCACAGCCAGATACTCTTGTCACGTCAGCTGCAGACAGACCTTAGACCAAATTGAACGCAGTCACAGATTCGTTTGCTTAGCCTTGGCATCCCGGATGTATAACTCGTATTTTTAACTTCGTATTTTTGCATGTGAATTCGGACCGTCGAATTAGAGCAACTTTGAAATGTTTTATTTGTATTTTTAACCTCGTATTTTTGAATGTGGATTCGTACCATTGAATTTCCGAGGCATATTTCCAACATATGCTACAGTTCCAGTGGCATAAAATTCAAATTGTGATGACACAGATTTACCTAGTAAATGAGGAAGCATTATACATATCGGCATCTTCAAGCTTACAGCTCCATGTCACGTGACGATTATCAAAATGTTTTTGAAGGGGTCGTGCAGTGGTTAGCACTGTTGCCTCACATCTCTGGGACCTGGGTTCGAGTCTCCGCCTGGGTTACATGTGTGTGGAGTTTGCATGTTCTCCCTGTGCCGTCGTGGGATTTCTCCCCACAATCTTGTTTTAGTCTGAAAAGGTTGTTGACGATAACATTGATGAAAAATTTTCATTAAAATTAACAGCGGTTCTCACTATGGAATATTAAATAGCTCTGTATAATATGTAGGTAGAAAATGTGACCTTGTAACCTTTGGAGAATGCAGACCAATTACTGATGTGCACGATTTGACTATAAAATAAGTATGAAAAAGCACCTTGTGCTGGCTTAGACATTTCTGTATCTGTAATCTTATGTTAACCTTTGGTGTATGATTATGTACTTTAATTAGGGCAGCTTATCACTATTTTGAAGGCCCAGAATATTCCATTCTGTGGTGAAGCATCTCGGAACCAGCTAAAACCGCCAAAACATGTTACTTTTTATCAGTGAATCCTAGAAAGTTTTGCTTTCCCACTGTATTACTAGGGTCTTTGCTACAGTACAACTATATAAAAAAACAATAT
>JAABNY020000043.1:17921782-17933647 GCA_015164015.2 Brevimyrus niger | reverse complement strand
ACCACAATCAGGCAAAAACAGGAGGTAACGAGGTGGGCGTGGCACACAATAAGGAGCGTCCGGAGCAGGGTGTGACATCATGTTTCCCGAAGCGACAACATAATACAATAAATAATTGGCAGTCTTATCACACAGGTGCAAGGATTATCTGAGCCCTGGAAGGGGAGGCACCTTAATTGCAATTGGCCAAAAGGTGATGCTTGGAAAACCCCTGTGATAAATATCTTGATAAGAAATATGAAAAGTGTATAACAATCAGAATTTGAAACAAAAAGAATATGTCACTTACACTTATTTGACACAAAGTTTCATCAACAAAATGTCAAATATTATTGATCATCCATGATTTTTTTGTTTATTTGGATCTTTTGGCACCAATTAGTCATGGCTTGTTTGAAGGATTTTCGACCTATAGGGAGGTGGTTGAAAATAGGCTGTGCAGGGTGATCTTCCTGGTCCCAAGCTGAGCAGCTGCTAGGCGTATGAGGAAAAAAAGATAATGATGCAGCTAGTAATGGCGCTTAAAAGCTGCTGAGCCACTGCACATCTTGACACTTTGAAACACTAAATGAATTGATGTCTTGAGTATCTAAATGTTTGAGAAGGGAAAGTTATATTACAAAGTGGCAATTTCTTTACTGTCCAGACTCTTTTTGGAAAACGTTGCAAATACTAAAATTAAAGTGAGTGCTTATTTCCAATAAACAAATAAATATAAACCGTTAGTTGAAACATAATACATTGTGGTTTTCCCATTCACCCAAGAACTTGTTCTAATCAGTGTCATCATAAATAATTATTTTGAACAAAAATGCATGTGCCATAATTATTGGCACCCTTGGAAATGACAGTGAACACAATGTAACTAAAGCATGTCTCCCATGTAAATTGTACATCTTTGAGTTGACTGGAGTATATAGGAACATTCAAGATGTAATCCATGACTTCCTGATTAACTGGGGTACAAACATGACGAGACACAGAGGACAAATTCCATTAGTTATCCATCTACAGTACATATGAGATAGATAAGACAACATACCAACCAAATGAGGGAGCAATAGTAGAGTATATATGGGGAGTGTGAGTGTGTGTACGGCGTTCATTTCTGTGTTTCTCCATGTTGGGTGAATGGGTGAATATTTGTTTATGTGTGCATGAGGGCAGGAACATATGCTTGTGTATGTGTGCGCCTGTTTGTCTATACGCACATGTCAGGTTGGGTCTCCACCTGAAATAACATCTCAGGCTCTATTCTCCCTCCCCACACTCCCTGCCGGTGGATGAGGCCCCCGGCTGCCAATGCATTGGTTGTTCTTGATGTCCGGGACTAGATGCTCTGGTGTGTGCTGGCTCAATCTCGGCGGCTGCCATTTGAATCTTGCCTCTGTCGGGCCCCTGCTGGGGGGCCCTTGGGTCTCTGGGCCGGGGCTCCGGTCTGCCCTGGTGTGGCTGGCCACTGGCAGAGCCTGCGTGCTCGCTGGCATGGCCCCCTGGGGCTCCTGCGATGTAGCTGCTGGATGGCCCCCCTCCGGAGCGCTCCTCTGCCCTTTTCTGGGTGGGGGCTGCAATTGTCCCTGCGGTGGTCCTCCTGGGGTTCCCGTGCCCTGGGAGTCCTCTGGATGTCTGGGGCCCGGGTCTCCTCCATGTCAGCTTCATGTCCTGGGCGGGCGGGGCTGCGGCTCCCCCCACACACTACTAGACATTTACATGGAGAAAACTTATGAACACCAGCGTGCTGACACACACAGGTGTGCACACAGGTGCTCACGGACACGTGCTGATGGACACACACTGTCTTGATTGGCTGTTGCTTCTGGGCATGTGTTGTAATGCTGGTTGTGTGTGCTGTTCAACGACATTTAACGTTTGATGTTTGTTGTGATTAGTACAGATGTCATATGCTGTTTTTCTCTCTTCAGCAGACATGAAAGCAGATTATCTGTTTTATTATTTTTCTTTTCTCTTTATTTTTCTCTCCTCTCTCTCTATCCCCCTTCTTCTCCTTTGTTTCCCCCCTCTCTCTCCCTTTCCTTCTCTAGAGAAGTAAAGAAAGATGTAATAAATAAATAAATAAATAAACAAATAAATACAAATAAAGTAGTCCTCCACAGAGGAGTGATGGTGGAGGGAATATATATATTTAAAAAAATAATAAAAAAAGAAATTAGCTACTCACCTGAAAATGCCCATTTCAACTGTTAATAACTGACAATAATAAAAAAGTGGACATCAACTTGAACTGTTACAAACCTGCCTGGAAGAGGACCCAAGGTAATATTGCCCCCACAGTTAAGAGGATTGTAAGAGAGGCAAAAAAAAAATCCCCAAGGATGACTGCTGGTGAATAACAAGACAAAGTAAAATCTTGGGGTGACTACGTTTCCGAAAAAATGATCAGACGCCACCTTCATGTCAGCAGATTATTTGGAAGGTTTGCCAGAAAGATGTTTTTTTGTCACTTAACCAAAAATGTAAGCACCTGGAGTTTGTGAAACGCTACTACAACATGACTGGAACCATGGTCTGATAAAACAAAAATCAAGCTTTTTGGTAATAAACATTCAATGTGGGTTTGGTGTAAAAGGAAGGATGGTTATAATGAAAAGAACCTTATTCCAAATGTACAATTTAGTGGAGGTTCTGTGATGTTGTGGGGCTGTTTTTCCTCCAATGGCCCTGGAAACCTTGTTTGGGTACATGGCATTATGGACTCCATGAAATGCCAGGATATTTTACATCACAATTTGTCTGCCTCAGTTTGCCTCAATTTATACTGAGCATACTTCAGCTCCCATTCGCTTGCAATCAGCCTATGATCATTTGTCCCAGTGTTTGTCTAGTGATGCATAAAGTGCCATGCATGCATCTAGCGCCTTCTTCCGACTATCATTGGTAATGTCTCATCGCTGCAGGTGCATTATGCAATCATCATGATAATCTCGCTGTTTGACACTGGTCTTTAACACGTCGGTTGATGCATTATATTTTTAACCCATACGACAGGTACTAGGTAGATTCCAATTTAAAGGTGTGGTTTGGAGAAAATCAACACCATAATGCGCCTTGTCGCTAATTTATGAGACAGTTTTGAGATTGTCCCTGTTGTGCAGTAAAATTACAAAAAACCTATTTCACACAATCATCTATCTGTAAATTAGAAAAGTTTATACAACAGGAATACTGAACAAATAACAATAAATGCCGGACAAATGACAATTTACAATAATACCTTTGGGTGAGAATAAAACACTGTAGCTCTGTCCGATCTGTTACCCAGAATTTGTGGATTTAATGTATTCTGTTTTTATTTTTCTCTTCACTAGTCTGCCTCGTGCGTCTCGCGTGGCTTCCACGAGCATCAGTCCTGCGCACTGAGGCTGCCGGGCCGCCATCACCGCGAGCAGCAAAACAAGATCCGAAATAGGGATTGGCGGCGGCGGCGGCCACTGGAGCGACGACACCGATTCAGAGAGAGGGACTCAGACTCGTAGGGAAGGATTAGGGGGAAGCCGAGCCACCTTCTTTCCCCCCACCCGCATTCCTGTACCCCGACGACGGTGGAGAAATCTAGAGGCGAAAACATGTCCAATCTTAGTAAAGGCGGCACCAAGAAGGACACCAAGATGAGGATACGGGCCTTTCCTGTGAGTGCTACACGGGGATGGGCGCTTCAAAGCAGGCGAGCCTGCGCACTTGAGCACCGGTGATATGAGCAGGCCGCCTGATAACGACCAGGCCCGTGGTGTAATAGATACAGCCGAGAAAATTCAGGTTTCTTTAGACATGCGGTACCTTTGTGTTACGTGCAAAAAGTAATATTTATAACTACTTTTTCTCTTTTTGTACGTATGAGCTGTTCAGTTTTAACCTAACGCAGAAAGCCATGTTACCCCTTTTCCATGTTGCTGGTTATTGAAGGCTGTGTCACTGCACATATTATGTAGTATGTGAAATGCATGCCATTAAATTCTTATCATCTACTGATCTTATTTACAGAGAATTATTTAACTTTAGCTTGTTAGTCAACTAGCTTGTTAGCTAACGTTGAGTTTGTGTAGCAGTAAACCAATGATTGCTTGATTCTGAATCTAAGGACATCGAATTATTAACGTAACGTAATAATTTGATTATTAATAAGAAAAGATTCAAATGGCAAATAGTACGATCTCTTTTCGTCTGTGTGTTTTGTTGGGTGTTTATATCAATTCAAAACTGCGTTTGCAAAATGGTTGTCGCAGTGGCTGAACAAAGTCAGTAACTGAAGTGAGGATTCTACAAGACAAAATGCATGTCAAGCCCTTTAACCACTGCCGTTAATGCCATCTAATTAAATTAGTTTGATCAGGTAAACGATTTGTTTTGCAAACTCGTGTGGTTTGTCATGTCAAGGTTGTATAGATCCGACTTTCTTGCTTGTTTAATGTTCAGCATGATGATTGTAGATATTGCAGTGGACCGTTGTCTGGCAAAACATTATTAAATACTTATTTGCCTGTCCCAACTTAGTTAATTCACCATAGCTCATGAAATTTTTGTGGTATGTTTGAGTGTGTGACTTCATATAGGCTTGCCAAATCTATGGGTTGTTAAGTTTGTAGTATTTGACAGATTAGATTCATGTGGAGGTCTCAGAAAATTGTAGTAAGAAACAACCTTAATTGTGTGTTATAAAAACATGTTTTGTAATTTTAATGATGTAAAATGTTCTCTCTATTTATGTGAAATTGAATGTGTGGCATATGTGCACCTGCTCTCATGATAAGTCAGCAAGGGGCAGAGTGCCAGGTACACGCCCCCTCCCCCCAAGACACTTGTAATATGGAGTGGACACTAATAATAGTAATAAAAGTAGTAGTATTAATTATACATTTGGATTAATCATTTCAGAAACCCAAAGATGTGTAGATTAGGTGAGGGAAGAACAGTGTGTGCAGCTAGTTAATAATAAATGTAAGAAAATAAGCAGACAGTTGAAAGAACATTACAATATTGGACAATGCAGTAATGTAGAAATACATGCAGGTATTGCAGGCACTGAAGCCAGTTTGTGAAGACTGACGACAGATGGTCACAGTGTCTCAGCACCTGGCCTAAGAGCTACTATCCTCTTCACTGTGGAGACGGGGATGGATGTGGGAGCAATTGCCTAGTTGCCACCTTTCATGGAGGTGTGTGAACAGAGACACCAAACCAAAGCTGAAAAGGCAATCCTAGAAGCTCACCCTACTTTGTTTCTTAATTAAATTTATTAGCTTGTGGTTACTTTTGACTAACATTCCCGCTTTACTGGATGGTGTGCTGGAATGTATCAAATCGCTATGTTTTAGCCTTTTAAAAATATCTCATCTTTTTTGGGGCAAGCATGATTGGAAGTAGTTGTATAATTGTGGCCTTCAGGCAATCACTTGGATTAACATTATACAGAACAATGAAATCTTGTATGTCATGTTTTTCTAGTTGTCTGCTTTTATGATCATACTTCACGCTGCCCAGTGTACTTAGCTCTGGTCTTGTTGTGAATTAAGAGTATGCATTGAATTAAGGAGTAGTTGGGCAGGAACTGTGAGGAAATTCCAAGAAATGGCAGCTTGGATGTTACACACTTTACTATAAGGAAGTTGGATCATTTGCATATTGTGGCAATAGCCTGTAATAGCTACAAAGCCTTCTTATCTTCAAGTGAATTTGTAGTGTTATTTTTCTGATGCAAGATGAGCCAAGTAGGCCATGTTTTGGTATCAGGGTTTGTGATACAAATCAAACACTTATTGGCTTCTAGGATCTGTTAGGCTCGTGTTGCTGTTATTCTCACTAAAACAAGATGCAGCATTCTTTAATTAAAACAATGATGTTTAATTTTATCAAAAAAAGCATAAAAATGTTGGTCCATGTGTGAAATAAGAGCAATTCTTATATTATTATTATTATCATATTATATCAATAAGAATAAAGATCAGGTGCATTGTGGCTTACAAACTTGTTTGTCATGCCTGGACTTCAATTTGTAAGACAAAGGAATAAAACATTAGATCAACTAGCAATACCCAGAGGGTTTTAATTAAATGAACATATTTACCTAAAATAAAATGGAAAACACTTAACTGATTCATATTGGCTGTACTTGACAAATGTGTTACAGTGGAAAGGGAATTAATAAGCATAGTACCGTAGTATGTTTATCTACTCTTGCAATAAAGGATCCCATTTTTCTAAAATACCAGCAGCATGTTAGGTCATGATAGAGGAACAGTGAGGGGGTTTATGATCATGCTGGAATGTGAATGTGGGGAACTTGGGCTTGCCCATTATATGAAATTATTTAATCAGTTTAAATCAGTTTAAATTCTGATTTTTTCTGTACACCTATACAATACACAGTATACATTAGTAATGCTCAGTTACTGCAGTATCGTAGCTACATATTATCAGAAAGGTTATGCATGTGTTTTTTTTTTCCTCTTGAGTATTAATATTGAGTGCTGCATTGCAGGTTAACAAGTGGGGTATAAAGTGCATGTAAGGTCTACATACAAAGAATTTTGCCACTCAGCTGTTTATAAAGGAAAGCAAAGAGAGTTTGTGAGACAGTTTTTCAGCTATTTTAACTGTTTTTTCTGCTAAAACAAAGTCAAGAATAATGTATTGTCATGTTGCCATAGACAAATCTCCTAAACCGTGATGATTTAATAACTGAAACTCTTGTTTGGTTTTGTTCTGATCCATAATTTATTCTCTTTCTGTCAAGATACTTTTGATATATTGAACTGGTTATTTTACATAGTTTATTTCTTTGTTCAGTCTGAGGAGACAGTTGGTGTTTGGCTCTGTGGGTTAAGGATCTGCTCCTATGTCTGGAGGGTTGCCAATTTGGATCCTTTGGCTGACAGAATATCATCATATGACTGTTAGGCCGTTGACCCAAAAGCCTAAATACCTGTTCCAGGAGTCCCAGATACAATCCTGTCCCTGCACTCTGACCCCAAGCTTTGCTCTTACCTGTATATGTGTGTATCTGACGGACAGCAAGAAGAGATATGAAAGTTATGGAATTCCTATGTACCTGTACTTGTACAAATAAAAAAATAAATGCATCTTACTAATAGCCCTGCATGATATGCAATGTCAAACTCAACTTTGCATGTTCAGTAGTAATTATTTTTTTCTTTGATATTTATGCTATTTTATCTAATTGTCACATTGTCTGGACCATGATAATTAACTTGGTCGAGATTTGGTTTGGACAGTATCTAAATTTACATACCATCCAGACATTATACCACAGTATGCAGTATTTTCAAAAGCAATGCTATTCTGGGGTCTTGGAGATGTAATTCACTTGGTGGGGGGTCCCCATGATATTTTTCGTCGAACGCAATTCATCGATAAGTTTCACTACAACATTTTACTCTGTCTTAGGAAACACAACTTGGTAAACTTTGCAATTTTAATGATTGTTCCTTTTCATGCTTTTCTAGTATATTACAGTTTTGCTGAAATGTTTTTACTTTAGGAAAAAACCTCAGCCAGCTTTGTAATTTTAATGATTATTCCTTTTCAAGATTATCTAGTATATGTTTAATAATCAGTTTAAGGATTTTCCCTCCAATGTTTCGCCATGTTTTCGTTGTGGTTCACTTTGGCTTTACATGTATTTCAAATCGTGTTATCGTCTGGCCGTGAGTATGTATGCGGCTGTGAGGTTATTACCTGCACCGCTTTGCATATGATGTGGTGCATGCATTAAACGGACTCGTTCTGTATGGGAAATATATGAGACTGGGCGGCTGGTATAATGCACCAGTCGGAGTGGAGCGTACTGTTTTCTGTCTGATGAGACAACTCATGGCAACAACGGCAAACTTTTTTAATAGATAAACTAGTTCTCTTTTGCTATAATTTATTTTAGGTAGATTTTCAGCTCTTCTTTTGTTTTATAAATATCACAGTATTTAACACACACACAAAAAAATCACGGTAACACTTAAAGCACTCATGGCTTATACTGACTTTAGTAATGCATTATGAATGTATATATAGTGCATTATAGATGGGAGCTTCATAGAGCATTTATAATGTATAATAAACATGGTTATAATGTCATGCCTTTTTATAAATAGTTGGTTATAATGCATTGTTAAGGTATCTATAATACATCATGCTTAAGTATTAAGTAAAGTGTTACCAAATTCCCATGTTATTTAGCCCTATTTGCAAACATTATCACTGCTTTGAAAGACCATGGAGGCAATAGAATATCAGTACTTCTTGCAGTCTGTGCATGTTTAAAGTTGTTTTGGGTTTGTCTTTGTTTTTTAGGTGTCATGGGTAATTAAACTGGCAGGTCAGATTTTCTTGTACTATTAAAGCAGTTCGATGGTTATTACAGTATTGCATCAGTTCAGTTATATTCAGTGGCTCCTTAACACATTTACATTTCCTTTTACTGGATATTGCGTCAGGATTGTAATTTATGTTGTGTATCTTATTTAAAATAAATGAAAGATTGATCACCGCTTGTAACATGAATACTGGTGTTCGGGTCCCAATCCTGTTCTTGAGTAATCCTGAGTCACTTCGGTAAATCATCCACATTTGCATTTCCATTTTTTCATAATCCAGATGACAATGGATGAAAAGTATGTGAACAACATCTGGGATCTCCTAAAGAATGCCATCCAGGAGATCCAGCGGAAGAACAACAGTGGCCTGAGCTTTGAGGAGCTGTATAGGAATGCCTACACCATGGTGCTCCACAAACATGGAGAGAAGCTCTATACGGGGCTCCGGGAGGTCGTTACAGAGCATCTAATTAACAAAGTATGAAAGTTTCCCACAATACACTGCAGGAAGATAATGTTCTTTATAGGCAATTGGGGCCTGGCACAAATTTTTGGTATAAGTCAGTTTATTACTTTGTTTTAGGTTAGTGCTTCTTTTGTACAAAGCTTGACAGTATAATCTCTAGCTCTCAGCTCTCATTGTTTAGACCTTGGGGAACTTTTTATAGGACCTCATATAATCACTTCACTAGGTGTTTTTTGTTATGTATCTTTCCTTGCAGGTACGGGAAGACGTCCTAAACTCCCTAAATAACAATTTTTTGCAAACACTGAATCAAGCTTGGAATGATCACCAGACAGCCATGGTGATGATCAGAGACATACTCATGTACATGGTAAGCATCTGGCTTTTATTGATGGGTTCTTGATGAACTCAGCCTCCTGATTCTGAAACCATTATCATTTGAAATCAAACAGTACTTGACTGGCATTTGAATCCATACCCATGTCTTTACAGGTGCTTTCAACTAATCTTTTGCAAAAGTGTGTAGTAACATTTGGTCAGGTGTGCCGTTTTATAAATGATTCTGTAATTTAGAACTGGGGTGCATTGTTTGCATTCAGTAGCCATAGCACTGGCTAGGTTTGCCGGCCAAACTGCATTAGTTTATTGCCAACTGGAAAAGATTCAAACCCAGTGTTTCCGTTTCATTAGATTTTGTTGATCATACCAGATTCTCTTTCAGTAAATCCTCATTGATATGAAATTAGACCATCCCAGGTTTACCAAAGTAGTTTATCTTTCAAATTGCTTGATGGCATAATATAAAAACTGGAAAAAAACATCCTAAAAGTAAATTGCAATGAACACAACTTTGCAATGTGATTTCCCGTGGAAAAGGCCCATGGGATAGGATAGAGGGTATAGTGAAGAGTGGGCTGGACGATTTATCGATTTCAAATTGAAATTGTGATTTGAAACAATGCAATTAGCAAGTCGTAAAAATTGCGATTTAGGATATTCATTATACAGCATGTCGGACCCAGGATTTAAAACTGCTGTGAGAATAGTTTTACAAATTCATGCCGTGCTCCCTGTGTGACAGTCATTCTCACCAATCGCAAGCGACGTGCTTCTCTCATGCCAGTCATGCTCACCAATCAGAAGTGACCTAAGAAGTCTTGTAGACCCATAAACAGCAAACATGTGAAACCCAAGGAAAATGTTACATTCGTGGTGTGGAAAAATACTGATTCCGCTCCTGAGCTTTAAGTGAATTGCCTTCCTATTTCATGGTCCGAGATTGTTTCAGTGAGGTCCTGTCATCAATAGAACCAGCAAGCTGCTTTTAAACACCAGCTGCAATATACTTCAGCGTATCGTACCTTTGTTTTTCGTTAATAGGCAATAGCATTAGTATACCGCTAACCCATCAAAACAACGAGACAGTCAGTAATTCTCACAGTCGGTGACTTCAAAAAAAGCCATAAAACCCACAATACAGTCGTGTTTGTCATATGTTTCTGTGCTTATTAAAGTGTTTCCAAAGATTACAGCAGTAATAAACAACAGTAATAAAACAAAAGTCTTGCTTTAACATAAATACTTCAAGAATAGATCGCTTTAATCACTATTACAGTTGGTTATGGGCATGCAGTCTTATTTAGAAAACATACAAAAAGACGCTTAATCATTGCTTAATCAAGAGATGTTTAATCATTCGTTTTGTATTTGTCTGAGTAACAAAGCAAAGGAATGATAAGCAGCTTCAGTCAAAAACTGCATTTTACCTAATTTAATTTATATTCAATTTAAAATAAAATGCAGGGTTGGCAACTTTGGCCAGCTGCATGGAGTGAGATTTGCCATTGTGAAGTCTGTAGGGTTTGCAAACTGCCGTAACGTTTTTGATGCAGCCAATTTTAAGTTCAGAATGGAATATAGATTTGCCGTAAGATTTCTTGCGTGAGAGTCTGAGTTTGCAACCATGAACGCGTACATTTTTTGTTTCACCTGAATTGATTTTTATAGAAAATAACTGTATACAGTCGTTAAAAAGCAGAAACTTCGACCAACATAAAATCACCAATAAATGACTTCTATTTATTCAACATTTTATAAAATGGTTTCAAGACAGAACAGCCACTCTATTATGAACATTACGTTTTTTTGAGTGTTTTTAGTGGTAATAACAGCAGCTAACAACACAATAGCGCAAACAAAAGGGCTGCATACGCCAAAGTAGTTCTTGCTTGTTCATTGGCGTGAAAAAAGGTGGTTCTAGTGTTATTGGGAGGGTAATAACATTACCCGCATGATCGCTATTTTTCTTTTTGCTGCATTTATTTTCATTATCACTTTATTTAACTTGACACATCGCATCTTTAAATTCTTATCCTTGCATTAGAATATAGACCAGTTAATACTGATGGTATCTCACGCTGCGTCATGTTTTAAAATGACTACACACTAAATATTGAACTGAAGCTCGACATAAAAAATGTAATTGCAAATCAAATCGTAATCAAAATTTCTGTCAGAAAAATCTCAATTCGATATTTTCAGCATAATTTGAAATATAGTGCAACCCCCAAATCTACTACGCTAACCGTGCTGTCCATCACAGAAGATACATATACTTGATGTATGTTCTTTACAAAACTATATGTGTAAATTTATGATGAAATAATAAAGGTTTTGCAGACAATCTTATACACGTGCATGCATGTGCATTTTTGATATAAACACTTCATGTGCTACATGGGAAAAAGTTGCATCATTGAGTCATGAGTGCAAACTCCCAGAAATTTAGACACAGAATGTGTAAATGTGTGCTTATAACTGCATGCCTTGTTTCATGCACACACATCCGGAGTAATTTGCAGTCTTTTGTGTGTCATAACTACGCAATATTTCCCATGTACTGTGTGAACTGTTTCCGTGGGAGGTGCACTGTGGCATTGTCCTTTTGCTGATATACGTAGATCAATTTATCTTTTAGCTTTAACTTTTACAACTGAATAAGGTTACACAGATTGTTGCAGACATCAACTGTATCTATTTATTATATCAAATATAACC
>JAABNY020000043.1:17894311-17921682 GCA_015164015.2 Brevimyrus niger | reverse complement strand
ACACACACACTCACACAGTTGTGCTCAGAAGTTCACATACCCTGGCAGAATTTATGATTTCTTCATTTTTCAGAGAATACTCATGGTTAGTAATTGGCTGTAGCCATTTATTGTCAAACAACTGTGTTTACTCTTTTTAAATCAGAACAACAGAAACTACCCAAATGATCCTGATCAAAAGTTTACATACCCCAGTTCTTAGTACCGTGTATTTCCCCCTTTAACATCAATGACAGCTTGAAGTCTTTTGTGGTAGATGTGGATGAGGCTCTTTATCTGCTCAGATGGTAAAGCTGCCCATTTTTGTGTGTGTGTGTGTGTGTGTGTGTGTATATACATGTGGGTGGGTGTGCGTATGTAAATTTCATGCCTGTGTTTGATATGCTTAATTCACATGCCAAAAATCATCACGATCAAAAATGGTTACCCAAAAAATCACTGTGGAAGTTTGAAATAAAATGGAACAAGCATTATTATTTAATATTATGTTTTTGTTGTAAGTGATATAAAATTATATTTTATAATCATGGTATTAATAAAGTTGGTGTTTGTTGTTTTTGTTGTTCTGTTCATTCTATTATTGTATGAACCTCAGATTAACCCTCAGCTGACTTATTCATCTTCCTCCCTCTCTGAACCACTAGGACCGGGTCTATGTCCAGCAGAACAACGTGGAGAACGTGTACAACCTGGGTCTCATCATTTTCCGGGACCAGGTGGTGCGTTACGGCTGCATCCGGGACCACTTACGGCAGACCCTGCTGGACATGATTGCGCGCGAGAGGAAGGGCGAGGTGGTGGACAGGGGAGCAGTTCGCAATGCCTGCCAGATGTTGATGATTCTAGGACTGGAAGGGAGAGCTGTCTATGAAGAGGACTTTGAGGCGCCATTTTTAGAAATGTCTGCTGAATTTTTCCAGGTATTTTTTTAATCAATATTTTATCAGTTATAGATCATTTGCAAATATGTGCTCAGTTTAGTTGAGAATATTTTTGTCTCCATCTCAGATGGAAAGTCAAAAGTTTTTAGCAGAAAATAGCGCCAGCGTCTACATCAAGAAGGTCGAGGCGCGAATCAACGAAGAGATTGAGCGAGTGATGCACTGCCTGGACAAATCAACTGAGGAGCCCATCATTAAGGTGGTGGAGAGAGAGCTGATTTCTAAGCACATGAAGACTATTGTGGAGATGGAAAACTCCGGTCTTGTTCACATGCTGAAAAACGGAAAGACAGAAGGTAGCCCAGCTTTCTTCGGCAACTTGTTTCTAGGTCACCCTATGCTGATGTTTGTTCTTCATTATTGAAAAGTTGTAAATGACCCTTCATTGTGTGATTCAGATCTGTGTATCTCAGGCCATATTTTCATTAATCTGCTTCTTAAGTCATAACTTTTGAATGATATGGTAGTACTTTTGCTGGGGTCAACCTGGGTAAAAACCAATAAGCCACAGTGTGGTGTGTTTGAGTCTTTTAATTGATTTGAAACAAAATAGGTAAATAAATATATATATATTTACCTACCTATATGTAATTTATATATATATATATATATGTGTGTGTGTGTGTGTGTTAATAAATACATAAAACATATTTATTAAGTTTAAATATTAAAGTAAAAAGAGCTCTAGTATTGGAATCTCTATCCGTATTGGCAGTATCAGAATCAGATCAGAACTGAAAAATGAAAAAATCCCTAAAAAAAATAAAATAAATCAAATTAAAAAATCAAAAATATAATAATCATAATGTGTTCTCTACCATAGAGTATGGTGGCCTGTTTGTAGCTTACTTTGCTTAAATTCCAGACAGACTAGCTTGCAGAGACTGTTTCTGCCTTGCTTCAGTCGTACCCACACTCAGAAGATGTCGTCTCAAATGCATTAGCATGTTGGATGTGTTTTAAGGAATAAAATAAGGAATGAGTTGGTATAACAGAGCTGAGGGGCAGTCTTGGTTTTATCGACTATTTATTTCTCCAGTGCTGGTTTAACTTTTTGGGGAAACCAGAATGTTCCCATTCTGCGAATTATGACTGACTAAACCAGCATTAGCAGTAACCAGCTCACAGCCTGTTCCATGTTGAACATCTACTTGTTAATTTAGTTTATACCTATATTGAGAAACATGATCATTCGTTTCATTGTGCATACTGAACTGAAAACAATGTACAGATCATACTTGGCATTCATCAATCTATTTGAATGAAAGGAATTTTGGCACCTTTTTTGTCACACTTAAAGGTATGTTGCTGGAAAAAAGAAGTTATGGTGATTAATGTTACAGGTTCAGGCATCGTGGTTAGTTTAGAATGTCAGACCACAGAAACAGATTTTACGTCACATGTTGTGTCATATTTAACAAGCAGATAACATTGCAGGTTGTCATTCAGGCTACATAGCTTCCATTCCTGGGGGGCATGTCATTCCCTTGAAACTTGCTGGGGTCTCTTACTCCTGTTTCTTGTGTGTCTCAGACCTGGCCTGCATGTACAAGCTGTTCAGCCGTGTCCCGAATGGACTGAAGACCATGTGTGAGTGTATGAGCTCTTATCTGCGAGAGCAGGGCAAGGCTCTGGTCTCTGAGGAAGGCGAGGGCAAGAACCCAGTGGATTATATACAGGTAACCAGATCCAGGCCTCAATAACTGCTTTTTTAGGATACAAGGAATTGGCCTAATCGTTTAGTACCTTGGGCTGCCATTGGTGGAGGTGACGGCAGGATAGTGCAGATCCAGAGAACTGTAGTCAACATTTCTTGTACATATTTTGGTGGAATTCAGAATTGAGTACTATACATGGTGCTCATGGGACATACCTTTGTCTTCTGCTAACGTAAAGTTACAAGCCGTTGTACTCTTAGACTTCTGCAATTGACTTTGCTCACACATTGTATAATTTGTTGGATCTTTTCATTTTTCCAGCCAAAATGTGGAGGTCTGCAATTTAATCTGTCTATGATCTTTAACCTGGGTTGTTACAAGAAGATAAAAGATGCTTTTCCTGCCTGAAACTGTCCATGCCGCAGCTCTGTTATTAAAGCTCTTGTTTGTTCATCTAACCCTTTCTCCATCTTGTCTTTTCAGGGGCTATTGGACCTGAAAACTCGCTTTGATCGCTTCCTGCAGGAATCCTTTAATAATGACCGGCTGTTTAAGCAGACCATCGCTGGTGATTTTGAGTATTTCCTCAACCTTAACTCACGCTCACCCGAGTACCTCTCCTTGTTCATTGACGACAAGTTGAAGAAAGGAGTCAAAGGGGTGAGCTCCCTTCCAGTCCAGTCTGCTTCATCTAGCCTGTAATTCACAAGGACAGTTTGGATGTTTCTTTTCTGCATACCATCTTTTAACCACTTCTCCTGATCGCTGCAGCTGACGGAACAGGAAGTGGAATTTATCTTGGACAAGGCCATGGTGCTGTTCCGCTTTATGCAGGAGAAGGACGTCTTTGAGAGGTATTACAAGCAGCACCTAGCCAGGAGGCTTCTCACCAACAAGAGTGTGTCTGATGACTCTGAGAAGAACATGATCTCTAAGCTAAAGGTAGGTAGGTGGGTGGATGGATGGATGGATGGATGGATGGATGTTTTATTGATCCCAGGGGAAAATTTGTTTGCCTATGACAGTAGATGGGTGTAATTGATTCATGATGTCCTCCAATTTTGCCATCATCCCTTCTCTACCTCCAGTGGGTATGGGGATGTATGCCGAGATGGATTATTGCTACAGATGCCGGCGACGTGAAGAGCTCACGTGTGTAGTTGTGCGCTGCGATTTACCTTTTTTAACAAGTGCCCCTGTGTTTGTCATCTGGGCAGACAGAGTGTGGCTGTCAGTTTACCTCCAAGTTGGAAGGAATGTTTCGAGATATGAGCATCTCAAACACCACCATGGATGAGTTCCGGCAGCACTTGCAGACAACGGGGGTAAGGGGTATCCATTGCAGTCATATGCAGGCTTTAAGTGTAGAGTGTCCCTCTACAGTAAGGGATGGTTCACTAGGTGGCAGATATAGTCAATAGTATTCATTCACGGTAGCAGAGTATGTGACGTTGCCCATATGAACTAACAATTTTGCTGAAAGTGACTGAAATAATAGTCATTCCCATTGGCCTCCAGGTCTCTCTTGGTGGTGTTGACCTCACAGTAAGAGTGCTCACAACTGGTTACTGGCCCACCCAGTCGGCGACGCCCAAATGCAACATCCCCCCATCGCCCAGGCATGCTTTTGAGGTGTTCAGGAGGTAGGTCTGTCAGCTGCAGGAGGCCACAGGAGTTAAGTGCTCGGATGCCGGTCACTGGCTACCCTCTGCACCCATAGTATGTATCATTTGATTGAGAAGTGAATCCCGAAGGTCACCACATCCCTGCCATCCGCAGGTTCTACTTAGCCAAGCACAGTGGTCGACAGCTTACACTTCAGCACCATATGGGCTCAGCAGACCTCAACGCAACATTTTATGGGCCAATCAAAAAGGTGGGAAGCCTGCATTCTTAGGCAGTGCTGTGTCTCAGTAGGGTCCTACTCTTGTTGGTGTTGGTACCCGTCCCCACACCTTGCCAGTAGTAATAATCTCTTTCCACAGGAGGATGGGTCAGAGGTGGGTGTGGGCGGTGCCCAGGTGACCGGCTCCAACACCAGAAAACACATTCTTCAGGTCTCCACCTTCCAGATGACAATACTCATGCTCTTCAATAATAGGGAAAAGTGCACATTTGAGGTATGACTATGGTGCCTCATACTATACTGGGTCCACGTTCCACTTGCCGCGTGGCTAACTCTTGTCACTGCCCCACGTCTCTTCACGTCGCCACCCTTATAGGAGATCCAGCAGGAGACGGACATTCCCGAGCGGGAACTGGTGCGGGCGTTACAGTCCCTGGCCTGTGGCAAGCCCACGCAGCGCGTCCTCACCAAAGAGCCTAAATCCAAGGAGATTGAGAACGGCCACGTGTTCACTGTCAATGACCAGTTCACCTCCAAACTGCACAGAGTAAAGATTCAAACAGGTGTGCCTTGTGGCTTTTGGGAAATTCCAGTATGAGACCAAGTCGGGGAAACATAAGGATGTAATTATTTTTCTCCTCTCAACCCCAGACCATGTAATGGTCAATTCCTAGTTTGGAAATCAACCATAGCATCACCTTCATACTAGCAGCATGCATCAGGTCATACTTTGGTTTATGCAGTTTTACTGTGCAGAAATTGTCACATCCTGTCAAAGAGCATTTTTAAATCTTTTTATCTGGATTGGAAGTGTATTATTGCTCAGAATTTAACATGAAAGTGATTAATTAGTAAGACGTGATATGCTACTGGTTGAGTCAAGAAATGCATGGGTATATTACTATGCTTGCAAGACTACAAATACTGGGTTAGCTAAGTGGTTTTGAAATGGCTAAACAGACACACTTTAACACACATTCATTTATACCGAGACAATTAAGATAATTTAGACAGTATTCTGTAGCTCGGTCCTGCACATCACACCTCAAGCGTCAGTCGCCGCGTTCTGACTCGCACCGTGTGCACAGTTGCTGCTAAACAGGGGGAGTCCGACCCAGAAAGGAAGGAGACGCGGCAGAAGGTGGACGACGACAGGAAGCATGAAATCGAGGCCGCCATCGTACGCATAATGAAGTCCAGGAAGAAGATGCAGCACAATGTATTAGTAGCAGAGGTGAGTGTAGTAGATTATAGGGGCAGTGAGGGGTAATGGGGGCAGTTAGAGGGGGCTGTGGGATCAGCTGCAAGATATGAAGGAGTGTGGAAGATTGTAGGCTTTATAGATCTCAAAGGAAATGTATAGCAGGCGCAACAGCAAATAATAGTGGACCCTGAAAGACAAAATCCAGCCATGGAAAAAATTAAGAGACCACTCTATATTTTTAAACAATTCTGCATTGTTGAATCCTGGTTTAGTCGTGGTTCTGCTGGCAGAAGGCTACACTGAGCAGCAGGTAGCTACCTGGTTTAAAATTCCTAAGACTGAAGTACAAAAGAATAAGGTGATGGAGTCACTGGGAATGACCAGAAACCAGCCAGGTAGAGGACAGAAGAGACATTCTAATGCCAGAGATGACCGTTAACTTAGACAGTCATCGTAGGATGACAAGTGACCTTCAAAAGGAATGAGAAACATTAAATGCTGGTGTGAAGTGCACTGCTAGGACAGTGCATACAAGGTTGCTAGAAGCAGGACTGAAGTCCAGTAAAGCAAAGAAGAAGCCCTTCATCAATGAGAAAAAAAAATATTCACAAACACACCCATAAACTGAGAAATGAAACAGAAACTTGTGCTGTGGTCTCTTGATTTTTTTTCTGCAGCTCTATAGATACAAATAAGAAAAGGCAGTTGACCAAGCAATATAATGTGCAAAAGCGGGGTATGCAAAGGTTCAGTGAATTTTTGTTAGTGTGTTGGGGTTATGGTGGTCAGGAGGGCGGTGTGCGTCCTCTTACTCCTGTCAGATCGGCTGATCTGGCTGCCCTGTCTGTCATGTGTTACAGGTGACCCAGCAGCTGCGTGCACGGTTCCTGCCCAGCCCCGTGGTAATTAAGAAGCGCATTGAAGGACTGATCGAGAGAGAGTACTTGGCACGAACACCGGAGGACCGAAAAGTGTACACTTACGTAGCATAATGACTTAAGGTGGTGCGGAAGAGCCTGCTCTGGCGAAAGGCAGGATGACAATTTCAGTGGACTGTTTCTTTGCATGGACAGAGAAAATCCTTTTAACTAAAGATACAAGGAAGCTGAATCCTTCTCCATTTAAAAAAAAAAAAAAAAAAAAAGTTAAATAAAATCCAGACATCTATTAAGTGTTCTATATAATTTAAATTGGGCCTCTGTTCCCTGTATTTCAACATGGGTGGACCCAGGTTCCGGCTTGTTACTGTTTTACCCTTGTACAACTTCAACAACAGCTCCTCTGGACAAATGTGAATGCAACTCCTTTTTTCAATATTGTATAAAAAATAGCAAATATGAATTGCTTTAAAGACTAATAAAATTGTTGAAATCTCTCTCCCGGGTTTTAATGTTCATGTAAATGTATTTTTTTGTGCTCAATTGCACAACCTGCTGGTCGAATGGAAAATGGCCTTTAAATCTGGCTGGCTGTTGAATCCTAGTGAGTTTTAATTCTGGGGTTGTGGAGGTAGAGGACACTTGCATAGCATGCGATGGTTGAACGAATAGAGTAATTTCACCACCTCTAAAATTATATATTTTATTTTTGTTTTGTTGTTGGGGCATATTGTTAATTTTATTTCCCATTTTTTCTCTTGCTCCTGGTCTTCCAGATGCAGTTCAGTGGGCTTAGGTTTTCTCGGGTGTTTAAAAAAGGAACCTCAGATTAACAGTGTTTTAATGTGTATAAATGTAAAATATATTGTACTCACTACTTTAAATGGATTGTACAAGGCCTTGTCTTCATCATATTAAATGTAGAAAAATGAAGAATGATCTGCTGATCGTTTTTTTTTTTTTTACCCTGCTTTTTTTCCTTTTGCAGAAAGGAAGTTGGGAAACGGTGTTAAATATTTAGCCATGATTGAAGCTGGGATGGTGAGTGTTTACTGCGTGGACGTTGTTTCTGAAATAAAACTGTTCACCTCGCGCTGATGTTTGTTCGCCCGCTGGTTCTGGGGCACTCTGCTGACACATGGGTTTGCCTGAAAAAGAGGAGCTATTGTGGATTTTGCTCTTTAATGTCAGTTTTTTTAGCCTCCACCCAATGAGTCTTGTCATTCTGGAGATGTTCTGATCCAGTTCTCTGGCCATAATGATTTGGCCCTTATCACAGTCACTCGGATCTGCACCTCTGTCCATTTCTTCTGCATTCAACATGTCAACTATGAGTATGGACTGTTAGCTTAATGTCTCATATAACCTAGAACCTCAGATTATTCATGTTTTACTGTGCACAAATTGAACATGCACTGGTTTTACTAGATGGTCAACATTTTTCACGTCGTGTGGCTGGTTATAATGTTTTGGCTCATCAGTGTATGTATGTATGTATGTATGTCTTTTGCAGTCAGCCAAAATGGAAACAGCTGAAACTAGAATACCGATTTTGGGTCGTTTAAGGGATTTCCAATAATGGTGATAGTCAGACTTTTCTTTTTCTAGGTGTGGATTTGTGTGTGGACTAACCCTTCTCTGTGGGCGCTCTGTGTTGTCTTTCTTTTGTTCAATTGAGCTGTTAGTTGAGTAAATTCCACCAAACAGAAACAAATTTTAAATCATTTTTATTGTATTTAAATTAACCATTTGTCAATTTCATATGCACTCAGGGAAGCAAAATGGCAACATTTCCTTCCTTCCTTCATCAGCAGCAGGCATAGCGGTGGTTTTGATGCTCTTTTCTAGTGGGATGTCAAACATCGTAGCATTATTGGAGTTTGAGTTCACCCTATTCCAACAGAGCAGGCTACGTGCCCCTAAAACTGAAGTGTAACACTGGCACTGTTGGGTGATGCCACATAAATGGGCTGTCCCAGTGCAAACGGCACAGAGGCCCCATCCACCTTTACAGTGAGGAACATTCAGCCCACCACATATGTGTGCCATTCATCTGCAGTCTCGAGGACAAAGGTACGCAGGTCTCTGAGAGTGAAGTCTACAGAATGCTGGATGAGCGAGACACTACTCCTCTCCCATATCATACCAACACCGGTCTGGGTTTGTTGCCTGTATTTTGGTCATGAGGAAGCAAAAAGGTCCGGCTGGGCTGAGTTAAGTTGTTTCAGTCCAAGAGAGTGCTTTGGAAAAATCTATTTAGTGTTTTATATGCGCACAATCGCTAGTATCATAGACCAAGTAGGAATAGGTTAATAATATCATTGGGGTGGTCAAACAGGAGAGACTACAGTTCTTTTCAAGTTAATACTGGGCTTTGGGCTCTTAATGAACTAGTCAAGTACACACAGAACTTGTTTGACAGGTCAGTCAGCGAGCCTGAATTGACTTTGATAACTCCTCAAGCCGGGTCATGAATTTCTGCTCCTGTTCCGGAGATGTATGGGTCCAGGCAAAGGGGAGGTGGGTTGAAACTGGTCTCCGATCTACAAAGTACAGGAGAATGCTTCATTTAAAGTCCTCCTGTGAGCTTGGGTGTTCTGTGGGATTCTGGGTGTTTGAAGGAGCGAAGCTGATTACCTTGAAAGAAGCAGCCATTAGGCAGAGCGACAGCGGCTTGGGAGACGCTCAGCCACACGGCCGTGTCGGCTCCCTGATCGGCACTGCGCAGCTTCTCTCGCATCGCGCGGTGGAACTCCGGCATCGCCATGGCAATTGCTGGTAATGAACCCCAAGGAGACGGTGCAAATGAAAGCACAAACTAGTAATATCCATTTCTCCAGTCCGCGGGCCTGTCGGCAGCCACTAAGAGCCTTTGGATATAGGGAATGAGATTCAGGAACTGGATGATGCCATTATATCATATTTTATATATATATATATACCTGGGGTGTCAGCCCATCCGGGATGCATGGCGGAGAAGTGTATGTTGGGATGAGCCTTTGCCCATTGTTCGGTCATCACCACCTGCTGCCTCTTAGTCTGTGCGTAGACCATAGTCCCGTCAAAGTGGTAATTTTCTGACTGCAGATCATCGCTTTGGAGCTTCTGAACAAGCATTCCTCCAGAAGATATTGTGATCTAGGTTTTTCAAGTTTGAGGGGGGGGGGCACAGAATATTTGAAGTATTTGAAATGTTTTTAAATGGAAGAACTGATTTAGAAAACTGCTGTGCATTTAACTATGTACATACCACTCTGGGATCACTGCTTTTCTCTAGTAAGGGAATCAAACTCTTAGTTAAAATGTAAACCCCTAAAGAAGAGAGAGAGACCTTATATTGAATACACAAATAGCAGCTAAGAACAAAAGAGTAATATATAATGAGTAATCAGATTTATATGTATTAGTTTGATATTTCCTTTTGTACTAAGTGACATACTTAGGCAGACTCCACTGCCACTGATGATAAGGCTCTTACCCAGAGTGTTTGTTGCAAAGTTTGTTTCCAAGCCCTCGGAGTTTACCTCTCTTTGTTTCAACATGCAACCTGCATTGTTGATCTGCAATAGATATTGTTCCTCTATTTATTTTGCATTCTGCAAACACACAATGCAGCCTATATCTTATATGAATTCTTAATCACGGGTCAGTGAGTGGTATAGAAGATTAAGCATGTATCATAAAATTAATGGATACGTTTATTTTACCTTTCTTAGTGCTTGTTTGCACCATTTGTGGTGATGTCATTCTGATTTGATTTCTAAGCCAGCAAGCTGCTAGTGTGTGTGAGCAGTAGGATGTTGGACTAGAATTATAATTCTGTTATTTTTACAGACACTGTTTCTGCAAAGCAACATACGATTGAAAAAGCAGAGTCAGAGTCCCTGGAGTTAAGGATCTTGCTGAAGCACCCAGTGGTGTGTTCTAACCCCCTGAGCCGCATGCTGCCCCCATCTGGAAGGCTTACAATAATGTTCGCTTAGAGGTAGTGCTGTGTCTGGGCCTACCAGCACGTTCAGCTGCTTGTACTTTTTCTTGAAGCCCTCTGCAAATTCCAGAACTTTCTGCATTTCAGACATGTCCAAGAGATGCACATAAATTTCCTTAAACAGAAAAATAAAATGTTGTTTAAATCAGAAAACCATATTTATTTGAAGGTCAAATATAAAACTCACTGATAGATGTGAAGTGGTTGTTTTCATGTGATGTTTGAATCAGTTCACATGACAATATTATATTAGGTTTCTCTATGAACTGGTGTTTTACCTTGTTTCCTGTCTCTTTGACAATGTCTGCTTTGGCCTTCTCTGCTTTCTCCTTGTTCCTACACACCATGTGGATCGTACCACCTGGAAAACAAAAAGGGAACAACCAATGAATTAAGAATGCACCTGAAGTTTAGGTGAGAGTATAGGGTCATTACAAGAAGAGAGTAAATTCTGGACCGTGTAACCTGAAAACTTCTTGAAACCCCCCCCCCCCCCCCAAACACCAAGGTTGTACACTCATAACCGCAAACCTTTTTTGGCAATGGCGAGGGCGGTAGCCTTTCCAATCCCGCTGCCGGCTCCTGTGATCATAAAGGTTCGTCCTGCTACTGCGACCTCCATGTCCTTATCCACAAATTGCTTGGAAGCAGTTTCAAAGCCATTCCTGCAGCAAACAGTCAGGTACTCAGGTACATTGCCAATCAAGTCCAGTAGTTCTATTAGGAAAACACAAAAGGGATCCCCGCAACGCCCACCCCTTTAATGTCCTCTATTTTAACTCGATTTCACTTGACATATAAAGTGTTGTTGGTTGATGCGTTTCACATTCTATCAGAAAATTGTTTTTTGAGGAACAAAAACACCCCCAGTATATTTTCATTACCCTATGTAATATATAACATTACAAGTTGTAAAAGTATATGTTCACCAGGATTGTTGTTAAGTTTTCCTAATGTACCTCCACCTACAATATTTTAACCCACTTCCAAAGTATATAATATTCCGTGGTCTACACCCAAACTGTGTACTAAAATCACTTCATCCCTGTAAAAAAAATGCACATGTGAGACACTGTGGTACGCTGTTTAGGATCACATTTATGAATAACTGTATGCATGTGTGGTGATTTTTAGATGAAAACGCTATGTCAAAAATGAAACCTTGAGTTGAACTGATGAAATTTAGCTTCTTCAGTGGTCAAAAAGCAAAAAAGTTAATGATGATAAATGTTCCGTCTTAATACCCTAAACCTGCTGCAATTAAATATCAGATTTTAGTCGTGACGTGGAGCTAGAAAGATTTCACTGGGGGATGCTTATGGTCTGATCTGGTGCAGCATCACCAGTTACATGAGATCATAAGAGGGAACAAAAACAAAACACTTTAGTTTGTAGATAACAACGGATCAAGGCCGTGCGATTGGCGACAAGCGGCTCTCTCAATGCCGGCATTGTCTGTCGCTCCTTGTGACTGCAGTATTGACTGGATGAGCGCCTCGGATTATTCCCGGTAAATGAGCGCTCTGTTCCGGGCGTTGTTTTCGCCGCCCGATTTGAATTGATTAGGTAAAGAATACCTAACAGAAATTAATTTCATTGCACGCTTTTAAACTTATGTTTACATAAAAGGGGTATAGAAATGGAGGGATGAAGTGATCTGATGCAATGTCAGAATGTTAAATGTCAGATCAACGCATAAATCAATAAAACTCACTACAATAAAGCGAGACAATATAAAAACAGAATTTTAATATTTTAACCAACTTAGCAGCGACACCAACAATCCCTAGGAGCTAGGACAGCATATATAATGTACTCGAAACAAAGTTCAGAATTATCAGTTCCTTTTTCTACCCCATGACAATGTACTGCAGAATAAAACGAAACGTTTAACGCCTAACTGCAATACAGAGTATATCTTTCATACATACTGGTTTTACTAGAACCAGTCAAAGTGACAAAATTGCCAAGATGCAGAACATATTCAAGTGAATTTCTTCCTACCTGGTATATTCATTAATCCCCTTTAAGAACCAGACGATATTCCGATATACAGACATTGCTAACCAGTCCTCCCTTGACTTACACACGCTCTAACTGTTATGAGCGAGTTCACTTGTCACCCCTTGAGGTTTATTTTCGTGCGTTACATGCTGCCATCTAGCGGTTTCTGTTATATCTAGTCGGGAAAGGGCAGAGAGGGTTAGCTCCTTACACTCGCTGTATTAGCCTACATTATTTGAAGTAAAAAAAACCTGAAGAATCATGGTTAATTAAATTACTTGAAAGTGAGTCTGTTTCCGCTCAACATTTTAAGAAATAAACCTGATATATTGCTTATCTGCTTATTATTGTAAAAACCAGAGCATTTGAGAGTGTAATAAGAGATTAATTATTAGCATTATTCTTGTTGCTGAGTTTATTTAGCAGACATTGTTAGGCATTATTAGTCTTTTATCTATCCATCTTCCATAACGAAAACAGGGTAACGTAGGATGCAAGGCAGGAAATACACAAGCGCAATCTACGGCTCTTTAGAAAGACTTCACTTATCTGCATGTTTCCAGACTATGGGAGGAAACCTTGCAAACTCCACACACGTAAAGCCGAGTGTGGGATTTTTGCAACATATTTTATATTAAATGCATATGTTAAAATATATTGTTATGATTAGGTATGCATATTTTATATTGCACTTACATTATCTTGCCCTGTATTGTACTGCTGTTGGTCTTGTTCCTCATATCCCCGCCTTAGAACTAATCATGCCAATATTAAATTGTTTTTGTGTTGGGCAAATATCTATTAACAACAACGACCCTTAGTGTTTGACAACTAACACTCATCGAAAGAAAAGGCCGTAACCGGCAGAGCACACACGGGAGCGCTTCCCCAGGTATGAGGCAAATGCGCCAATCCAGTACGTCTGCTTTAGACACGCAAGCAGTGAGTTTTCCAGACAGGGGCGGAGTTTCGGAACTTTCTGTTCGGAGAATTCTGGGAAAGGCAGATATGAACCCGTCTAAGAGAGTCAACTTATGCGAAATAACACTCTGATTTCGGATAATCTTTTAATATACTTTTATCAGTACGACAGGGGCATAATTTCTGAAAATGGTAAGTCAGTCGGGGCCTTTGTTCTAAATAGATGTCACACCCAACTGCGCGTTTCAATTTTGCGTATTTAAATAGTCAACACCATATCTGCACCTGTTCCGAACAGGTGACAGTTTCGTTTTTCCTTCGGAAGTTTGATAGAGTTAATTAGTTGTTTTTTGTGCGCTGCCATGTTTAAGTAGATAGTAAACGTAGATATTGGTGATGGGAATGCAGATTATTATTTTCTTTCTGTTTGCATGTACTCATACCGGTCAAACACAGTTCACAGTCTGCCTGAACAGGTTTTCTCTACGTCGCCATTCAACTTGTACTTATGTGACGGTTCCAATCTGGCTTGTACTTATTTTGAGATGCCTTATCAATACATTTTATAACAACCAAATGTAAGTGATTTTTTTTAATTATCTCCTCGATTTATTGTTGGAGCCATTTACGCGTTGGTAAAGACATGTATTTTGTAAACATTATGTTATACAGGGGAATGGCCGCTGCTGTTGTACAGAAGTATAAATAGGCCTACATTGATTTACTTGCTCGAATTTTTAGTTTAATACATTTATATGACATTATTTAACATGGAAAGAGACTTGGTTTCAGTGCAAGCTGGTCATCTGGGCCTTTGAAACAATGCACAATAAGGCACATCCGAAGAGGGAAGTATTGCCAGAAATGCCTGGTTCTTTGAACCTCCAAATTATGCAGGCAGCACAACAATTGGAGGAAGAAGTAGGAATCTTGGGTTCTAAACAAGAACTGGAAACTTAGTCAGTATTACTTCAGTTTTAGAATTGTTGGGCCTGTCAAACTCCCTCTCCCCCATGACAGTATCTGAGAGTCTTCAAACAGTCCTCACATCACATTACGGCTTTTAAAGATTTCCCTAAAGATCACGGAAGTAATCAGAAAACAAGGCTTTAAAGCTCGGTATAATCATTAGAATGATGTTCCTCACTTAAGTCTCATGCCAGTTTAATGAGCACAGTCTAGCCATCGGTAGCAAGCCATGGTCGAATGTCAGAGACATGAAGGCTGCCATAGTTGCTCTCCCAGAAGCCTTATCTGTTTACGTATGTGCTTCCTGCCCCTCAGATGCGCTTCCTATTGCTCTTCAGCCGGCAGGGAAAGCTGCGACTTCAGAAGTGGTTTTTGCCGCTTGTGGAACGGGAGAGAAAAAAAGTGGTCCGTGACATGACCCTAATGGTGTTGGCCCGCCCCCCTCGCTCCTGCAACTTCCTGCACTGGAAGGACCTGAAAATTGTCTACAAGAGGTGTCTAAACCCCTAGTCTTTATAATGACCAATGGTGCCCTTTTCTCTGCTTGACAGGATCCACAGAGTGCTCTGTCCTAATAGCGGTTCTGAAAACATTCAACGGTGATCCCCGTGTATCCATGATTGGTATATTCTAAGACCTGTTGTGAATAGCAGAAACCGCAGATAACGGTGACCTAACTGTGGACTCCATATGTAGCATGAATTGTGTGTATTTTCATATAGAAACTTAACTAACACACAGTAAGACACCAAAATTCAATACAGTAATAAAAGTACATTGTAGTTATACAGTACTGTACTTTCTCAAATAAAAGGGATTTTGATGTTTTTGCTTAATTCTCAAGAGATGATATAGCAATGAAAAATATTATGTGATGAGCAATTAAAATCAAGTTTTTGTTATACCCCTCAAAGGACAAAATAACAATAAAAAATTACACATTTTACATTTCTTTGGACAGCTATAAACCATGGGTAAGCTTAGCTGAAGCTGAGGTTATTGAAACTACAAACATGGGGACTACTGTATATTTGATAACTGTGCTAACCAGTCTAGGCAGCTAGAACTTACAATGATTGCTGTCCTCAGAGCGGGTATACCAGCCTACGTAAATGAGTACTTGCTGTCCTCAGAGCGGGTATACCAGGCTGCGTTAATGAGTACTTGCTGTCCTCAGAGCGGGTATACCAGCCTGCGTTAATGAGTACTTGCTGTCCTCAGAGCGGGTATACCAGCCTGCGTTAATGAGTACTTGCTGTCCTTAGAGCTGGTATACCAGCCTGCGTAAATGAGTACTTGCTGTCCTCAGAGCGGGTATACCAGCCTGCGTAAATGAGTACTTGCTGTCCTCAGAGTGGGTATACCAGCCTTTGTAAATGAGTACTTGCTGTCCTCAGAGCGGGTATACCAGCCTGCGTTAATGAGTACTTGCTGTCCTCAGAGCGGGTATACCAGCCTGCGTTAATGAGTACTTGTCCATGGATTTACACCAACTCTTTTAGGAAGAGGTCTTTGCTGCAGGTCTTGCTAGCATTACCATGCGGTAGTAATGTATGGTGGATATCAGAAGTGTGCACACCCCTGTTAAAATGCCAGGTTTTTGTGATGTGAAAAAATAAATATAAATCATATAGATAATTTCTCAACATTTCCCACCTTTAATGTGACCGATAACCTGTACACTTAAATTGAAGAACAAATATGTTAGGGGGGGAAATATAAGAAATAGAAAACATACAGTAAGCCGGTTGCATAAGTGTGCCCCCCATTAAACTTGTTAAAGCACTCTGTGATTTAATGACAGCATTCAGCCTTTTTGGGTAGGAGTCTTATCAGCACGTCACATCTTGACTTGGCAATATTTGCCCACTCTTCCCTGCGAAAGCGTTCCAAATCTGTCAGATTACCTGGGCATTTCCTGTGCGCAGCCCTCTTCAGGTCACCCACAGTTCTGGGCTCCTGCTCAGCTATTCCAAATCCTTAATTTTCTTTAGGTGAAGCCCTTCTTTTTGTTGATTTGGATGTATCCCTGGGGTCATTGTCATTCTGAAAGGTAAAATTCATCTTCATCTTCAGCTTTCTAGAAGTCACCTGAAGGTTTTCAGCCAAAATTGACTGGTTGGAACTGTTCATAATGCCCTCCACCTAGACAAAAGCCCCAGTTTCACCTGAAGAGAAACAAGCCCGAAGCACGATGCTGCCACCGCGGGGTTTCACTCTGGGTTGCTGTTCTTTTGGTAATGCAGTGCAGTTTCTGCACCGAACATAACTTTTTGCAATTGTGGCTAAAAAGTTCATCCTTGGTTTGATTAGACCGTAACACATTTTCAGAAATGGATTTGGAAGACGATGTATTTTTTGCAAAATTTAGCCAGGCCTGGATGTTTTTCTTAGCAAGAAAAACTTTATACCATAGTCCAGACTTATGGAGAATGTGCAAAATTGTTGTCACATGTAGTACACAGCCAGTACGTGGCATAAATCCCTGCGGCTCCTTCAGTGTTGCCCTAGGCCTCTTAGGCCTCTTGGATTTTTCCCTGGCCAGTTTCCATCTTGCTCGTTCATTAGGGGACGTCCAGTTCTCGGAAATGTCACTATTGTCCCATATTTTCTCCACTTCTTCATGGCTTAGCTTCACTGAACTCCGCGGTATATCTAATGCCATGGAGAAAAAAATTGTGCTCTTCTCCTGACTAATCTTTCAACATTGAGATCCCTTTGATACTTTGTAAGCTCTCTGCAAACCATGGCTTTTGGTGTAGGATGCAACTGAGTAAATGTCGTAAAAAATCCTACTAGGACAGCTGAACTTAATTTGGGGCTAATCAGAGTCACTTTAATTAATTGAAACTGTGTACCTAAAAAGACTGAATACTGTAATTAAAAGCAGGTTTGTTTTTCAACTAAATTGTACAGGTAATAGGTCACATTAAAGATGGGAAAAGTTTTGAAATGTTTTGTTGTGGTCTCATTCTTTTACATCGCAAAACCTGGCATTTTAACAGGGGTATGTACACTTTTTATATCCGTTGTAGATCTGCCATTTTACTAGTCATGAAAAGTAGACTAGCATACCCTACAAGCACGGGAGAAATTGACCAGTACTAACCAGTGCTGCTAATTACAGGTATGCCAGTCTATATTTCTGCTGTGGCCTCGAGGACCAGGATAATGAGCTTTTGGCTCTGGAAGTTCTGCACCGATATGTGGAGTTGCTGGACAAGTACTTTGGCAACGTAAGAGCTACGTATTGGACAATGCTTTACATTTTATGCTGGCCTGTTCAGAAATCATTTTTCATTCTGATTACTTCATTTTCATTTAGATTTTTGTTCCGTCTGCTTTTCAGGTCTGTGAGCTGGATATTATCTTCAACTTTGAGAAAGCGTATTTCATCCTGGATGAGTTCCTGATGGGCGGGGAGGTACAGGAGACCTCTAAGGTGACTGTAGCTAAGTCCATCGAGGCATCAGACATGCTGCAGGAGGTGAGACCTTCGCATCACCGTGCGAACAGCCGACGGACATGGCAGCACATCACTCCCCATCCACATTTCTGCATCTCGTCCCTTGTTTACTGTTGTCATATTCTGTCAATTTAATATCAATATGCAGTTACATGTATTACTTAGTTTTATGATATTTTAGACTTACGGGTGTCAGTGTGGCTCAGTGAATAGCACTCTGTTCCCGTGTCCTTCTCCAGTGTTTGGGGTTTGATTTAGTGATTCCATGTGCAGAGTTTGTACGTCTTCCTCCTGCCATGTGGGTTTCCTTTGTCTACTCTAGTATCCCCCTGCAATCCAAAGATATGTAGGTGGGCTAAATGCTGTTTCTATATTTCCTGTCTGTATGTCTGTCTACTTTCTATGTATGTCTGTCTGTTTACTTTTTGCATATCTGTCCAGTTTACATGTATCTGTCTGCTTTCCATGTGCCCCGACTGTCCGCTTTGTTTCTCTGGAAATCTCTCTTTGCCTCTCTCTGCCTCGGGCTGGTATCCTGTCCAGAATGTACCCCTACCTTATACTCCTGGCTTTCTGGGATAGGCTCCACACCCTCACATAGCTCTGTCCAAGATGGGTGGTTGTGGATGGATGTTATAAATATACCTCATTGCCACCCTTTTCTAAAATTTGATTATTGAAACTGGCAACAGATAGCAAGAGCTGACACTATGGGTGACTCTCTTCTTCTGCAGACTATGGAAGAGTACATGAGCAAGCCTGCATTCTGATGAATTGCCTGCAAGCAGCAAAATGAAGTGGAGATTCATGCTCGTCGACCAGGCGGTCATATATTGTATAATTTTTGTGCCATGTGATGTGGGGAAACTTTGCTTAATTTGGACTGCAGATGCAAAGTTTGTGTGTCACTGTCAAGAACATTTTTATTCACCTCAGTTCAGCCCAATGTGTGTGATGAATTCTTCTCCCTGAATATGAGTGATGAAGTACAGTATGAGGCCAAGGGCTGGTTCTCTGAAGCAGGACAGTAGTTTTAGTGAAGTTTCTGTTTTATACATATGCATACGAAGCTGGAAATAGTAGGAAATATGCAAAATATTTTAGGAACATCTGAAATCATTATACAATTCTTTTCTGGATTCCTTTTGAATGATGTTGTTTTGCAAGTGCAAATGTACTATGCAATATGGTTTGGGGGTTTTAAGTAATTGTTTTTAATAATAAATAAGCTCAACATTAAGTGTGTCAGTGTTGGGTTTTACTTTAAGTATTACTATACAAGAAGCTTTAAATCCAGTTGAAATGTTAAGTTTTTTTTCCCTTCAGATTGTAGGACATTTCAAAAACATTTTTAAGTGCTCTGAAAAACTATTGTTGCAAATGGCATGTTTTTGCACTCTTCAGTGTTTCAAATCAGATCATCGTCCTCAATAAGAAGAAAATAACAATTGACATTTTATTAACCTTGAATAGTTTATACTTTATTGAACACACATGATATACGGTTGTAAGAAAAATAAAGCTGGACAGATTATATCCAACACTTTTGCATCTTTTCAGGAATCATTGGCTTGTAACTATCAGAAATACACTTCACAATGTCAGACATCACAAGGAGTAAAATCTGTCCTTGATACACGAAATTTGAATATTTTTAATGTACAAATTATGCAACAAGGTAAATTACTTTTGATAATTCCTTTTCCCCCTCGGTATTTTTCTCATTAAACATCATGGCATGCGTTTCTCCTACATTCCCCTAACTGCTTTATCATAAAGATTCTTCAGTTGTTTCTCTGACTTTGGGATTAAATAGCTCATCTCTAGTAACCTATCATCATCAAGGCCCTGTGCTTTTGGTGCCTGGACAGTGTATTTTGTGGGCTTTCGTGTTTTCAACAATAAGCTTTTTTCATTTTCTGGTCGGTCAAAGTAATCCTTTAAGGCTGACTCGTATGCCCCGTAGTTGAGATGTTCTTGTGGTTTTGGGGTGTGTTGGTCAGTCTTTTGCGCAGTCTGCCTGGAGTTCTGGGCTAACATTTTGGCAGTAAGAAAATTTACCAGATCTTCATCTACATTACCATCATAATTATCTTCTCCCTTGTAGGGCTTGGATGGAATGTAGAGTGGTCTGCCACTAGGGGGAGCATATCTTGAAGGCAAATCCCTCAACTGCCCTTGTTCTTCAAAACGCTCTGCATTCTGCCGTTCTGGGCTCTCCAGTCCTAGGATGCCAAGAATGTCTTCCACGTTTGAGTTATCTGGACTTTTTGCTTGCTTTTTCGGAAACCCTGTTTTAACGATTTTGGTTTCTGGCCTTTTTTCTCCATTGTAGGATAAAATTCTTGCTAATTTTTCTTCATCTGTAAGCAACGGTTCAGGTTCTAACTTGGATTTTGGAATTCTGTCATCTTTGGTCACCTTCCCATCCATCACCATCTCTATCAGGTCCTCAGGGCGGATTTGTAGTTTTTGTGAGATTTCCATCAGTTTGTAAATTATTACGGGGTCTAATTTCTGCAGCAGTTGAGCTATTCTTCTTTTGCCGTTCTGTTCCTCATCCCTCTTCTCTGTTTGTGGTGTTTTATGGGAGATTTTCATCAGGTATTCACCCAGGAGTTTGCTGAGATCATCTTGGTCTTCTTGGTTTCCATACGCAGGCTGTGTTGATTGCTCAGAGTTACCACCATTGCTATGGTTGTCTTCCAAGCTTCTGTCAAACTCCTCTCTGCTGTCATTGACTACCTCTTCCATCTCCATCCTCTCCTCCATAGGAATCCACTGCTCAGCCCCAATTCCATCTTTGTAAGGCACATCCCTTATGCCGACAGAATTTCCCTGGTTGCTCCAGTCGGGTGTCTGGTCCTGTACACGGTTCTGGTGTTTTACCTTCTCCAGCTCCTCAAACACAGACTGCAGGTTGGCCAGGCTTTGTGGAGCGTACTGTAGCTCCGCAGCTTCATTCGCACGCTTGGAGGTACGTCCTTGCGGTTCTTCATCCTCAAACATAAGCCCGTATTTCTCTGGAGGCTTAGGGTAGTCGGCATAATCTTCGATGTCACCCACCATTGACTGTTCGCCATCTCCAATGCTCTCTCTGTTCTTGGGGTCGTAATGGACTTTGGGCAAAGTCGGCTTGGGCTCCAGCCTGGACTGTGGCAGGGTCCTCAGCAATGCATTCAGCCACTGCTGGTCCTCGTTGTCCTGACCTTCATCACCGTCCAGGAGTTCTCTTGCGTCATCTTCTGTAATCGGCTCCTCGCCAGCCTGCTGCCGGAGGTTCTGGATGTACTGTAATGCTTTGAGCATGTTGGAGCTGGGGGTGAAGTAGGGGTTGAAGTGTCTGGACTCCGCTATGCCGCCATGCATGGAGGCGCCCTGTACCCAGGGCTGCAGAAAAACAGAGAGCAGGACGGCCAGTCCTGCCATTGAAAGCTTGGGAATGGACATCTTAATGTCACCTGGAAATTACAGGGAAAATAATTAGGATTCTTAATTATCAACTGCTTTCTCCCAGAATGGAATGGAATAATTATACTTTACTCATTCCTGTGGGTTTTTTTGCAAACCTTGTCTTGCTCTCAATGATACACAACAGACAATCTGTCACTACCACATTGTTTTAAAACAAAAAAAGACAATATAGCACAGTCAGTAATACATATTTATATGCATTTACCCTTTGTTTCCTTGAGATAGTATTACGTACATACAATCAGGTTATAAAGGAGTTGTCAATGATTCAAACGTTTTTCATATCCAGTTTATCCCAGAATGTGTTCTGCGCTAGCTGCTTAAGGTATACATTTAAAAGTATGAAATAAAACTATTTTAAAAAGCATTTGTAAATTAGGATGTGAATTAGAAAGAAAAGAAACTAAACGCAGTACAGGCGATATTAAAGATACCTACAAATGATGCCTTAGTCACCTTTCACTCGAGTTCAATTAATTGTTGTCGCTTAAAACTAACACCAATACCAATAATTCATGAATTACAACACGATGAAGCAATAAACCGTATAAGTAGTCATATTACAGTTCAACGACTGACAGCATCTTTTAGAAATCGTCTTATTTTGTTTAATGTGTTGGAAGCCTTGGCTGTATTTACACAATACAGAGCAAATGGCGAAATGTTTACTCTGAGGCGAGGAAACGATGCACGGACCCGATGTTAAGTATTTGGTTCAGTTATTCTAGTATTTGAAAACCCCTATTCATTGAAATTAAAATAAATAGGAACATCGTTTATATAATTTATTATTTACTTTGTATCCATAGCTACCAACTTTCCGGTGGTAATCTGAACGAGAAAACAAAGCGCCGCATCATCATTCTGCGAAACTGTACATCTGATCTTTGTTAATTTCAGCAAAAAAAAAAAAAAAAAAAACACGACCAAGAAACCGTAAATAATTTCCTTAAAATAACAACAGACATAAAGGCAAGAATTCTCTTGACTGAAATCACACACAATGATTTGTAATTTATTCATCGAATTATTTCTGTCTAAGCTTGTGACTAACATTGCTCAATATTTTGCCGTACTGTAAAAAAGTGACAATTTTATTCGTTTACACGTCACAGTATTTCTTTTCCGTTGAGTTATTTCCATCTACTGCTGAATGACTCATTGGTTGTCAAGGAAACGGTGCGGCTAGTTGCAATCCACCAGGTTATTCGCCGAGATTTAAGAACATTTTTAACATAAATAAAGTATCCATCGTTTAATGCATCGTGTCAGTTGGTAGAATCTCTCTCGCATTTCTCATTCTCTTGGCAATCCAAGTTGTATTAAGTCATGCATCTATTCTAGTGGGGGAAAAAAACGCGAACTGAGCAAGCATCAGGTTGTGGATTTGCAGTCGTCAATACATTAGAGTATCTTAGAGCTATCTTGATCGTGTCACTCCTTTAAAAATTAAGCATCGCAAGGAAAACGCGTCCTTACCTTCGGAAGTGGCTCCGGCGACAGTAGCCGTACCCTTCTGATTTTGGGTCGTGATCGGTGTTTTTTGCTGCCTTCAGGACCCGGACAGCTCCCAGTCATTTGAAGCGCCGCCTCGATCGTGCGTCACTGGGACACACGCAGTGCAGAGTCCGCACGTCCAGCCTGTCTTGTCGTGATTCTGGACGGCCAAGCAGCAAATAATCGTGCAGTCGTGGTCAGACCAAATATTGCTACACTTTAGGAATCACGGTTGCTTCGATGAAATAGTGCTTCGATGTTGACAATAGACGTATTATCATAATGTCATCATTACTAAATTATAATTTTATATTCAGACCTGCTCATTTTTTTCGCGTCCTATTTACTGTAAAGAGTCTCATCACATGGTGTACCATGCAACGTTTTTTCGGTTTCATAGGGAATGGTCCGTTGAGCGATCAGTTCAACCAACAAAACTCGATACTATGATTAATTTGCAAAAGGATTCATTTTTCTATTTGTTGTACCCATGACTAATATTAAATGTGCTGTTTATCTTCTAAAAAACTTAGTCGATGGGGAGTAGTACTATGAATAATTTACTGTAATTTGCTTTGTGTGCATGGCTGCGCATCTTATTCATAAACCCAAAAACAGATTACAATTTATTTGTACAGAATTGCACGTTATTCGTGAGATTTTAACATTTCCCAATATCTGGCACATACGTTTAAGTATTTTACCTCTTTTTTGTATTCAACGGCGTGAGCGTACAGAGGACGCAAACATTATTTTAAATCTAATACATTACTGACTACTATCGACTTACTATGCACGCAGTTAACATACCTACTAACGCGCAGACTGAGTCTCAACAGTGACTCAGATGCTATATCTGAAACACCAGCAGACATACTCGATGCACGATGCATAACTAATCCCAGATTGCTGTCATAGACATTGTAGTGAGTCTCACCATGAAAAGACCACTTTTTCATGCATATTTTTGCATGCAGGGAACAGTGTGCAAGCATTGTGTCATATAAGCATATTAATATTGATATATATAATAAATAAATATATAATAAATATACCACTCCCCATTTATCAAAAATCTATATCCTTGTTATATTATGAAATTCATTTCATAATTTATGCAATTTTGGTAGCATATCGATACTACCATCTGGGGGATGCAGATGCATATAAATAATATTAACTAAAGTTCAAATGTAAATTGTATTCGTCCTTATACTGCTAGGATGAAAAAATATTTAGAAACACACACCCGAGTATTACATATATATCACCAGGCACCTGTTTCTGTCTTCAGACCATTCCATGTTTATATTTAGCCGTTTACAAGCTCCACACGTTCAGCCACCATTACCTGAAAAGGTGCCCCAGAACACTTGCAGTTCTAGTGCCTCGAGATTTCTGTTTCAGTCTGAGTCTGTTATTACTAAGTGTGTTGGAAAGACCTCAAAGGATCAGCGAACACGCCTTCTGGGGAAGAGACGTGAAAGGCAGAGGTAAGCGCCGCGCCAGTGGTGCTGACGTCAGCACACCCCGGGATTTGGCCACGTACATTTTAAAGGGGGGGGGGGGAGGTGCAACAGAAACCAAGCGATATGAAGTATTAAATGACTGCCACTTTCATTGCGGTCGTGTTACATGTAGAGTCTCCTTCTCTCAATTTAGGACCTGAAAATCACTCTCCCAAGATGCTGGCACCTATGCGGGTAACTCCAAAGGCCGAGAAAAAAGAAGGATGCAGGGTCTTACCCCTCCCTCGTGCACTGGACCCAAATAAATGTTCACAATAACCAGACGTTAACACTTCAGTCCGCGGAGGTCTCGCGATAACTTCTTGTTACCAATATACGTAAAATAATTTTGACTCTTTCTGTGATACACATATCTTGTTGCATTTCATATATTCACTTAATTTATTTTAACCTCCTTTTAGCTCTAAATGTTAGAAGTATGGTTATCAATCCACCTTTTCATTATCTAACCCTATGCGTTCTAGAATTATCATGGACTCAAATAGTTGCATCTATTTTTGTTTAGCATGGCAGAGCACAGATGGTAGAGCAACCAAAAGGATGTGTACAGAATCTGTTGTATTTCTGAGGCAAACTGGAAAATGTCAGAGTCATATTGTGCTAATCATTAATGATGTGAGGTCTGAGACCAGAATGTCATACGCCTGGTTGATATTGCATAGAAAGGAGCTAGCTGATGTGGTTCAGGAATCAAAGAAACTAGGAGGCCGCCCGCATGCATGTCATCCAGGACACACTGGAGAGTTTATACACTATATTGCCAAAAGTATTGGCACACCTGCCTTTAGACACATATGAACTTTATTGACACAAGTATAGGAGTGTGTTTATGGGAATTTTTTTACCATTCTTCCAGGGGAGCATTTGTGTGGTCAGGCTCTGATGTTGGACGAGAAGGCCTGACTTGCAGTCTGCGCTAATTCATCCCAAAGGTGTTCTATCAGGTTGGAGGTCAGGGCTCTGTGCAGGCCAATCATGTTCCTCCACACCAGACTTCCTCATCCATGTCCTTATGGGCCTTGATTTGTGCACTGGTTCGCAGTCATGTTGGAACAGGAAGGGGCCGTCCCCAATCTGTCCCCACAAAGTTTGGGGCATGAAATTCTCCAAAATGTCTCTGAATACTGCAGCATTAAGAGTTCCTTTCAATGGAACTAAGGGGCCAAGCTCAACCCCTGAAAAACAACCCTACCCCTTAATATCTCCTCCACCAAGCTTTACACTTGGCACAATGCAGTCAGGCAAGTACCGTTCTCCTGGCAACTGCCAAACCCAAACTTGTCCATTGGATTGCCAGACAGAGAAGTGTGATTCATCACTCTAGAGAACATGTCTCCACTGCTCTAGAGTCCAATGATGGCGTGCTTTACACCACTGCATGCGATGATATGCATTGTACTTAATGATGTAAGGCTTGGATGCAGCTGCTCGGCCAAGAAAATCCCAATTCCATGAGGTTCTCTCCACACTTTTCTTGTGCTAATCTAAAGGCCACATAAAGTTTGGAGGTCTGTAGCTATTAACTCTGCTGTTGTTCCTAATTGTGTCCGCTTTGTTATTATACCACTAACAGTTCAGGGGTGTTTCAATACTTTCAGCAATATAGTGCATCTATCTCCTAGCCTAGGAGCACCTTGGTATCACACAGGAGGAGCTAAAGGAGGCAGGTGGTCAGGAGAGAGAGGTCTGGGCAGCCCTGTTCAGACTGTTGCCCCATGACCCAGCTCCGGATAAGCAGCAGAAAATGAATGGGTGGATGGACTTATTCATTAAGTACTTATTCTTATATTGGTCTTCTTGTACTATATCCCAATACTGTTTGTTTTATCCTCCCATGCTCAGCCCCAACTGTGGCGCAAAAATTGCATTTTATTGCCTGAATAACTGTACCAGTAAAACGTCTGACAGACTCTGTAGTGACAGAGATGTTTTCCCTGCTTTCTTCCTGTCCATTAGCGGATCCTTCGCCTTAGCTTGGTCTGACTCAGGATCGCCCTTTCCCCCTTTCCCCAGAGTCAACGAAGATGTGGAATGACGGATCCTCTGACGCTGAAGTGGGGGAGGAGAAGCTTGCCGATTGTTGTTGTTGTGTGCCTTTTTAAGTGTTTTTCCCAGTGCGTGTCGTCACTTAGTTTTCATTTAGTGGTTGCTGTTTCCTGACCTTGGGCTACCGTCAATCCGACAATTGCAAGCCTGCACTTAAAATAGGGCACTGACTACTACAACGAGAGGTAACCGGTAAATACTAACCGCTAACATTAAAATATTTAATTCTGCAGGTTTTGTATTGAATTAAAAGCGTCCATATCCAGATTTCCTTCTGCTAATAATAAGAAATGCAACCCCTTACAACTCTATAGCGCGCAGAAAATGAAGGACAAACAAAAATGTTTGTTCTCCATAAATCAATGCAATTATTCTTCTCTGTATGTTGTGGGTTTTTTTCCACTTCGCTTTTCTCCCGACAAACGGCAGGAGGTCTCTTTCCCTCTCTCTGCCACAGAGTCATTTATTAATGTTCTCCACCTACCTACCTGCTATAAATACCCCCAGCCAATGAGTCATCAGCCCTGTTACCAGCCCTACATCTCTCCTATCGTGCCTCGGAGAGGCTAGGTGCAATGTGGGTGGCCCAGGAATCCGGGAATCTTACGTGGAGGCGCGGAGCTCTCAGGCGGCTTGACCGGAATAAGAATACGGAGTGCGCCAGCATGCTCCACTATTCTCTGTGTCCCACTGCTATCTTGTGAGCTTTCGCACCTTGTACACGTACTGTCTCACTTTCAACCCATCAGGCACGACGTATTTCTCGAAAACGAATACAAATTAAGTCTGTCTTCCGGAAGGGGGGGTAGTTGTTTGTATAGGGGAAGATAATTTGACCCATAATACTCTGAGTCAATGTAGCTCATTTTGATATCTTTTATTCTCTTATTCCTATATCGCTTTTGAAAAGAAATTATTTGAAACAACGGCGTTGTGTATCTCAGTAGGTT
>JAABNY020000043.1:17865995-17884942 GCA_015164015.2 Brevimyrus niger | reverse complement strand
AGATTCAGATGCACCACATCAGGTGAAAATGATTAGAACATTATTACAGAGCTTTTTGGTGGAGCCTGTCTTATTTAAACCACAGACATTTAGTTTGGTTTGTTCTTGATTGTTGATATGAGTGGGATCACCATGATGAGATCCAAAAAGCTGTCTGAGGCCTTCAGAAAGAAATATGTAGATGCAGATAAGTCTGGGAAGGATATAAAAAGATCTCAAGAGAGTTTGGAATCAGCCATTCCACTGTCTGGAGAATAATTTACAAGTGGAGAATATTTAAAATGACTGCCAGTATGGGCAGGGCAGGCTGTCCTAGCAAGTTCAGCCCAAGAACAGATCGCAAGATGCTGAAATGTGTCCAAAAATCCTGAAATATCATCACAGGACACACAGGTAGCTCTTGTCACAGTTGATGTCAAGGTACAAGCATCTACCATCAGAAAGAGACTGTGCAAGTTTGGTTTACATGGGAGCTGTGAGGAGGAAACCCTTGCTGTCAAAAAAATACCAGGGCAAGACTGAAGTTTGACAGAGACCACCTAGACAAAGACTGGGACATATGGAACAATGCGTTTCGAACAGATGAATCTAAATTTAAATATTTGGATGCAGTAACAGAGGACATGTTTGGCGTAAACCAAAGACAGCTTTTGAGCAAAAGAACCTTGGGGGTGGAAATGTCATGGTTTGGGGCTGCTTTCTGCAGCAGAACCCGGCCAGCTCACCATCATAGAATCCACTATGAATTCTTCATCATATCAGGGGATGCTTGAGGACAATGTGAAATCATCTGTCCAGAAGTTCAAGCTGAAGTTGAAGTGGATCATGCAAAGGACAATGACTCAAAACATTCCAGTAAATCTACCAAGGAATGGCTTACAAGAAAGAAGTGAGTTCTGTAATGGTCAAGTCAAAGCCTGGATCTGAATCCTATTAAGATGCTGTGGGGTGATTTGAAGAGGAAGTGCATGCAAGATCACATAGCTTAACGAATTCTGCATTGGAGAGTGGGGGAAACTTTCTGCCAGTCGATATCAGAGACTGATAAATGGCTATAGGAAAAGTTATTTCAGCCAAAGGGGGAAAACAGTAGCTATTAGGGCACAGGGTGTCCTAACTTTTTCCTCAACAGGAATTAGCATCTTAGCTAATCTCCTTTGTTAAATAAGTGAATTTGTTTCTTGTTTTTGCATAGGTGAGACAATTAAATCTCCTTTATCTACAGATATAATTTGAAAGAATATTTAATATAAATATTTCTTAATAAAGAATTAAATACTTAATGGGGTGTCCTAATTTTTTCACATGACTGCAGATAGACAGACAGGCTTGTACACACAGAGACAAAGGTCTGGCAGCACACTGAATTCCACGGTGCCCTGGGGCTGTGTGGACCTTGCATCTGACCATACCGGTCACACAGCGGTGTGTTGTAACCCTTAGAAATCTGCTCCATCTTGTAATTGTAGGCCAGCACGAAGAGAGTCCTCTGCAGGGGGCTCATCTCCTCCACCTTGGTCATCACGTTCTTGTAAATGCGGTCCATGATCTCCTGTGGGGTTTGGGGAAGGGGTTACGGCTTGTGGTTAAGATGCTGATCTGAGTGATGCTGAGTGATGCTGAGTGAGGGGGGGGTGGGGGGTCCCAACCTCCCACTGCTTACCGGCACTGCGGCCATCAGTGTGGGCTTCAGAGCCGTCGTGTCCCCTCTGCTGCCCTTCTTGATCTTTGAGGACTATTGAGAAACCGGAATCATGTTAACGAGGCAAGGGGAAAAGCCGGGTCTCTCAGTGGCTCGGACATGTGTCGAGCGGGCATGATGCGGGCATGATGCGGGCACGGGGGCGCTCACCTGGTCGGCCAGTGTTTGGGCAGAGGAGTATCCGATGCGGCATCCGTGAGAAACGCACACCATCTCCGCACTCAACTCCAGTACGTGGGCCAGAGGCAGGTACCCAATGTAGGTGTCATTCTCACTGCGCAGGACACAAGCATGCCGTCAATACGGCCTTTACAATAAAACCATGCCTGTTACTCTTAATATTCAACTCTGGGAGGCGCTAGGTCATTAACCACACGGCAGCCGCTCACTCAAGCTCGGGGATGCGTTCGGCCATGCCCGTCACCCCGGCGATGAGGTTGCTGTGGGAGATCATCACGCCCTTGGGAATGCCGGTGGAGCCGCTGGTGTACATGATGACGGCGATGTCAGAGGGCCGGGGCGGCTGTCGGGGGCGAGACACTGGGGGGAAAAACACAGCCATTGGTACAGAGTCATGGAGGCTGACAAGAGGAGTAGCCCTCTGCAGTAAGACCACGGTGACGTCGTCACGCTTACTGTTCTCGGGCTTGGCCCCAAGCTCCTGCACCGCAGTCATGTTGTGGACCATGATGCCTCTGGGATACCCGGGCCAGGCCGTCGGCTTTCTGTCCACCACGATGATGTGCTGGAGTCGGGGAACCTCCAACAGGATCGGCTAAGGTTCCGAACGGAGAAAGTCAGCACTGTCGCTTTCAGCTGATGATCTTCTACGTCAATCACTGATTGCACACGCTGAATTTGTCCAAATTGACGAACGAGGGATTAAGGCTTGGGGTTACTCTACCAGGTATGGGACATGAACCCACCACCTAACCCTAAACTCATGAAGATACACGCCACCCCTGTCCGCCCTCAGGAATTCTCCTAGATAGCTAATCAAAGATGCGATAAGCGGTAACTTCACTGAGCTAGGCATTCTGGGAGGTGAAGCGGAGCAAATATTTGACATCGCCGAGGGTTCACACAGGGGTAGTGGAAAACCCTTTAATCCCAATCTTTAGGGATTAAGTGATAAATAGCTGCCTGGAAGGTTCATAGTAACATTATCAGTATAGATTATAAAGGCAAACACACTAGGCTAAGTGCAGGTGAGACAGCGTACCTTCAGCCGGCTCTCCAGTAGCTCCTTACTGGTGATTATGTGTGTCACCTCTGCCTCGTTGAGGCCGTGGGCTATCGCCGGGCCTCCCAAGGTGGAGTACAGGGTGACCACTATCAAAGAAACGGAATTCGAAGTGGAATGGCAGAAGAAAGGAAAAACGAGCGGGGGAGAAAACACAGACGAGGCTGATTAGTTTAGGGTCTTGGGTGTTTATCATAAAGCTAGAAGGGGGGGGGGTGTCAACATGTGAGTGCAAGGGGCCACACTCACGCGGGAAGTTGTGCATGAAACAGGCCTGGGCAGATATTATCCACTCGGCCCGAGTCTCGCAGCAGATAGCGATGTTGCATTTAGACTTCTGGCCCAGCGCGGCAAGCCCGCTACCAAACGACACCGCTGCCTCGAACGTCTCCTCATAGGAGAGCCACTCATAGTCCCCGAGGATCACCTGCAGGGGGCGACAGAGCGAGGTCAGGGGTTAAGGGTCACTTTTTAAGAGATGAATGCATATTTATACAAAAAAAAAGCTAAGACTGTTTAGTTACAGCCTGATATTTCTTCAGGAAAATGTACTAATATGTGATGTTTCATACATTTAATGCATTAAAAGTGTGAGCCTCATATGTCCATCAGTGTCTCCTGTGGATCACGAGGGATGGGTGCAATGTAATGGGGGTGGGGGTGGGGGGTGGGGCTATAGGTGGGTGCTACGAATAAAAAATGCAGACATCAATGTACCACCAGTGTTTTATTTTTTTAATTACTGTGTAGTGATGACATGCTCCCTTTCCATGTCTATGGAGGTAAACAAACAATTATACGAGTTTTTCAGTGGCTGCTAAATTAAAACCTCAACAGTGTCTCCGTCAGCAGTGCTTCAGTTAATAAGTAAGAACGGCCTAACTGCACCTTGTACAGCCTGTGTCTATGACTCAAGCTAGTTTAGTGGGTTTGCTTTGGGAAGTGAGACGTTCCTGGTGTGTGTGAAAAAAAACCTGGGATAGATACATTTTCAATTCCACTTCCATAACGGTAAAGTAAGGGTACACCCAACATGTACAACCAACTGATATCAATGTAGTCAGTAAGGGCAGGAAGCCCGCCCCACACCATTCTCCAACATGGTAACCTGTTATGGTTCTGCATTCACACTGGAGCCATGTCAGAAAGTGACGGCTAATGTTGCGATACGTCACTTTGTGAAATTTCTTTCCTGATAGATAGAACACGGTCAACTGTAAGTGGCATTATTGCAAAGTGGAAGCGTGTAGGAACAACAACAAAAAAAAAAATCACCCACCAAGTGGCAGACAACATAAAGTAAGAGGAGCGTCGCCGAGTGCTGAGGTGAATAGTGCGAGTCATCAGCGCTCTGTTGACTCAATGACTGCAGAGTTCCCAACTTCCTCCGGCATTAACCCCAGCACAATAACTGTGAACTGGGAGCTTCGCGGAATGTGCCATCTTGGCTAATCAGCAGCATGCGAGCCTCACGTCACTAAGTGAGATGCCAAGCGTTAGATGCAGTGGTGTACAGCACGCTGCCACTGGACTCTGGAGCAGCGGAAACGTGTTCGCTGGAGTGACGAATCGCACTTCTCTGTCTGGTGGTCTGACGGACAAGTCTGGGTTGTTGGATGCCAGGAGAACATCACATGCGTGACTCCATTGTGCCAACTGTAAAGGTTGGTGGAGGAGGGACAATGGTATGTAAGATGTTAGGCCCCTTATTTCCATTGAAGGGAACTCTTAATGCTTCAGCATACCAAGACATTTTGGACAATTCAATACTTCCAACTTTGTGGGAACAGTATCTGGCATGCTGAATTTCCATAGGCACACTACAAAATCTTGTGGAGAGTCTTCCCAGAAGACAGGCAGCTGTTACAGCTGCAAAAGGGAAACCAGCTCCATATTGATGTCTTTGGATTCAGAATGGGACGTCATAATGTAATGGCCAGGTCAGCCAATACACCCATATAGTGTACATACCATCTCCCCATGACTGCGCTGTGGTGATGTAAGGGCCGAGGCCCATACCACCTGCAGTTCAGACTAATCCATCTGAAACTAAGCATGTCTGGGCCTGGGCAGGAAACCAGCTAAGGAAGCTGGGTTGCTGCTGGAAGAGGCGCTGGTGTGACCAATGGCGGAGCCCATCTTGTGGTCCGTGTGGATCCCAATGCAGAGTAAACATGCTTTAGGGAAACTTAAAGTCCCTGCATTATAATGTCCATAAATGTAAATTACAGTAAGAAAAAGCCTGATCTTAAGCTGACTGGTGAAGTAAGAATTGCACGACATGGGATGTTAGTATTAATGTTGCACAGCCCTATAATATAGTCATTTTTCAAATTCAGTACAAAATACTCCACCCCATGTTGAGATGTCATCCAGCACCAGTATCAGTACCAGATTTTATGACAGTGGAAAACCAACACCTTGAAGTACCGTACTATTGGTACTTTCGTGAAGTACCAAAAGTAAAATACCTGGTATGGTGGAGAACTGCCCTTTAAAGAGAATGCGGAATTATGGGATACTTGAGACTCTCTGGGGAAAACTAGGAGCGCTTGTTTTGATCCAGCTGATGTAATACAACGCAGAAGAAATGCTGTAATTCAGAAATGAGATCGCACAGAGGTATGAATCAAGATTGCGGGTTTTTTGTGATTAGCTGTGCAGCCCTACTTTGAGTCTTCAAAAGCACTATATAAATGTAACATTCATCCAGTCATTCACAGGGCAGGGGACACCTCAGTCAGAAGGGGAGTTAACTTGCCTTTGCAAAAAATAAAATTATAATCTTGGGATTTTGCATGGGATATGCATATTTTTTTCCTTAATCTACTGTACTGGGTCACTGTTGTGTAAACCAGGCTGGAATGAGAAAACCTCTGAATAACAGGCTAATAAATAAATAACTAAATAACAGGCTGGTTGATTTGGCTGATACAAAAATCCCACTTGCCAGTACACATTACAAACCAGATCATATGATTAGTCTGAGGAGTAAATAAGTTTACGAGGTGGAATGTTTTAGCTCTCGTTTTGGAAAAGGCTGTAAATAAAACTAAGAATATTTCTGAACACTTTCCCTGCTCAGGATAACATGGAGGAAACAAAAAACACTCCACACAAGAAGTGGAGATGAGATTCAAACCCGCAACCCAGAAGGCCTACGTTGTTAGTGCCAGGGACTGCGCTACCATGTTGTCCTATTAGCATTTTTTAAATTAATTTATCTGACACATATCTAAAGCAACTTACAGTAGAGGGAAGGGTAAGGATTTGTTTGCGTTGCATGGAACAATCCAGCTGAGAAATTCAAAATGGCATCAAGCAAGAAGAGAGTGATGTCACCATAATGAGGGAAGAAGGCCCAGCCACTATTTACCCTGTAAGAGGGATGGCATCACTTTCGATGGGTTCAAAGTGACAAATCGATGTAACCACCATGTGTCACGATCACAGGATTCAGACATGCTGACATTGACAGTAAAAAACCACTAAGGCTAACCTAAGAATCTGCCTGGCTTACCCCATTAAACAATCAATTAATCTCCTCGTACCTCTACTAAAATGGCAGTTCCCACAATGCACCAGGAAAGCCATGTCACATATCTCCGCCCTTTTCCCCCCACAGCGCCCAAGTTTGCCCTGACCTTCTTGAAGACTTTCCCGTTGGGTTGCAGCTCATCCTCCTCGCTGAGGAGCGCCCGAGTCCCCAGGCAATCCCGGCGGGGGAACAGCTTGGCCGAGGTCGCGAACACCTTGTCCAGCGTATCACAGCCGGGCCGCAGCGAGCTGGCCAGGCACTGGGTGCTGTTCACAGCCCTGTAGGGGCCCGCGGGGCCCCTCATTGGCACCGCCTTGCTGCGGCGGGCACGCTTCTGCCTGACAGAAGCACCAGAAAACAGGGACCAGGGTAGGAAGATGATGCTGGAGTAGATCCAGACGACACAGTGGAAGAGCAGCGACAGCAGGGGGTGCACGTCTGACTTCAGCTTCATGGTGGGTGGGAGAGGGGGGGGGGCGAGGATGAGCAGCGGGTCTCAGGCCTGTGATGATGTCTCTGCTGGGTGAACCCTCTGCACAAAGTAACCAAAGGAAAACATGAGAGACAGCCAAGGGCTTCAGAACCTGTCTGAGGCATCACCTCCATGCACATTTTAGATCTTTAGAAGATACTGATGAAAGAATAAAAAAAAAGAATAAAAAGATTACTCTTTTGTCCAGTAAGTGACCTACTTAAAAAAACTCAACAATTACTTCCTTTCAATGATTTCATTAAAGAAAAAACATAAGTAAATCAAAACCGAGCAAATGTCACTAACCTTCCTGCAAGAATCAAAAACTCTAAGCCCTCAAATGCCAACCAAAACAAGCGGAAAGAAACCCCTGTCAACTGAACTGAAAATGGGACGCGTTTATACGATTATAGCCTTAACCCACCCAAAGCCAGGACTGAACACCAATAAGCCACAGTAAGAGCCTCTGGGTTTTCCCTTCCCAGCTAGAGAAGTAGCAAGTACCACGATTTTCACAGGAAACAAACTGGGAGCATTCATGTGGATTATCCCAGCAAGCCAAGTCCAAAGTAGGTAAAAGGTATCCCCAGTGGCAAAACAACCCACCTTAAGGTCCTGCGGGTGGAGGGGGGTCATAAAACTCAGCCAAAAATTGCACAAGAGTCCCCAGATTAACACACAAATATGTACACTCTGTCAACATGACTGGACAGTTTCAAATTTACCCACACGGAAATGTAAAACTACCCCAAACATGACCACGGGAGTTCTATACTCGGGTGAGTGGCCGATTTTATTAGTGCAGAGTCAGAGATGTCGTGGTTGCAAAAGCACACACCAGCAGGCCCCTCATTAATGTTGATGGCGATGCAGGCTGCGGCCACACACATACACCCCTCCCCGACTGCCATTAACCTCCTCGGGGATTACTTAAAGAAGCGAGCAGCCCAGTGTGGAGATGCCGTCAAGCATTCACGTGTCACCGAGGATCAAGCAGGAAATATCTATTAGCCTTGGACTACAGGTATGACGATGTGTCACCGAGCGATGGCAGATAGCCATAGTAAGAAACGGCTATGCAAACCGGAGAACCTTTATTATTAAAACAAAAAAAATGCGAAAGGTCACTGTAAAAGACTGTCAAATTCCGCCAAGGTGTCGAGTTTAGGCAATGACTCAGTCTGTCCTTAATTTCTCCACCCACTGCAGAATTAAAAGTAATTGTCCCAAACAGGAATTTATTTCGATTATAGGCGAGGCTATGTTAAACTGCCGTGTAGGAAGCAAGGTAAACTTTCCACATCGAGTTTATAGATGTGGCTGGCAACACAGAGCTCCGGAAAGGAAACGGGATCTGTGGCTCTTGCCAGCCATCTAGGGCCGTGCAAACCGAGGACTGACAGGAAGAGACTACCGTGGGCGCAACAAGCATGCAGACAGGTTCCACAACAAATCTAATGTTGTGCAACAAATTCCCCATCATGGATCTTCTGCTTGCATTTATAAGGAAAGGAAGGAAGTATGTCTGCTTCGTTTCAGCTTCTTCTTTAATCGAAATCGGCATGATCTTTCTGGTACCGCAGGATCATCAGACTCGCTGTCACCCCAATTGCAAGGCACTCCTCCACATTGACATAGCATCGCTTGCTGAAGCGGATCCTGACATGCCCTGATAGTGGGTCCTACATAGCTGGCATTTGTCATATTGGCAAGTTTAAAGTGCTAAAATGGCTGATTACATACCTGCCTGTGTGAAGCTGATTGCCCCCTTGAAAAATAAATCAACTAAATGTAAAACTCGATAAATATCATCGGACATACTAGTCGTATAATCTGTCGGATCAAAAAAAAAAAACACCATACCGTTAAAAGGTATTATACCGATGGCGCGATGAGGTGCACATTACGATGCTTAAAAGCACGCAGATATCCACTAACATGCCTCCTCCCTGCCTTCCCATAGGCCAGTTTTATTAAACGTTATCATATCTCACTTGCAACGTTATACAACAAATGAGGATATAATAGCAAAACCCTGCTGGATTCTCAAGATCAGACAGCGACATTCAATGTGAAGACGAGATAAGTAAGCTGGTTAAACGGGCTGCGTACCGGCCATATCTGCAAATCCTATCCGCTGGATTTAAGGTTGTTAAAGCGATAGCAAATACCAAGACAATACACTCACCTTATTCTAGCTATAAGTATCCTCACAATAGCGGTCGCCTTTGTCTGGAAAAGTAAGCAAATACAAATATATAACAATCTGTAGAGAAAATAAGAAATATAGTAATGCACGACGCAAACAGAAAACCCGAAGCAAATTATTTCTTCCGATACCGGTCCTCGGAATTCTACGGGGTAATAGTAGGAAACGTCGTCAAGGCATAGGCCGATCCTGGCCCCTGATTGGATAATTCGGGGTGGCGCGTGCTGGAGAAACGTCTATGACGTTGCAAACGGGCCCGCGAGGCTACTCGCGGTCAGCGAGCGAGCCCCACTTATGCAGTCAAATTTATATCATCCATGTGGTATTTTCATTTCCTTGTCACCATCAGGCGACTCTGGGACGCATTTTATTTTCACTGGAAGGAAGAATCAAATGCGTCTATAAGCACTCTTGTAATCTTTGCGAAATATGGGTAAATTTGCGCACAGAACTCTTTTAATTATTGTCACAGATTCCGCATCACTTCCCCATTCTTTGTTTCTGTCCAAAACGACGTGCCTCGTGGCTATCAAGTATAGTCGTTTTTCAGTTTAAGCCTTCATCTCTCATTCCTGTATGGCTATTTTGGCAACATGTATTGCTACTGATAAACCATTTTAAGTCTAAAGAGACATGGAGGGGAGGAAAAGAAAGAAAATAAAGTTTCGAGGATGTGAGAGAAAGGGTGTAAGGAAGGAGAGGAGTCAAGATGGAAGGGGAAGTGGCGCATGGAAACCAAATAATCGAGAATGGACGTTCAGCTCGTGGAGAAAGTCGCGATGAGTGGATTGTTTGAAAGTCTATGCATATGTTTATATATCTAATCGTATATCAGACACAACGGGCATTGAATCTAATATAGATGCCACTTAATCTAAATGCATATCTTTGGACTGCTGGAGGAAACGAGAGAACTCTTTACACAAAATCTAAAAATGTATGGAGACAAAATGAACCCTAAAGCTAAACTTAAAAAAATAATGAGGAACTGCTGCAGAATAATTATCCTTATGGAGAGGCTCAGCAGCACACTGACAGTCTGGTGCATCAAATGCCATATGATGCTGAAGTAGGTTATAAGGAGAGCTGAAGGTTATAGGTAACATAATACAGGCTATTTTAATTACGTTTCTCGGTAAAACTGTGACAAAAAATACCGCGGCTTGACTTAGCTTGATTCATTACTTTCGGTAGCTATGTAAGAGACGCTGCCTATGTTAATACTGTTCCTTGTACAATTAAAATGGAATGCAGTTGGGCTTGCATTTTATTAGGAATACTATTTTAAGACAATCGTTTATGTGTCAGAGCCACCATATTGTGAAATGTATATTTGTAGCCATATCGTGCAGTGTATGCTCTCGAAGAAAACAAAAGGTTTTAAAAAAACATCTCTAATACAATTTAATATTCTTAAGCTACATTGTCATTCTTGATCCAGTTTCCTTTTTACGAATAAGCGCCGCTGGTGTAGTGGTATCATGCAAGATTCCCATTCTTGCGACCCGGGTTCGATTCCCGGGCGGCGCACTATGTTTTGCGTGTGTTATATTATTGCGGATTTTTGTTGCAACTACCTAAATAGATTACTAATTAGAGGACTGAGTGCTGAAGAGTCCTTACACCCTGGGTTTGACCAGCTCACCTGAAGGTTACCCCAAAAACCTGCATACACGCCGGCCCTTTGTGGACAGGATTTCCAACCCCTGTACAAGATCATACAAAATGAATAGGGCGACATCTAGTGAGTAGAACGTGTAACCATATTAGCAGCCATTTTATTATTAGGTGTCTTACACTGTGCCTATATGGAATAGTACAGTTGTCGATTAACACAAGTGGTGCATTTTTGAACTAATTGTGAAAATCTTACTTTAATAATTAAAAAATATTTCATTTATAGCAGGGGTCTCCAACTCCGGTCCTGGAGAGCTACTATCCAGTCGGTTTTCAATTCTACCTGGCTTCTGATGAGCCACACCTATTTTCAGGTAAATACCAGGGCCAGGTGAGGCTCATCAGAAGCCAAGCAGGATAGAAAACCTACTGCATAGTAGTTCTCCAGGATTGGACCTCTGGTTTATTGTATTGATTTTGTACAGGCCCTGTAGCAGTTTACTCCGGCTGCATTTGGGTCCTTCTTAACAAGAGCGCTGTCCGGTGGAGAACATGCCGACTGTAAGCGTTAAAAGGGATCTTCTTTTTCGAGCCTTGGGCAAGGAATACAGTAAGATAATTTCGTGGTGTTCATATTTATTTGACATGGAATTATTTGACAGATATTGTCTTATGAATGGAAGCGGTTGGAAGATTGTGTAGATTTCAAATGACCGCAGTTAGTTTTCCTAGAGTAACATCAACAGATAGAGTTTTTCCAGATGACAAGTCGTAGACAAGGTAGCAATTATATTTACACTGACTGTAGAAACAGTGTCTGTTTCAAATAGCCAATGTTAATATTTTTCACGGAGGATTTGTAAAAATATCATGACCACTAGGTGGAGTAACGATGTGGTCTTTGCAACACGATTGCATCATTTCATCATTTTAATATGGTACCATCCAAGATTCCTCATTGTTGCTTTACCTGTTATGTACTGGGGGAAGAGTTACCCTATTTGGAAGTGTTACATTGATGTGTTTTATTTATCTACGTCTGTCTGTAGACTTACTTGATGCCAGACATACCGATCTGCATTATGCTTTTGTCATGTGATTTTTTGGAAATGGAAAATGTTTTATTTTGATGTTCCTTAGGCTTAATTTTTATTAGCCAAGTGATTTTTCTTAATTCCCCTACAGCTGATGAGGAGTTTGATGAGCTCTGCTTTGAGTTTGGCTTGGAGCTTGATGAGATCGTGAGTCATGCATTCTGAGTCTGTCACTGAATTATTATTGCGACTAAAAATATCATGATATAACATATGTAACATATGTAATATAACATTTGAGGTAACCTAATAAATGTTATGTTGATTTGAATGAGCAGAAATAGCACTATTGTTGATATAGAAAATGAGGTTTGTATGGCCTGTTTGCCTAGACGTCAGAGAAAGACATCATACTTCGAGAGCAGGGGGACGTGAAGGCAGAGGGGGCCTCTGATGTTGTCCTGTACAAGATCGACGTACCAGCCAACCGCTACGACTTGCTGTGCCTGGAGGGCCTGGTCAGGGGGCTGCAGGTCTTCAAGGAGAAGTAACAATCCTCTCCTCATGCCTCTACACCACAGGTGTCAAACGCCAGTCCTGGGGGGCCGGAGACCTGCACACTTTTGGGTTTCCCCTCATTTAACACACCTCATTCAACTCCTTGTGCTAATTACCACACAGCTCTTCAGCTGAATCGTTTGTGGTGGAACAGGGAAAGAACTAAGATACACAGGGCTCCGGCCCCCCGGGACTGCAGATTGACACCCCTGATCTATCTGAATTACTGTAAATAAATCATGTGTAGGGATGAGCCATAAACACATGAAAATTGACCCTGACCCTCTCCATTTTAACAAGCTTCTCCGTTTTTATGCCAAACGGACGTCCCCTTGACCGGGGTGCTTCACAAAAAGCCTGCATATAAGGCCTGCATATTCACAAATGTTTACTCAATGTAACTAATGTCCCCAATACCTGGATCAGCAGATGCTGTTAGTTGCTGCTGGCTTGCCTGGCCCCACGTCCCGCACAGCTGCCGCTATCGGGGGCTTAAATTGTTGTCATGCTAGCGTACTCCATGTAAAACACTGAGAGGGCTTAATTTCGTCTGTTTTCAGTTGCTCATAATGGCTTCTTATTATAGCGTCGATGTAATTTATGCATCTAGGTTGTGGGTGTATCATCTGGTGAACCCAGGAGAGCCGTATTAGGAAATTGCCATTTGAATAACTGCAAATGCAATAAAATCCCCGTTCGGCTTTGGAGGGGAGCCCCACGTGACTGACTCCAGTGGATTGAAGTGTGTGTTTAGTTGTGGGGGGAGGCTTCTGCTTATCAAGCTCTCGCTTAGGAAGTCAGCCACTTTCCGTCCAAAAAAGAGGGTCAGGACAGGCAGAAGAGCCAGATGGGCAGATTAGAAGCCTGGGGACTGGCAGAGAAGCCGCCTGGGAGTTCCCGGCGGGCAGTCTAAGGCCAGCCTGCCTCTCATCGCCAGTCTCCTTGCGTGTCTCGCCACTTCCGTGCTGTTCAGCTGTTAGCGGCACGCTGCGAATACCCACCGGTGCATTGTAGCGCCCCCCGGTGGGTGATTCCCAGGGGGTCCTCCCGAATACACACTGTGACGGTGGCTGTGATGTTCGAAGGCTGGAGACGTGTTTCACTTTTCCATTTGGCTCACGCATGGTGAGCCTTCTCAGAGCCTTCCAATGAACAAGCCAGCCAGCTGTAAACTCACTCCGAACTACACGTCCCGCCGGTGCGTTTTCTCTTCTTTTTTTTTTTGAGGCAGAAGCTCGCTTTGAGGATTCGGCTTGCTTGTGGGGTCTCTTGACGGTTTTGTGGTGGGTTCGCCTGAGAGCGGGTCATGCGAAGACCATCCTCAGCCTGCAGGTGACATGGCGCAGTTTCTTTTGTTCATCAGGGGAAATCAGGATTCACTCGTCCCCATGGAGTTTTCCACTCAGAGCGCTACAGTACTGTTGTTCTGCTTGTCCTTCTCTGTAAGAAATCACGCTTCAACAAGGTCAAGGAAGGAATCTGTGGATCTGTGCTCCTCCTTTAATATATATTGTGTGAGAAGAGCTGTTGAGAACCTTTGGTTTCAATTTTCATCCCAGTCTCTGAGCATTTGTTCTCCACACGATTGCAAATTTCAATGAGGCTCAAGCACCCCCGCCCCCCCCCAGCCCTGTACTGCAGTTGGAATATGGACGGATGGGTATTATTTCTAATACCTTAAATACAGTGCTTTCATTGCATGTCTGGCCCGATGTGGCATGATTGAATTTCTTGCGGATGCCTTGAAGATCCATGTCTCTTTACCTCTTTAAAATAATTCTCCAACTTGACTTGTAAGATATTTTAATTTAAGGAATTTTAATAAGTGAAGAGATGTAAGATGTTTTTTTTTGCGGTTTGTATTTGCAGTGAAGGGGTTTAAGGGGAATATCTTTAAACCTGGGAAGCTGGGCATATGTAGCACGCATTAATAATACACGCTACACATTGTAAATGAATATGCACTCTTCAAACTGACCCAGGATCAGAAGCTAGGGTGATGCACCTGGCCCATGCTGATCAGGCATTGCTAAAGGGATACCCACTTGCACCTGTTCCAGTTGCAGAAATGGCTTAACACTCATTCACCCATAATTGGTGAATCTATATTAGATGCTTCAGAGATAATGAGTCTTCCTAATGGTTACCTCTTTAGCATTTATTACCATTGTTTGCATACATCAGGCACTAGGTATTTACGGACTTGAATCTACCCCCCCCCCTTCTCCTGTACTGCTCTGTGTTTTTGCATGTTTTAATAAAATGATGATGATGATACCTGCCCCCCCATCTTGCTCCCCATGAGACACACACGCAGATGAGAGAGAGCTTGGGAGTCATAGCAGCCATGGAACTGGGGGCTTCAGCTGTCAAGGATCTGTGGACATGTGACTGTTCTGCCAAGGCTGGGCTTGAGGCACTGACCTTCATGGGGCATCATAAGTGCAGAGGATTATCTTGCGGAAGCCCCACACCACCCCCCCACCCCCAACCTCCCTTGGTCACTTCCTGCATGGGGACAGCACCGTGATCCTGGACACCACTATCTTGTTCCATTGTATACTTGTATATGGGTGGTATATCCGTAAAGGTCTCTTGACTTTCAGGACTGGACTGGATAGTAATTGAATATGGGCTCACGCAGTCCCACAACACCGTAGTTGTACAGTAGGAGAGTAACATTTCCCAGTCCTTCCAGCCCACAGTCCAGTCCTGTGGACTTGTCGTAATGCCTGACAGGCAGCTCGCATCGATTGACAGCGGGTTTCCTTGCAGCGGGACGCGAAGCGCTAATTCCCGCTGTTTTAAAGACACCGCGCTGCTGTTAGCAGGTGGGAGGGGAAAGCCAGGGTGTCGGAGGCCCATGGCTGCTGCCACGTGGGTGAGGGGAGACGGATCAATAGCCTTTTGTGTCGGCCCACTTGTGCAACCCTGCGGCCTGCTTCCTAATCGTCCGTTTTGTTGTGGGATTGGAGGCCTATTGATTGGCTCCCTTTCAGCTTCTGCCAGCGCAAAGCTGCGCGCTTATTTGCATGCTTTTATTACAGACGCGGACTCCGCTGCTATCCCTCAATCTCATGGTAATGCACAGGCTGAAAGGGGAGCCATTTCGCTACACTGAACAGCAGAACAAGATGTGTGCCGCTGGATTTTTACAGGCAAGTTGCCAAAAACAGGGAGACTCTATTTTTTTTTTTGCACGTCCCCCATTAGTTGCCTTGGTCTGCAGTCCAGGTCCCAAACACTCTGCAGTCCAGGTCCCAAACACTCTGCAGTCCAGGTCCCAAACACTCTACAGTCATGCACGTGCCAGTGTAAATAGTACTGCTTTAATGTGTTTCCTTATTAGGCTCATCTTATGCTAACAGTGGGCCTTTAGCCTTGTGGAGCATTAGCATGTCTGCCCTCTGCAGTTAGGAGCAGTTAGCTCGCAAAGCTGACACGCCCAGACAGAAGCAGGGGTGCGCTAACTTCTCTGGGGGGCCCAGGCCGGTATGGTTAGGAGGGCCCCTAAGTGGGCCATTCAAGCTATTTTTGGATCCAAAAGAGAAAGGAGAGGGAATTCAAAATGATGGAACATCAATAATATGCTAATGAACGTGCAGGCTGCCAGCAGAAACACTTACCGATCATGGTGGGGGAGGGAGAGCTGACAGGAAGGGGGGAATCACACTGGCAGAACGATCGGCCAACTTTAAGATAAGTTTTATCATGATAGATGATAATATTTAAACCAAAATTCTATAAAAATGGTTTGGAGTGAATATTTGATCTATGAGTTTTATTTAAAAAAAACTAAGTGGAGATCAACAGGGGGCCAGGGTTGTTTCTTCACCCCCCCCCCCCCACCACTGGACAGAAGGCTTGTTTTAATTAGGAGGTGTCAGTAATGACATGGTGTGGAAATGCCCCCTTTGTGTTTAGGAATTGCAGTGTATCGGCAGGCCTGAGTGGATTAGATGCTGACCAGGGCTACAGAGCTGCCTAATGGAACATGTGGGCTTGCCAGTTGAATCCAGGCTGCTTTTTCATCTCTCTCACTCATCATTATCCACCTGACAGTCCACAATGGTACTGAATTACACACGCATTTGCATATTGCCTGGTCCGTGTCGTGAGTGTCCACAGCAACATCAAATAGAGTTATTGTCCTTTAAATCTGTGTTCGACGTGATTTCGCTATTTATTGCTCCGCAGAGCCTGGTAGTCAGGTACTTATTGCCGCCATCTGCTTCCTCTCCACTCCAAGATTCCTCCAGAGAACTCCTGTCGTATCTGCACACCTTACCGAAGGGCCGGGGGGCCGACTCTGGACAGTGCGTCTCTAGGGATTAATCAGAACGGGGGGCAGGTTTGACATCTCAAGTACATGATACCTGGGTCACTGATAAGACGGAAAACAAAGTGCGACGACTTCTCCCCCAGCTGATCTGGAATCAGCAAAGGTCGGCAGAGTTTATTTTTCGCCTTTCTTAAAGTGCACCGGTGCCCGATGCGGGAAGCCACGGAGGAGGTCTCTGAGACGGACGGCGTTCGTGGTCCCGCTTGTCCAGAGCCACCCGAGAGCCACACACGAAAGGGATGGAGTGGGGGGGCTGCGGCGAGACCCCCAGCAGGGACATGATAAAACGGGAGACGCAGAGGCGTGTGCCGCTCTCCGCCGCGCCCTCAGTGAGTCGGCCTCTTGGAAGCTGCACTTACACACGGAGCCATGAAAGGATATCTGTCTGTTTTTGTTCTCCCTTTGCGTCAGTTTGGATCGCGGCGCCTGTCAGCCCTTTGAATGAGGAATGACTCTGCTTCTGATGGTGCTGACAGTATTTACGTGCCCAGTCCTTTCGTACAGTTCCATCCCCTCCCCCGCCCCATTACCCCATGGGGGGGGGGGGGGGCGCTTTAAACATGAGTCTGTCTCACCCTCGACAGCGCAGGGCCGCGGATTCTGAGTATAATTTGCACAAATGCATTTGAGAAGCTACTGGCGAATTTTGGAGCCGATGTTTGCTGATAGCTATTCATGGATGAGGCTGGATTTTCATGGATTGAGATTCTGCTCACCAGGTGTTAGTGTTGGTGCTAATTACCCAGAATAAAAAAAAACTCTTTTAACCGTTGAACTGAGCAGGATTTAGAAAGGAAATATGTATGTATATATATATATGAATAAGGATAAATTGGCTGAAGTGCAGAAGTGTTTTTCTTGTTGACTTGTGCTCAGTTTAGCTTCTGATGAATACATAAAGGTGTAAAACATCATAGATTCACAAGGAATGAATTTTTACCTCGGAGACATGAGGGCAGAGACAGCAAACATCCTTTCCGTTCCGCTTCTCCGGCTTCCACCCTGGGCTGCTGTCTTGCTCCGCTGAACCTGAATAAACACATTTAAGCACAATAATCCAGGACTAAAAGAATACAGGGATCTGGAGCGGAGCTCTGGCCCCTGGAAGCGCCGGTCTGTCAGAGTGAACGCCCTCCGTGGACGGAGACCAAGCCTCTCCGCTTGATTAGGGGACAGAGCAAAGCTAAGCTGTTTGCGGCTCTGGGCTGCTCTCCATGGTACCGAAAGGCGTGACTGGCTGCCGTCCACAGCGCCGGCTTAAGTGTAGCAGACAGCTGGTACTGGAGCCGCAGCCATTTACTCTAAAGTTCTTATGTATTTAGTTTACTTTTACTTAGCAGATGCTTTTGTCCAAATCAACAGGATCAGAGAGCAGGGTGAGGCAGATCCTGGAAGAATTTGGGTCGAGGGCCTCGCTCTTTTTGGGACTTGAACCAGTGACCTACCAACAACAGGGCCCCAACCCACAGAGCCACACACCACAGTGCATAAAATGAATAGGGATATGTTATTCCCACACATGCATCCTACCGGTGGGGTATGGGGTCCCTATCCATGTGAGATGTTCAAGGGCTGAAAAGAAAGCAGCTGATCAAGGCCCCAGCTGGCCTTACAGTGAGGAGCCCCATAATTGCGTTGGCTGTGGCTGTTCTTCCCAGAAGCAGACGGAGAGTTAATCCCTCTGTCTTTGCTCTCCCAGAAAATGCTCCAGTTATTTAACGAGCTCCATCCCAGGGGAGAAATCCCAAAACAAAAGGTAGGTGTGCCTTTCCACCCCCCTCCACACCCCACCCCCCACCTTGGGGCGGAGTTTCACCGCGGGGAGGAGCCTTGCGGTCATAAGTACCTGTCCAGCAAGCCCTGAGACTCTCCTTTCTGGTGAGAAGGCAAACAAAGGGGAGCTTAGTATTAGAGGGAGGCAGTTTGATTGCAGTCACAGAATTTTATAAAATTGAATTTCCCCTATTGGGGACCAAAAAATAGTCCCCGCGACGTCAGAATAATAGGTTTTTGTCACATTTTTGTCACAAGACTGAAAAAGTGATCGACTGCTGCTAAATATTTATCTTGTCCTGTCACTTGTAATATTAAAAATACCTCTTTTTGCTACCGGGAGACTCAGCCCCCCCCCCCCCCCCCCCCCCCCCCCGCCCCCCCCCCCCCCCCACCGCGCCCCCGCCCCCGCCTCTGTCTGGCACCCGCCCCGCCCCCCGCCCCCCTCCCCACACGCCC
>JAABNY020000043.1:17842491-17852964 GCA_015164015.2 Brevimyrus niger | reverse complement strand
TGGGGGGGGGGGGGGGGGTGGGTTGGGGGGGTGGAGGGGGTGGGGGGTGGTGAGTGAGGGGGGGGAAGAGGAAGGGAGGGGGGGGGGGAGGTGGTTTTTTTGTGGGGGGGGGGGGGGGGGGGGGGAAATAAAAACACAATAGCTGCAGTGATGAAACAATGTTCTATTTACCCTCGTCGGTGATGAGCAACATGATCTCACCCTGGCAATTGACAAGAAGAAGGCATCGAGTAAACAGCTCTGATGATGCAAAAAGGACAGAATGACGCAGATACAGTGTCATTCACACTGTCCATGGGAGTTACACGTCAATCACCTCTTCATTCCCTTATCAATATCTATCTGGCTTCCCCTTAAAATACTGCAATAAAATCTGAGAACGTATAAAGTTCAGTGTCACATCTGATCCCTTGGTATTATAGTTGGGTTATACCAGAAAATAGGTCATTTTCAGAATTTGTATACGTTATAATCTCTTCATAATACAATAGAAATTGTTGTTGAATATAAAAGTTATCACCATGAAAATTAAGTTGTATTCAGTCTAAACATGTTGTAAATACGTCTGCTACGGGCAGCGTTACTGCCTATAAGACAGTGGGCACTTTATCGTTCTGCTTGCACGTCTTGGATTTCAGCACCCCTGCGGTGGGACAGCGCCCTTCCGGGGTAGACAGGCTCTGCAGCACAGACGTGGGAGGCAAAACGATCCATCTGGATCACAGAGCTTGTCAAAATCCCGACTGCACCTTATTGATAGGGCGGCCCTATTAAAGTGGTAGCTATCAGAAAAATCACTATAGTTTCAAGACGATTTGATTTTCAAAAAAACTTGAAATATTATATTTTACAGCTTTAGATATCTACTTTGTAGCTACTGTTGTTACAGGTTAATATCTCGCATGTATGCATGATGCTGTAAATAGTACTATATAATCTCAATGAACGTAGTTGTTTTTATGTTTTAACAGAAATAGTATCAAGAATCCGCTGCTCGATAACCCATTAAATAAAGTACCGGTAGTGATGGGGATTTTTTTTCTACATGAATGTCTAAGTACAACCCGCTTCTTTAGCTGATGAGTTCATACATCGATTAACGTAGCCTATTTACTTTGTTTCATAAGCATTATATTTGCTGTATAATTAAAATAGCACCTTATAAAAACGAAGTGTGAATTCTAAGATTTTACTGGATTCGTCGTAAGACCCGACATATAAAATAAACAGCGCAGATTAAAGTCCCCATTAGGGTCAATAAACTTTTTATAACAAAAGTTAATATGTTAATATACAGATACATTTTAGTATCAGTTGGTGAATTTTAAATGCATTTTAAGCTTATTGTGTTTTTTTTTTTTTTTACCCTGGTTTATTAATTTAGGTTATACGAATTATCTTTACCCGTTATTAGATTTTTTTTCTTTCTTTTTTTTCCTTTTAGGTTCAGGTGAAGTTTGAGCGGAGCTAAAACAAGCGTTGATGAAGATATCGGACCGGACTAAAGCTAGCCGTCTCCTCCTTACTCATCCAACCGTAGGCGGATTAGGGAAGCGAGGAAAAAAACGGCATTGAAATAACCCTCATTACATCACCAAGTTTCCATCCCAAAGGGGTGCAGTTTTAACATCCAGCACCAGAAGACAAGCACCAAAGAAGGGGGGAAGAAACCGGGCGTTTTGGGGGCATTTTAAACCGCGATCGGCGATGAACCGAAATAAGGAGTTTCTAAACACAGTCTTAGAGAAGTGTATTGTAAGACTGTGCGTTTCGAAGGAGCGTGTGAGCGCCGGAAAATGAAATGGCAGGGGCGAGCGGGGCCGCTGGCGGACCAGAGCAGCGGGATGCAGCGGCTTCGCCTTATGAGGACTACGAGTGCAAGATCTGCTACAACTATTTCGACCTGGATCGCCGCAAGCCCAAGATCTTGGAGTGTTTGCACACGTTTTGCGAGGAGTGCTTGAACACGCTGCACCTCCGGGAGGACCGGCCATGGCGCATCGGATGCCCGCTGTGTCGCCACAGGACTCCCGTCCCAGAATACCGTATACAGAACCTCCCCAACAACACAAAAGTGACAGAGGCTTTCCCCCTCTATATCGAGTCGGATCCCCTGCCCCAGGACAGCTTGCCCCCGCACCCACCGCCTCTTCACCCGGCTCTTGCAGCCCTGCGCGGCGAGGAACCCGCAGGAGCGGCTTCAGGAGCCCCTGACACCCAGGCTGGCGCATCTGCCACCGGCGTGTTACCCGATGTCGCCGCGACATACGGATCCGGCCGCCACGATAGCTGCCAGAACTGCAAACGGGCGGCGCTGACCACTGGTTGCGTTTGCGCCATCTTCGCATTCCTCTCCATGCTTGTGCTCCTCTTCATGGGCCTGATATTTGTGCATAACTATAACAGCCCTCCCTCGCCGGCTGGGCCCATCTGTCTCTCGGTCGCCAGCATCTTGGCCATGTTTTCGGTCGTTGTCACATGGCTAATCTGTTGGTTAAAATACCGGCCTGAACCCGAGACATCGCGCACTTCTGCGCCTAACGCGAACCGGAGAAGTGCGTAAAAATGGTTTTACGCAATTTTCATATTAATCATTTTCATAATTTTAGACCCGACCTAATTTCTATTCGCCATAAGGGTAGGCTATAAAAATAGCTATTAATTAACAAAAATACAATGTGTGCGCCCACCCCCATTTCTTAAAATTACAATTGTAATTCTTAAAGTTTTACACGTTTTCCCGATAGGTTGTATGTTTTTGGTTTGTCGCAGCGTGTAATCAGTATAACCCTATTCTGTGGAGTTTAAACTACTGTGGGACGCGAGTTCGGTAAAAATGGATTCATCGCTTCATGTAGTTATGGTTGTATGTTAAATAGACATATACATATTAAAGGAAACCATTTTCAGTGTTCATCATACAGGAATCCTGCTGAATATATGACTTGTGAAAAAGGTGCTGCTGAAATCTACAGGTAGAGTGCTGTTTACATTGAGATGTGATTGAAAATCAAGCTACATTTATGTCAAAAAAGCTTAAACTCGTGGACGTTTGTACGTGAAGGTGTTTCGGTTTCGTAGGTGTATGTCGAAATTACGATGCAGTAGGTTTAGTTTTTTGTTTTTTTTTGGGATTAAGTGGGTGGGTGCCGGGTTTCATACGTGGGACAAAAGAGGATTCTCACAAAAAATGACAAATGTCGTTTTTAAAGCTTTTAAAGCTCAGATATGTCCAAGAAACAATACAGTGACGCACTTAATCAAATCAATTATGAATGTGAATTGTTTCTTTGACAAATAAAAAGAAAACGCAATTTCCAGAGTCTGTAGTGTACTAGTATAGCAGTGTACTACTACTGCTAGGTCTATTATTATTATTATTATTATTATTATTATTATTATTATTATTATTATTATTATTATTACTTTATTATCATTTTACTATTATTTTACTATTTAATATTATTATTATAATTATATAATTGTTATTATAAATGTTGTTGTTGCTGCCGCTGCTATTGTTATAACGACTATACTTTAAGCAAAAGTGTCAGCTGAAATTCTGACCCGTTTTTCCAGAGAGTCCGTGGATTCTAACACTAGCATGAAAATGTACAAGTGAGTGGTCCTGTATACATCAAACTCCACTGCTCACGGCTTCACGTTGCCTCGCGTTTCTTTGTTATACACTTCGGCCCTCTAAAGGCTACACGTGGTATGAAATGTCCAAATCAAATGGTAGATAACGTCAAAACAATACGTTTGTTTTCTTTATATAAATCAAACCTCGGGTGCCACTAGAGATTTTGGGCCCCATGAAAGAATATCATATTGGGCCCCAGGGCCAGACCAATCCAATTATGTTCCAATTTTTTACGGCTTCTGTCACTCAGTGTTTCTCGCTAGAGATGAATCGAGTGCTATCCCACAGACCTAGCCCGACTTCTTGGTTCAGGAGGTTGCTATACAGTGTATGCTCTGTACACATTCTGGTGCTGATGACTAACACATATTGGTGATTTAATCAAAAAACATTAATGAATAAGTTCTGGTTTTATAGGATGTATAGTGGGTCAGTTTGCAATTGTCTGGAAATACCAAATATTTCCATAGTTTCTTTCCTTTCTCCATACATATCCAGACTTGGAAAATACCTAAGTCAAATTTTGTACTTTTCCACATGGCATATGAATCCTGAGTATGGGATCATTGGGGACCTGGAGCCAGTTTCTGGCAGCAAAAGGGCCACAAAGCTGGGGAACTGCCTGGGTTGGATGCCAGTCCATTGTAGGGCAGACACACTATAGGCAATATCTATCCACAAATTCACCTCCATGTTGAAATCAGTATCCAGAGGAAAATTTGACAACATACAAAGAACATACATTTGCCTACATATGAACTCCCTATAAACTCTATAGAGGTCTGAGGTATGAATGGGATCCACGGAACCAGCAGCCCACTACTTACGTAGTGCAGTTATGTTACGTATATGCAGTTATGTTAGGTTTGATACTGAAGTTAGGACTGTTAGAAAAATATGAACCACACACCACAAATCACGGTTCGTTCTTGACATCAATACGTGATTATTGACGTCCGGAGCTACGTTCGACCACAACTATGTGACTGCTTTGGCTTCGGAGTCATAAGGAAGCATGCATTCCGGCCCGACTGTTGTCGTATTGGTCGAGCGTCTGCGTTGCTAATCGATAATGAAAAGAAAGTAGTGATGGAATACAACAGGGACGTTTTTAGGTAGCCTACTGGATAATTCAGGGACTGAGTCAAGTTTACTTGGGGCTTAACTATTTATTTTTTAAAGGAAGATTGACATCGGGACTAAAACACTCGGGGCTAGGCTTAAAATACGCGGGGCTATAGTTATGGCTAATATCAACATTCATAATGTCCTTTATTCATAAGACAGCAAGTTATTTCACAAGACACAAGTCGATTGATTCGATGACGTCAAATTAAGTGCCTGCCAAGTTAACAGTTGCTTCACTTTGACCACCAGATGCCGCTACTGTGCACAATATAACTACGCTTCGAGTAATAATCCCTTTTCGGGCACTGGGAAAGGAAGCTTCATTGCTTCAGTGATGGTGTCGACATCACTACCGTATAATATTATTTACACTAATAATTTCTCACTCATGGAGTAGCAATATCTTATTTTGCAAATCTTGGTTTCCTGAATCCATAGCAGTTTTCAGGTCTTTCTTCAGTAGAATGATTTCCTTCCTTTGGGATAAGGTTAAGCTTAGTGTACACTAAAGGATCCTTCATATAACACTTCGAAAGCCAACCATTATAATTTGTGAAGAAGAAGTGACTTTGGTTAGCACTGTCGCCGAATATCTCTGGCACTGGGGTTCAAGTCTCTGCCATGGCCATGTGAGTGTGGATTTGCATGTTCTCTCCATGTCTTCTTGGGGTTTACTTAGGGTATTCTGCCCCCCCATTCCAAAAACATGCTGCCTGGGAGAGGGAAATGTTAGCACTTTCTGTTCTGCAGGCTTCATCATGCTGTGGGCTTGTTTCCTCGCTGTGTCTCCCTGCAGCTATGAATGGGGAAAGACTCCAACCTGTTTGGTAGAATTCCTGTCCTCTGGTCCTTTCTCCCACAGGTAGCTAAAGCAGCAATACAAGAAATGAAACCTCATTGTAAAACAAACTTGTAAAACAAAAGTTTTATGCCTGTGGGGAGGCCCAAGTATGGTGCCTCACCTGTTTATATAATGCAGTCAGCTGTGGTGCTCTCCAGCCCTGATACCACTGATGTTTTGCGCCCCCCCTGTTGGTCACAAACAGTCACTACACTTAAAATTCTTTCTTTTAAGGAGGTGCTGAAGCATGTTCTGTAACGATCTTCTGACCCCGCTTGCTAGCTATTCATTTCGTTGTTGCAACATTTCTAATTGGACACCAGAAATAACAAACACTCCTGGTTTTATCTCAGCCTCAGTCTCTCTGACTGTCCTCCTCCAATATCCATTCAAGAGTTTAGATATATCAATGGTGACACCAAGAGTAATTGGGAATTGATGGATGGATGGATGGATGGATGGGTGGATGTACAGATTTTAAGGAAAAATTATGAATTTAAAATGACCATCAAAGCCATGTCAGACATTGCTGCTCATGTGCATCTTCACTGGTGCAGTGGGTTTAAGTAAAGAGCTATGATGGTGCTGTGAATGGCTTTGAATAGTAGTAGCGTTAGCCACTGTGTACGGAATTATTTTCCTATTGTGCTTACAGATGGTTTGTGTTTTGTCTGTCACCCTTTTGCCATTTATATGTTCTGCCGGGTAATACCCAGTGCAGCCACACAAAAGGTTTAAAAGTGTCGGGGGCATCTACTATGGTAATTTCATCAGACACCAGCATGCTTACAGGACCAGATTTTCAACGCCTTCACGAGACTGCTTTTCACTTTGGCGAGAAATCTCATGTTGTAACATCGCGAGATCGCGTGACACGAGATTTTATTTTGAGATCCTAGTTAGGCCACATTTAAGTAGTGTAAAATTTACATGTACGCACATTTTGAAGGAAGTAACAATATATTTCCTTAGACCAATTTTTTAGAATTGCTGTGGTAACATTTCGCTGTGGCGTCCTGCAATGGCAAAATCCTTCATGCCAAGGAAAAAAACATCGATCCAGCCAATCAATCATCTAATCCAGCACCTTGGTGACTCGGCCAGAAAACCTGTTTCCCCCCCACCCCTGTGCATGCATTACAGAATTCAGCAGTAATAGGTTGCATTACATTTTCATTTTGCAGATGCTCTTATAACACTCTAATAAAATGAGCTTAGTTAACGGTGAGGTGGGTAAACAGAGCAGGTGTTTAATTAGGGGGTGGCAAAGACGTATATCTTTCCTCATTGCCTTATACCCCATTTACACACGCGCTGAAACCCGCTTATTGATGCCATTGTACCATTATGGCTTTGTGTGGGAATGGGACAAAGCAGCAAAGTCTACCCATCAATCTATCCCCTGACAACCTAGTAACATTTGCGGTGGGTATCTGACAGGGCTCCAGAGTGAATGCGACACAGTAGAAGATTACCGTGTTTGAGAAGGGTGGGGTGGGGGGGGGGCTTCTTGCCCTTTATTCACTACATTGAGATCATTTGGTGGTATATGACACCCGTTACTTACCACAACTAATCCACTATTAGACTGAGTGGAGGTCAGATGTCCTCTGAGGTCACCTTCCCCTTGCTGCCGCTAAGCAGGGCTGCTTCAGTTTCATGCGATTTGACTCAAAGCTTGACAGGTCCAGATGTATATCACTGCAATATGTCTGTTGAATTTGAAAAAGATGCGTGCAGGTGGAGTAAGTGTCCGAACCTCATTTCTCTTTGCTAATACCATGTGATGCTGCTTCAGTTTTGGTGAAAACTATTGCAACATTTGATCAGTGGAAAATTTGAAAAAGATCTGAAATACTTTTAAAGTTAGTGTGTCTTTAACAGCTGCCATTTTCTCCTTTTGCTGCCACACAGCACTGCCGCTTCCATTTTAGGGCAATTTGTCTGAAAATTAAGCCAGACATAGAACTTCATTCATACAATGATTTTGTGAAGCAGTAATAATGTCTATCAAATACTTTTCAACTTGACATATTCACAAGGTCAGATGTAGTCTGTAGTCATATTTTTGTTTGTTGCCACTAAGAAGTGTTGCCTCAACTTTGTGGCGATTTGTCTCCAAAATTTGATCAGTTACAGATTGTCACTCATACAGCACAGTGTGTCTCCCAAGTTTGAAAAAGGTCTGTCAAATGTGGACGATCACGCTGAGACCGGCGGCTATAAAAACTATATGCATTCCAATAAAGGCGAAATGTAATATACTTGCATTTAATACTTAAATATAACTCTTGCAACTGTTTATCGAGTGCAGAGTCACCATTGGTGTCATGATCTATCCCAGGAAGCTTGGGGAACAAGGCAAGAGGACACTCTGGACAGAAGGCTGGTCCGTCACTGAGCAAACACACATGCATCTACTGTGGGCGAACAGTCATTCATCATGGTGAAGGAATGCAGACTGCACACACTCAGAGTCAGGGCAGGATTCAAGTCCTCAACCTGGAGCTGTGAGTTCACAGAGCCACAGTGCTGCCTGACAGAACATATTACACGGCCCATACATTCATCTTTGTTAACCCATCGTAAATTACCATGCATTTTGGGAGATCTGAAAAGTAGCGGAAAGTTTAAGTCGTCATATGCAAAAAGGGATGCATACCTTCTCGACACATAACTCACCAGAAAAGCTAGGTTACTTCTCTGTCCTGGTCCTGTGTAAAAGTATGGATGTCAGCCTTTAGTTATAACTGCTCTTCCTCTGAGCTGATGTAATTTGGAGATATAAGCATTTTAAAACCAGCAAGCTCCTATGCTGATCCACAGTCAGACTTCCCAGCCCCAGTCCTAGAATTAACCTATATAAACTGGTCTTGGGGCTACAACTGCTTAGTGCAAAACTAGTAAACATTCAACCAATCCAAGAAGCCAAACCACAGATGCTTAATTTAAATTTTATTGGTGCATCTAATCAGATTTGTGTTAAAGACATTGACTGGTGAAAACTGCAGAGTACACCACACACATGATCATAGTGTTAATTTACTTGATATAGCATGACTGAGCTAGCCTGGTAAAAATTTGGTCGCTTGGCAAAAAGGTTGAGAACCACTGATCTATGCAGACCATAATTTTTGAAACCATGTTATTAATGTTACAGAGTACAGCACCATATATAAGAAGCTATGAAAAATACAAGACTTGAAACAAGTTTCTGTTTGACAGACTATAACATAAACCTTTAACTAGGATGATTAGATAATCCATGTCAGGGAGGACCTTTCGAGCTACATGGGTCAGGATTTGTAAACTGCCATTTCAATATAAAGGACCTGGACCTGACTTAAGTACTGAGTTCTTGCTGTGTGCTTATTGGTCAGTCTCATGTAATCATGCATGTGTCACTAATGTTAATATGAAACAGCTGGATGAGTCTTTCAATCAAGGAAAGAAACCAATCAAAGCACAAGAAGAACTGAACTATAGCCATGCACAGGAGCCTTTCAGTTTTGAAATAGTTTGTATAACTTGAAGAAGCTCTAAATATCCTCCCTGACATGGATTATGTAGCCACCTTCCTGTTTTTCAATACTGACCACCATTTAACAGTCACTTTTATTGAAACCAAGGTCAAATCACTTCAAACCAAGGTCCAACTATGTTAGATAAATTCATGTGAAATAAACACATAATTCGTAATGTTCTCTAAATCATGTGATGTAAATACACCATCTGAATGGTTCCTCCAGCAGAGCTGTGACTCACTGGATTCTGTTGAAGATGGGGACTCCAGTTTGCCGCTTGGATTGGAGTTGCACTTGACTTGCCTTGAGACTTGACTTGGACTCGAGACTTGGGGACTCTTGAACAGAGGAACTATGTTACATGTAAGTAAACTGGAAGACATATTTTGCCTGTAAACCTTTATGACACATCATGCAATATTATTATTTGTACATTGTTTTTGATTGGGAAATGATTTAAATTGATATTAAGTTTTATATTTTAATAATTTTAACATTTTCAAACATTTTCTTGATTAAATATTAACTAAATTCTAGCATGCTGAATGTAAAAGGAACAGCTTCTTACTCCCCGGAGGACCAGTGCTTGAGTATAATCTGTTCAAAGTAATCATATACTAAGCGACTAATCAGTGCTAATACTGTAGGCTAATAGACAAAGCAGTAGATGCTTTTGGATTGTTTAGACATAGCAATGCAGTGTTCTATGCAGACCGGATGACATGCAGCAGGTGATGGAACTTGTGACAATGGATCATAGTGTGTTGAATAAAATCATGTTGAATTGCACCGCATCATAATTGGGGTGAACCAGCGCACAAGTATAAATGCTTGCAGCAGCGTAGGCCCACTTGCATAGGTTACGGCGTAAGTTCTGCATAGGCTCGACACAGAAGTACAGATCAGTGTCAGCAGCATATTTTCATCAGTTGACTGTGGTGTTTAATTTAATTTCTTCATTTTCCTCCTCCTGTGGTCAAACTCTGACTTCCCTAAGGACTGGCTGTTCTTGTTTCACCTGCGGTCTGTATGCAGGTGTCCAGAGGGCAGAGTGCTGATCTGGCGGAGGGAAACTGCTTTGTATGAGTTATTTATGTTTATGTAGGCACAGTTAACGTGTTATTGTCATGCACACCGGTCAAGCGATCGCCACCAGGACCCGGAAGTAGGCGATCGCCCGGAAGATAAATAGCAGAACTTTTTACTCTCTCTCCACTCAGTCATACGATATGACCCAAGCCCTCCTTATCTCTATCGCCAGTACTGTGAGTACTCCAGTCCTTTGTTATCCTTTTGATTGTGTGTGTGCGTTCAGAACGGGGATTCCGGTGGGAATC
>JAABNY020000043.1:17823025-17842391 GCA_015164015.2 Brevimyrus niger | reverse complement strand
TATAATATAATATAATATAATAAATATAATTATTAAAGAGCCACTTTCAGAGAAAAAAATATGTAAAATAACAAAATTTCTTATGTCCTTAAAATAATAAAATTACAATAATAAATGTTATTCTCCAGACAGTTTTGAGGTTTGAACAGGAACAGCATGCTGGAGGCAGACAATTTGGTTTGGGAACAAATCACAGGCTTATGGGTAATTACACTCTAATCTACAATGAACTACTGTAAGGCTGGACTAGCCAATATGCTATCAGCATTGGACAGACACTATTGCATGATTTAGCTGGTTGAGAACAGTGATGTGTCGTAAGGTCTGTCTCCTTTTGCAGATTGTGGTCCAGATGTTTCTGCCAGGCCAAGCATTAAATTTCACCTTGCAAAAGAGACCTTAAATGTATGTCAGAATATATCAGGGAGACCGTTTAAAGCTTTAAAGAATAAAACAGAAAAATCCCACTAATGACATTGACATCTTCAAATGAGTTTAAGCCGTATTTTTCTTTCTCAGAACAATCTTGGATGTATGGTCAGTTTCTAAAAAGTGCGTAATACACAGTGGAGGATTTCTGGGTACACAAGTTACGCATAAGATATAAGATCACCCCAAATGTGTCACAACAATTTATAGCCTCTGGGTGTTAATTAGGAAAACAATTAGATATCCAGTGGTTTAAATGGAACTGCAGAAAGAAATCCAGTGAAAGCTCCATCCACATTTTTCTGTGTGCACAGAACCAGGTGGGGGCGCCAAAGCACAAGCTGTGTGACTGGACTGGCCAAGATGAAGCTGAAGCCTCCTCAGAATGCAATAATACAACTATAATATGATTCACAGGTAAAGACTGTAGAATCTTTGTTTTTCAGTCTCTGGGTCATACCAGCCTCAGAAGTAATCAGACTTGGCAAAGAGAGGTTTTAGGTGTTTATTTACCAAGGAACAAGGAACAAGGAAAGACCGAGTAACTCCAATTTTAAAGCACAGAGCAAGAAGTCATTTTAATGAACACACTATTCAGGGAAAAAATACAGTGGAAAAATACATTTTTTTTGTACAAAAATAAGAAAAAAGTTGAAACGGCGAGGAATATTTCATTTGGAACACAATTAGGCTGGACTGGTTGTTTTCTGTTCTGACGGGCGAGTTCTGCGTGTTCTCCTGTTTGCACCTGAGCGCGTGTGGCGTGGTTAACAAGCCGGCCATCACTCCTGTCATCCTCACTCCAGCAGATGGGCCTGATCCTCCTAGGAACCTCCCACGCAGAGCTTTCAAAAGAGACCTTTAAGGCCGACGCTCCATCTGTTACCAATAATATCAGCCTAAAAACAGTGTTTAATATTGCTGACACCACGAAGGGTGCAGGGCGAAAATGCCCCCAAAAGGTAATCTATGAGGACAGAGTGTATGGACCTGGTTTACGGTTAATTAAACCCGCATATTTTAGGATTCTCCTTACAGGGAGTCGCTCGGTGTGGCCGACCCTGCCAGCTGCTCAGAACCAGGTCACCAGTGGTTCATTTATGGGAATCAAACTAGTGTCTTCTACATCATGTCATGAATCACTTATCCCTCCCACCCCCCCCAAACTTAACAATTTACCCAGTGAGAAAACTAGATTGGCTAGGAGCATAGATCAGCCTGAAAAATAATCATTTAATGGCACGTTACTGTAATATTATTCCGTATAAAATCAATCTCTCTGTTCCTGTCCTCTGCTGAGGGAGTGTTCTGACAGGAAGCCTTCACTTCACACCATCACCTTATGCAATCGCTATATAACATTACCTGTATTAATCTGCACCAAGCGTACGTACCTCCTGAAGCACAATTAACTTAGCGATACTGCTTGTGTGTACTTCCATTTGTAAAGACTCCTAGCGCAACCAGTTTCCTTGGTGAGTTTGGGTATTTAATAAATGCAAACAGCGCTCCTGCCCATTATACTGTGAATAACAGAGTCCCATTTTTACTTCGAGAAGCCAGGAACCAGCGTGTTTACCCTGTAATTAGCATGCTGGCATACACCAAAGCACGGCGGGCTGAAAAGATGGCACATGGACTGGGGGGGGGGGGGGGATGATTTATATCAGAGTAAACGGAATGGCTCAGAAAAAAAGCCCATCTCTTGTTGGGCATCATTAAGCACGAAGCGGCACGTTGGATACGGCCGGACGGAGGGGAGGAAGACTGACTGATTTCCGGGACGTCTCCGCAAGCTGCCAGGCGCTTCATTTCCCAGCCTGACACCTCGTCGGAGAACAAGGCGCCGTGAAGGGAGCGTCTGCCTTTATAACAGTGATTAAAGTGTGACACGCCCCTGCCGGGTTAGCTGCTCTCACACATGTCTGTCACCGGCATCCACGGGGACTCGCAGTCACATTCTATCATCATCCTCCGTCCTTTCATGACTTGTTTGTGGTTCTCCCCGAATCCCTTATTTGTGTCACATGACTACCAATAAGAATCCACGATACTCTACACACTGGATGGCCTTATCGGGCCTCTCGGCCACCCGGCCCCTTCTGACATCACTTCCTGTCTGAAGTGACTGTGCCGTGCCCCGGTGGATGGAGAAGCACATGGAAACATCAGACTTAATCCTGCAGATTTGTCCTGCCCCATGATGAATTGTGGGTAAAGAAGCAGCATCCTACTATAATTCATCAAAACACATGTAAAAAAAAGAAAACTTTGGTGAGAAACATACATGTGATTTTGAATTGTTCACAAACATCACATTTAATTTCAGGGTTACTGAAATGGTCCTCTGAAAGGAATCGGATGGTTGTCAGGATGACTGAGTTTTCCAAAAGCTCATTATACTTATATATTGCGGGTTGATAAATTAATAAATTAGCGACCACAAGGAAAAACAGAGAACTCATGCTGTAACTAGTTCAACAAAAGTTTAACAAATTTTCAATGTAAAAAAAAACAAAACATTGTGGTAAAACACAGAATAAAAATACAGAAGGAGAAAGTGTTTGGGACCATAAAGGACATTTCTAAACCCTTCTCAGGCCAGCCTGGTCATGCAGGCCGGCAGCGTGGAGGTGAGAGGGGCTCGCAAGGGATGCGGGTGGGTGTGTCAGACCAGGAGGGAAACGGCACAGGGTAGCAGACCGGAAGGGAACAGCACACAGGCCAGGTCTCCAGACTGGCTGCCGACGGCGAGGGAGGGGGCCGGTCCAGCCCCGGAGCACACATGCTGCCTAGAGCTTAGGTGTCTCTCGCACCGTGGACCTTCCTGTCAGGCGTCTCCTCCTCCGGGCTCCTGCCATTGCCGTTCCCTTGGCGACCGCCAGATAGGCTATCTGAGCCACTGCAATGAAAGAGTGTATTCTGGAAGATTACATTACTACCGAACGCTGGGCTGCATCGCCGACTGTAACGTTAGGGAGCGTCTGACCTGCTCATGTGACCCACTGCTTTTGTCCCATCGATTAGATGGTTAAGCTTGTAGAAATCCAGAAATGTTCGGGCCACGTTTCTGCCCAGCTTCATGTCTGGGGGGGGTTAAGGCCACTTTTTGGTGATTAGTTCTGGTCAGTAGAGTGTTGAAAATCTGACGTCAGTGTGCAGCACAGCAAGCTGCACAAGATGAATACCCATGATGCCTGAAGTCCATTCATCTACCAAACCATAAACTCAAACGAACACACTCACACAGACACACCCTCACAGACCTGTGATGGAATCTTTGTGGGAACCGCTCATTCATTTCTATGGGAAAAATGCTAATGCTAACTATGACACTATGGCCTCGTGGCGCGTTTCCCCGAAGGTATTCTGGCTTGCAGGACCCTCGTTGCTGAGGACCTAAGTGGCTGAAGCAGGCAAAGGGGACACCATGGCGGATGGACGGCCATTTCGGAGGGTGGGACTGGACTGTGTCTGTCTGGGGGGTCGCCGGCCAGGATCTAGAGGTGTGGGGGGCGCAGACTGACCTAACTATGATGACCTTAACTGCACCCAGCCCTAACCATTACCATAAGTAACCAAAGAGTTTTTGCATTTTTAGCTTTTTGATTGAGGTCAAATTTTGATTGCATTTTTTTTGTTTGTTTTTTTGTTTGTTTCCTCTTTCCTATAAGGTAAAAAAAAAAGTGGGGCCATTTAGTCTGCACAAGATATATCCGGACCATATGCACACACATACACACACGCACACAGCATGCACACATACATATATACACATACACACACACACACACACACACGCACACAGCATGCACACATACATATATACACATACACACACACACACACACACACGCACACAGCATGCACACATACATATATACACATACACACTATAGGCCACTTAGAGATAAAAGTTCACTTGCAGATCTTGGACAGGTAAACTGGTGCTTCACTAGGAGAACATGGTCACACACTAGGCAGTGGGAATATGTTTATAGGAAACATATATATCATCATGCAAAGGCAAAGCTTTGTAAGAGTAACATCATCGTGGCTTTTTGTAAAGTAAACTTGAAGAGCAAAAAGCACCGAGACAAAGGACCTCGGTGTCCAACGGAGATGTGGAGCCAGAGATCGATGCCGTTCGGCGCGACGCGTTTCCTCACGGGAAAGGGGCCTGGTAATTACCACGCCGAGTCCCCCAAAGCCTCGTAATCTTTAGGCAGATTAAAGAGCGTGTCAATCAGACACTCCCCTCAAAATGTCATGCGGCCTTCCAGCGTGCTGCTGGCAGAACCATGCTTCCTCTCGGCACGGCACGCGGGGGAAAGCTCATTTAAACAGACACTAATCCGGAGAGCTGGGCCAGGCCGCGCTACACCTGTCTTACAAAATGTGCCGCAAGAAGGAAAAGTATCCCAAACAAAAACAACATTAAATTTATTTGGGGTGAAAAATGATGATCAACCAAAAGGGAGGATAAAAATGACCCAGGAGCCCTAGACTGCAGACACGGCTGTTTGTCTCACGAATAGTTACCTGCCTGTCCTTTACTGGACAATCATAAATGATGAAATAAAAAAAGATATTTCATTTTTCACCCTTGGCTGTCGTTTCATTTCTGAAGAGCTGCTCTGTCTATCTCACACACGTTACCGTGACGATCTCTCACCCGAGTCGCAGTGATACGGCCGTTTTTTATTTTTATTTTCCCCATTTCACCCAACAGTCAAAAATTAGCCATGAGACATAAATTAAGGCCGTGTGGCTGAGATCCTATTATCCGGAGCTGTTACCCCATAAAAGAAAATCCACCTGCAGCATTATGGGGTGGTTGAGAGGAAAGGGAGGGTGTGTGCGGACACACACACACACACACACACACACACACTGAAAGATCATTTTTGCTACCTTCTACCATCTACATATAGTTTGTAGCATTGTTTTTAAGAATGCACCTGGTGTAATGGCATGTTATAAATAGAGAACAAATAGTAAACTGATAAAATAAACCCGTGCGTCAGGGTCACACTAGAATGTGCTTCGTGGTTCCATTTGGGGTGAGAAAGTCTTCCACGGGTCAGACAGTTTGTACGGCGGACCAACAGCAGTCATAGGGGCCAATCCCAGCGGCCACAGGGCACCGGGCGCCCCATGCAGGGAACACACTCACACTCACACGCTTCAGACTGTCATGCACACCGGTCAAGCGATCGCCACCAGGACCCGGAAGTAGGCGATCGCCCGGATGATAAATAGCAGAACTTTTTACTCTCTCTCCGCTCAGTCATACGATATGACCCAAGCCCTCCTTATCTCCATCGCCGGTACTGTGAGTACTCCAGTCCTTTGTTATCCTTTTGATTGTGTGTGTGCGTTCAGAACGGGGATTCCGGGGGGAATCCTTACTCTTTATTTAAAGAGCGTTCTTAGATCAATCGGGTGGGTCTCCTACCTTTTCGTGTTAACTCCGCGTCTGTGTTACCATCCACGCTACACGACCTATCCGCGGTCGTTCAGGCTTTCTCGTTGCGTACTGCTGGATTTCCTGACAGTTTTTGTCCCTTGTCGGAAAATTCACATTCTGATAGAACTTCGGTATTACAGTCTAAAGACAAGCCTAATTAAAATCTCCTGCAGCAAATCCCAATGCATCAGGGTGTGCAGTTTGGTGCCTGCTTATGCTTCCTTCACATTGACACCCAGGGATATATAGACGGCCCAATAACAATCATCATCAGGTCCTTCGGTAAATAGATGGGTCTGCATTTCATAGTAATGAAGTCTTCACATGATGAACAGAGTCTCAAAACCACCTCAGGATCTTGGTGCCTTGGGATATATCGTGGAAAACAGCCAGTCTGACTCCCCAGAGCTACGTCGTCCGTTTTTTGGAGTGTCAACTCATTCAGCTGAGCCATGCTATCCGCTGACTTGCAAAACAGTTGGAAATTCTGGTTTGGTGGGATTAGTTGGGATTAGTGGTTAGCCTAGCTTGCAGTCCTCTGCTTTTGTCTCGCTTCTGTGACCTATCGTGTCACTTCTTCATCAGTGTAGCTTTCACTGAGGCCATAGTCTCTTTTGAGTGTAGCGGCTTGCTGAGTTGACATAGCTCCCACAGCCAGTGTTTCTTATAAAGATGAACCTTCATCTCAGGGAATGACTTTCTGGCCTCACTGGAGCTCTGCTTTGGCCTCATGTAGCTTTGATAACTCACATCAAAGAGCTGAACGGCAAACGTCTTTCATAGCTGACAGGCTCTAATTTTCACTCAACATAATATGACTCACTTTTCTGGCTGCCTTTGTAATTGTCATTTTGTTACTTCAAGGTGCTTTTACACGTCACATTTCCATTATTTGCTCTAACCCCACATGCATGTGTGCGAGGAAATAGGATATTTTATGTCTATGTGTTTTCCTGAGACAGGACAGAGAGCATTTAACCTTAATTGCACCTCCTGTCACACTTTAGTCCAGGGAGTCTCTCTCCAAGCTTGACAGGGTTCATGACCCTTGCAAGAGCATTTTGGCAAGTTGACTCCTGTTAACTGCTTTTTAAAGAATTTGTCCTACTCAGCTGCACCTAATAGTGTGTAGCTCACCGAAACAAACCCAAACTTGGTGCCAGTTTAGTGACAATAACAATTCATCTACAGCACTCTGCATGTCCCCACTGCATTGTGGGAAAGTTGTCATGGGTGAACTGTCACTGGCTACAAATTCCAATTTTCTGTGTACGATCTTTGTGTTTTGTGTGTTCCTCTGTTGAAAGAAGAACTCAAACTTCCAATGTTTGGAATTTAATTTAGGAGACATTCAGTGCAGCTGCACAGAAATTAATAGATAATAAATCAATAGCATTAACAAGAAAAAAAAACAATACAGACGCTAATCTAATTACAAATGAGTTCAGAACTTGAAATGTTTGTAAGTTGTCATTCAACATCATTTTAATAGTATACATACAGTACATGTAGGTACAAAGACCTAGGATGCTGGAAGTTCACACGCTACGCTGCTGTGCGGCGGGAGTAGCGGCCAGAAGGCGTACTGGGCGGAATTGGCGCTCAGAAAAGAAACTGATGTTGTGGACAGGAAACGGGAGCCCAAGAAACACAATTTGAACTTGCAGTCCTCTTCGTTCGTATGTCTGAAAGTTCGTAACTTCAAAGTTAATAAGTAGAGGAGTGCCTGTGCAGTAAAACCTTGGATTGCATGTAACTTGTTCTACAAGTGTTTTGCAAGATGAGAAATTTTTTTAATAAATTTTAACTTGATAAACGAGCGCGGTCTTGCAATATGAGTATTACAAATACACTTTGTCCGTCTAGCATCACATAATCACAACTGAGCCAATGGTTCTTCTCTCTCTGTTGTGCTGCAGGATTGTGGGTAATCATTTCCAATGCTTGGTCTTAGTCATGTTGCCTCACTCATATAGTCAAAATTTAGTAGAAAACCGCCACCCGAATAAGGCCTTCGCAGTGCGAAGCGATGAATCTATTTGACAGCAATGCAATGTCACATTTTCAAAGGAGGCAAAAGCAGCTGTCATTGGATAGGTTCTTCGTTACAGTTGTACAAAAAGAAAAAGATTCCAGTGAGCCAATAGATAGCAGTGATTCTGTTAGTTATAATGAAAGTTGTCCTACAAAATAACCTTCCTCCTCTCCCCTCTCTCATCTCCCTCACACCATCCATGATTCTTTTCAAAAGGTAAAGTGCAGGCTAATTTGTTTTTTGTATTTTTACTTTATATTTTGTATTGATCATTTTTATCTGAATATTTTTTGGTGGTGAAACAAATTATCTGAGTTTCCATTATTTCTTAAGGGAAAATTTGCTTTGATGTACAAGTGCTTTAGATTACATGCACATTTCTGGAACTAAGTATGCTCGTAAACCAAGGTACCACTGTAGCTAAAAATAATAGCTCTGTAGGTTATTCTTTTCCATGCACAAAAGCCTTTCATTTCATTAACAAACTAAGAAAACATGCTATTGGAACTGCATATATTCCCCCAAAACTTCCATAACCGCTCCCTCCATCTATTCTGTTTCTGCCGCATCCCCCAACCTCTACGGTTTCTAGAATTTCTGTATGGAGCAACTGGAAATGTTAAAGTCAATAAGTGTGTTTCTACCCGAATGTTAAGAGTTCTAGTCATGACACATTACTCTGAAATAACATCTATTCCCTTATATGCCAATCTTTCCCCCGGGACTAGGTGGTTAATTGTGTTTCTTTGTGTACATGTAACTGCACTATGCAAAATTAGCATTGTTCTGCATGCTGAAAATAGATTTTCTGTTTTAGCTGATAAAGTAAAGCACACCTCTCAGTTCATACTGCGTGAGCAATGGTGGCGAAAGCTGTACTTCCTTAAAGTGACAGTACAGGCAAGTCAAACACTTCCGTGTGGAAAATTCCCCAGTGTGAAAGGACACATTTTTAACTGTAAATGAAACGTTCCTCTGCCCGAATCAGGATTTGGTGCAGTTAAAAATAATCAGAAATCAGCCTGGTTACATTGTGATGGCAGTCTCTGTTATTTGCATAGAGCAAATTGCACCCCTATCCTGTGAAAGTGAGCATGTTAGTTCCTGGAATTTAATCTTAACTTTGCACCCCCCCACCCCCCCATCAAGGCACTGGAGAGTCACAGCCGGGTATCTGGTGGCTCTCCTGTTGCTCCTTCGCTCCACTACCATGAATCACACGCTGCTCCTCACTCTCCTCACCGAGTGTAAGAAGCTCCTTCAAGAGGAGACGGGGTCCCTTGTCACCGAGGCGCCCGGCAATGTCACCTCCGTCCCTGAGGCTGAGGTTGGCGCCAAGCCTTACGACAATGCCTACTTCTACATCCTCTTCGTCATGCTGTTCTACTCCTTTCTGGCTCTCACCCTCCTCCGAAGTTTTGCGGGTCACGACAAAGGCAGGAAGGATGCGTCCGAGGAGTTTGGTGATGCCAGCGCGTCGGCGGTGGACTGCAACCAGAGCTCCTTGGTGGAGAAGCTTGACTTCGAAGACGACAGCACACCCTAAACACCTCATCATTCAGACATTAGTCAAATCTGAAAATCGTCAGGGTCGGAGGACCTTTCGGAAATCCCCTCAGCTTATTTTCTACGCGTGTATGACATGTTATATTGCGGAACTCAGAAATAGGGAAAAAAAAGCATTCAGTGAAACCCAGGTGATTAAGTCGGTGATCTGCAAATTCACAGAAATCTTTCCAGGAAGTACTTGTGAAGGCCTACAGAGCATATTTGAAACTTTTGTGTGCTTTTATTGCATGATTACTATTCAAAATTATTGGTGTGAATATGCTATATAACAGTAAATTATGTTTTTTCCCTAGACTTGGCAAGCAGTCATGTTTGGATTTGATGTGTTTATCTACTAAATTCTGGCTCTTCAAAAATTCAGTAGATGCAAGTTATAGGAAGAAAAATGCATTACATACATACATATTTCTATAATCTTTCAGCTTGTTTTAAAATATAATTTTATAGCATATGTGTATTTGTTTTTGCGGCACATTACATTTTGTGTACTATACATAGAAATTGAAATGGTGATACTCAATATATTTCTCATTTTTAAAATCCTTGGCAGATGTATTTTGGTTCATAAATTTCTATTCCAGTATTCAGGTATGTGTGCCTGAGTATGTGAATCTGTAAAAGTTATTTACAGATATACAACCAGAAAAAAAGTATTAAAATGTAACTTTGAGGGTACAATTAGTTGTCACTAGGGCTGTACCCTCAAGGGTCTGCCAGTTGTACCCTAGCTGTAGGGAAATGTACCTTTAAAGGTACAGAAATGGAGCACTTTTGTACCATTGGCGGTATATTAATGCTGTTTGTACTTTGGGGACTGTACCTTTTTTTCAGACAATGTATATGAGGCCATATATTTTGTATCACTTTGCTAATCGTATTAATCTAATTAAGACAGATGTATTTATGTGTGTATGCATGTCTGCACGTATTGATCAAGCAGGGTGAATTTCTGTGGTAGGAACTGGGACAGTTTCATTATCCTCTCCTAGGAGGCTACCATGACTAAGTATATGGTTTTGTGTTGGCATAGATTGATTATTCCAGTAACATTTTACTTGAGGGGATTCAAATACACTAGACCCTTGCAACTCGAATGCCTCTTTCCTCGACCACCTCAGACAGCGAATGGCTCTGTTGAATTTTTTCGACTTGCACCTCGGCCAAAATCAAGGAACTCGACCGTTCCTGCTAAAACTTGCGTGCGTTGAGACTCGGAACAGAACGAAACAAAACAGACCGGCTAAAACTTGTACAGATCAAGACGCGGCTCCGATGGACACAAAGGCAAACGGACTTATTGAGATGCTGAGGCCTGGGAATCGCTATCAGTTTGACGTATGAAAGCTGCATTCCTGTGTTGTGTGACTATTTTGTGCTTTATCTATGGTACATTTAGTGATACAGTAATCATGGCTCCTAAGAAAGTGAGCAGTGATAGCAGCAAACCAAAGAGGAAAGTAGTGAGAGTAACTTGTGTCAGCTCTCACTTTAGAGTATTGCTATTTATTTAATGTTATCGCTTTTGTATGTCTGCTTTTCATGTGTCTGCTAGATTCATATTGATTAGTATCATTAGTTTAATCATTAATAGTTTAATCATTTGGGGGGTCTGAAAGGGATTAAATTCATTTGCATTATTTCTTAACTACTGAAGGAACTAAAGAGGAACTATATTTAAGGAACAAGTAATGAGTAACACAATGAACAGTGAAATACTGATGTCATGTTTGTTCATCATTAATGAATCGTGAAACATCCTTCATCTTAAGTAGCGACTATACTTGTTTATGATTTATTCATGATTTGTACTTCACTAGTAACTGAATTACTATTAAGCATTTCTGTCCCCAAAAGTAGTGTTACCTTTAATCGTTGAAGTATCGAGCGAGCTTAGGCATCAGAAATGTAGCCACTTAGTAAAACCAAAAATAGTTCCGATCAGACGCTAAGCCTGATACGAAAATTTGCTGCCACCCCCAGTCAGAAAAATCAATCACGGTAAGCCTATCGAGGTAAAACAAAAAACGGTGTTTCCCTGTTGTCTAATAAAAACAAGGATATTGTTCGATAAGGATCAATGTGAATATGCCGATCAAAGTGAACAAAGGTGTCAGGTCGTAGATGAAGAAGAAATAACGAGTTACTTATTGAAAAGTACAAAGGAACAATTACTATTACACATCGTGACACTTCAATACTATTTCTGTTGCATTTGTGACACTCGCGTCTGTAGCTGTTTTTCGATTCTTACCTCTATTTACCCTTTTCCCCCAGAAGATGGCAGTAGCTACCTACCTACCTAGTTTATCTAACCCAAAATCATAACAATGGAATTAGTATTTTTATGTAATAACTCCCCAACCTCCCGTCTGGGTTTCATTCAAATGTATAACAGTCTATTAGCTATAGGTGTAAGCTTGATGTAACGCTTTTAAAAAGAAAAAAAAATGACATTCATGACAGGAATTTACTTGATTTGAGGAGAGTACAAGTCATGACTTGTGAGTTTTATGCAGGAATCAAATTACCATTCAGTTCTTTTGGAATGCAGGTCATATTTTACTATGGATATGTAATCAATGTGCATATTTAAAACAAAGGAATTATCCATTATAATATTTTAGAATGTTGTATACAAAATTGCATCTTGTATTTCTTGACATTTTGTACACTATTTAGTGTAGATTTATTGGTAAAATTTGGCAGCTTGTAAAAAAAGGACTTAACAGTCATCCTGGTGTGGCATGTGATGCAAAATTGATCCCTGGGTTGATCAGACAATGCTTAAACGGGGACATAGCGAGTGGTTTTGGGGTCGCTGATGAAATAACATCTTGTGCCCCCACCTGACTGAGTGGCACCCCCATGGCTTCGTCAAGTGAGGCATTCTCCAGTAAACGGCCCAGGAAAACACCTGCACCCCCACAACAAAGGCCCTGAAGGGTGCACTTATACTGAACAACCAATATTGAAGAATTTTTAATAAACATTATTATTATGCTTCAGTACTGCTTCGTACAGGTAAAGAATGTAAAACCAAAGTTCTAAAATCAAAAGGTCTGGCAGAAGTAGATAAGTACATAACTGTAGCAATTATGACCATTTGCCAAAACAGAAAAACTATAGTTGATCTGATCAAACAGTTATTGGGTTAGATTGAATTGCTCAGGTTCATTGTAACCAACAGCCAAATTAGGTTTCGATGACTAAACAACTAAACTATGTATGTGTGTGTGTGTGTGTGTGTGTGTGTGTGTGTGTGTGAGTGTGCGTGCATAGTTTCAGTCCTGGCAAATATTGTGAAGTAGAAAAACAGTAAGAAAGTACAGATATGTACAATTATTTTAAGAGAAAATGCACAGAGAAAATATTCTAGTTACAAAGGTACCCTTTTATCATTTAGTGCGGCCCAAAATAATGCTGTGGACAGAAACAGTTTGAATATAACTAAATGGCAATTTAATAAACATTCATTTGGTAACCAAGACTGTAGCGTAGGTGATAGTTCTGTGTTAGTCATCTGTTTAATAGGCTTCAGTGTGGCGTGGCTGAAGTGCAGACAGCGGCCAGGGCAGGGCTGTGCTACACCATCCTGTGATGGAGGCCCCATCACACCCGCTCTGTTTGCCAGAGTGGCTCGGAAAAGCGTGTGTCCTGATTATCGCCTCCAAATGCTGTACCTGGAGCTGAAAAAGGGGGTCGGGGGAGATTTTCAGAAATATGGAGCCGTCGCCAGCTTTATTCCGTCCCCGTGGGGCTGACCTCTGATTCTCCGGAACTGCTGTGCATCAGGGGAAATACCCTGGGATAGATTGCAGAGAGATAACTGTCAGTGATCCGCCGCACTCTCACTTTCCCGAACAGTAATGACCGTTATAAAACTTCAGGTTAATGATTAAATCTCTGTGATCAAAATGAAAAAAAGCATTTAACTTTGGATAAATACAGTCAAAAGTAATAAATCAATATGCTTCCAGTCCGTACTCTAAACAAACAAAGTGACAGAACACTGAACAAACCATTATCATACTGGTTATGTATTATGTTGAGTATGAGTTCTGCTAGTGTGTTAAACATTTGTCTAGTGTTGTTATCTGTACAGGTAGCTTTTCAATGATTATCAGCAAGTCAGCTGCTTGTTTATAGATATCACCTAAAATTTATAACCTATGTAAACCAAACCATTAGCATAAAAGTGTTTAGGATAAGTTGTTCTTAATTTTGGTACTTGTGTAGTTTGTAAAAAAAATAGGAAAACTTAAAGTATAGCAACCTGAATAAAACATAGACATAAAAATAAAGCTTGATTATATAAATTCCATACATTAAAAAAATCTAAAAGTATTAAATAAATACCAGTGTTAACGTATATTAAACCGGTCAAGGTATGTTAGGATGCTAAAGTATATTTATATGCTGCTTATGAATGTGTAATTAATGCATTTTGAAGGTGCAGTTAATGTAAAGTGTTACCAGCTATTTCTAAGTGAAATATTTGGGTTTGACTCATAAAACTGCAACCTAAGCTATGGCTGTTAAGATTTCCCGGTTAACGTTAATCCACAGGTCTGCCCCTATCCTCAAACCTGGTGGCCAGTATGTAGTACCTCCATCTGTTTGGCACCATCCTTGCAGTCACCCTCCAACTGTCCCCAAACTCTGTGACATTTGTGGCCTGGTTGCCGTCTGGCTTTATCAGGTCGTTATTCTTTTTGCCATCAAAATTACCACAGAGGCCCAGCACTGTGCTCCTGTAAGTGTAAGGGAGGACTATCTCTGCAAAGCAGCAAAAGCAGAAGTTTGTTAATTTCTGTAGTGTTGCTTGTAGTTTTGTACTTAATTTTCTGTCTCTTATTTATCTATAAATAAAAGTTAAGCACCAAAAATAAATTCCTTTTTCTAACTCTTTAATGCTAAAAAATGTAACATCCTGGGATAATACAGGCACTCCTGACTTAACAACCTGCCTGTTTAACAGAGTTATGACCAGCTCTTCAACCAGTCATATGCTGTACGAGAAGTTTGGCCATGGAAACGGCAGCACAGCATGTCAGTGTCAAGCATCTCATCTTGCTTTTCTCAGTCTGTCTATTCCCACAGGTCCCACAATTTTTTTTTGGCACAACATTGTTGTTCTTGTATTTTTATGCTCTGTAATATGTAAGAGTTATGCAAACCGCTCAAGTTTACGCTCTTACACCTCACTTATCCACCAATTCTGTTAATGACCTAGTCATAGGAATGGAACTCATTAGTAAGGAGTGTCTGTTATGTCTAAATAGCCTACAGTGTAGACATCATGTTTGAAGACTTTCTCGAAACTACTTCGGTTACCTGCTTTTCCAGCACCATCGTACTCCACCGACAAGCCAAAATCAGTCCTTAGGAAAGTCCGAGATGAGCGCTTGCGAATCTCCAGCCCTTCCCCAGTGGAAACAGGCAGGTTCACCTTAATTCCATCAAGCTGTAAACGAGGTGGATGGACAGTTAGTGGCAAGGCAGGATCAAAGTGGTGGACATTCCAATGTTTGTAATAAACGAAAGGATCAAAGTCGCAAATGCTTTTTATAACGTTCCTGTTATCTCACTTTTCTGCCAGATCTGCCGGCCGCTCGGTTATTGATCATCTGCTCATTTAGGTGTAGCATCCTGTGTTTGCTTTTGCTGTGTTCGATTTTACCGAGGCAAGGCAAGAAGCAACAGCAATCAAGAGATCTATAGCAAACACCAGGAGTGTTCTGAAGCTCCTGTGCTGTTTCCAGGAGGATTCCAGTGCTTGATTTGTCTGACTATCATTTACTTCCAGATGTCTTTGTTTAGAAGCTCAGTTGTCTTCCACCTACATGCTGCAAATGGTTCCCTTATAGCTCCTTATATTGTATTTTATGGTTTAATTCAATGTTTCCCAATCCAATCGTCAGGGACCCACAGTCCATCCATGTTTTTGCTCACTCTAGGCTCCCTGCCAGACAGGCTACATTCTTGCTCTCTCCTAACTCCTGAGGAAAATCGTGGACTCTAGGTCCCCGAGGACCGGAATGGGAAATATTGGTTTAATTAATCACATTGCCCTCTTTAAGACAGATAAAGCTGACAATCAGATAGTTCGATAAAAGCCTTATAAATCAAAACATCATATATACCTTGGGCTTTCCTTTGGACATAAACTCTACGGTGTGTTGGTACACCCTAATCTTGAGCCCTCTCAACCCATTATAGTTGTCTTCTTCACTGTTGTTATCTCCCTCAGTGCTGCTGTCTTCCTCGCTACTGTCATCGTTTTTGCTTTTGCCACTGTGGTCTTTGTCATCTGTCACAAGCTCATAGTTGCCTTCAATGTAGACTGGTGGCAACGTCCCCGTGTTGTACATGGTCTGGACCAGGATATACGAGTACTTGCATTCAAACCCATGCTTCAGGTCATCAAAGGTCTTCGTTGCTTTGGAAATGGAGCACTTGCTGAATCCTAAATGCAGGAACCAAAGAGTGGATGACAAATGGCTATAATGCTTTCATCTAAGCAAGCTCTAAGAAACATAAGAACGTAAGAAATATGCAAACGAGAGGAGGCCATTTGGCCCATCAACCTTGTTTGGAGAGAACACAAGTATTACATACGTGTAGACTTGCACCCGAACTTCCTTTCGTCATTGAGGTAGCACACTGAATTACCGTCACATTCATGGTCTCTACAAATCACGTTCCCTTTCCCATTCCTTCTCTCACACCTACACTTCTGGATGCAGTGATCGGTGAGCCAGGACTCACCAAACTGAAGAAGCCAAAAGACATATGTTTATCAATACCATGCAAACTCCTTTTGCATGTAAGCATTTTCACCTCTGAATATTCCTTAAGTTAAGTACTTACACGGTGACTGTTACCCTTCTCATCGAGACACCCGCAGGCTGTCACGGGCACACATTGGCCTTGCTTGAGTACATAGCCATGATCACAAACGCAGCCTAGCCTACAGGGAAAGCTGCTGGGACAAATGGTCGGGCCATGAAGGTCTTCACACGTGGGCTGGCAGATGGGTACGCAACTGGAGGGATGACTGAACATGGGGCATGTGGGTCCTGAGAAAGAACAGTGTAGCAATGGCGACTTTCTTTAGACTACAAACTATCAAGAGCTAAGAACTCTCAGGTCAAAGTAAAAATGTGTAATTTGTATGTGTCACCTGTAGGTTTAGATGTTACTGTGGTCCCTGTCACTGCTGTTGTATTCCTTGTAGTTGATTCTGGTAGCTGCATCGCTGTTGTAGTCTTAGCCATTGGCTTTGTTGACATTGTGGTCTCTGACGGTCCTCCTGTGAACTCTGTGGTGTCTGGCAGCACTTGATTTGACATTGTGGTCGTCGGTGTTGGTTGTGCTAGCTGGGTAGTGTTTGCTAGCCACTGTGGTTCAGTAGTGTGCACTGGTGGATGTGTTGGCTTAGCTGTTGTGGTCACAGGTCCTGTAGTGGTACTAGGTACTATTGGGAATTGAAAAGGTGGCTCTTTAGATGATATAGCAGTCAAATTAGACAACCATTTGAAGCACAGACTACTACCGACATTATTTCAGTTTAATACAAGGGAAAGGCTTGCACTAGCTCTTTAAAATATGTGCTTGTCTTTTGTAGAAATATCACTGTCTTGTAAGGATACAGTTGACACGGTTTAAACATTCTTCTTGTTAAGCTAATTTGTGTTTCTAATGTCAGCTTTTGCTGCCTGGAGCCGGAAGAGTCTTAGTAATACCTGAACAGCTTCCAGGAAAAAGCGACACATCATCCAGTGCAACATCTGACCGTTCATCTGTCCCTCTGCGACCCTCAATAATGATCTAGAAAAATAAAAACAACTCGTTACTCGTAATTTTCATAAAGGGATTTAACTGAAAACAACATGCAGCATATCTTGTTCTACCGGCTGTGGTGTGAGCCGTTCTGCTGACAAACTTACCCGGAACATTCCGGAAGTGTTTACATCCACCTGTGCACCATGCCAGGTGTCACCCTGGTTGTTTCGCAGAGACCACACCCTCACTGCCATTCGGTTCTCCAGAAGATAGACGGTCAGGCCCATGGTGTCAGCTGTGCCGTACATGTGGTACCAGAACCTCAAGCAGTGTGGGCCTGCTTTTGGGCACTCTGCACTAAGCAAGCGTGCTGTGTCCCCATTGTAGGGGCCGTTGGCTTCAAGGTAAATGTAGTATCCATCTGCTCATATGGGGGCATCGCATGGGCCCGTTAATATTGCGCTTTTATTTGTTCTGTATTCTCATTTCAGTACTTTAGTCAAGAAGGTAATAACCTGACTCTGATTGCAGAATAACAATGGTTACAGCAATGCCAATTGGAAGCACTTTGCGGTCCTGCTAAATATCCTTTTGCATTTAGTATAACACAACTGATTCGACTCAATGAAACTGGCTTCACTGCCCACCTCCAGTAGTGTGGTCAGAAGAGGGGCCTGTCATGGAAGTGGGTGTGGGTCCTCTGAGCCTCGTCCAATCAAAACTGTCTGTCAGCAGCTGATTCCATTCACAGAGGCTATCTTCAAAGCTACAGTCGAGCTTGCAGTCTGCAGTGGCGAAAACAGGATTAGGGAAAGTAATGTAGCAACATGGATTATTAACAGATATCGCCAAGAACGTTGATTCTAAAACTCTAGATGCTGTGATGCCACCGATAACAATCCATTAGTAAGTAAAAGTTTATAAAGCGCTTTTCACAGACAACAGTCACACAGTTCTATACAAGCCAAAAATAGTCAAAACTCACAATACACATGCTCACAATAAAATATGCTAAAACCAAAAGCTTGTTTAAATAACGTTTTAAGACTACGTTTAGAAGAATCAACTGAATCACTGCTTCTAAATACAATTATAACTAACAAAACTAACTAGCCAAACTGAGCCACTGCATTATTAAATATAGTGTGTAACGCGAATGTTATGTTGGTGGCACACCTGACTCTTTGAGGCCAATATCAGCTGTAGTGTCCAGCCCAGTGTCGGAAGACCCTGTCAGAGCGAGAAAGCAGGAGCAATAGGCCTGGTGTGACAGCAAGTTTCATGACAGACCATTTTTTTGAGTATGGCAAGAATATCCCCCGGCTGCGACACCCCGACAGAGTGCTTGTGTTAGAGTGTATCAAAGCCCCACCTGAGCAGGGTCCCGAATGTACAGATATGTCATCCAGGGCCATATCAGATTCATAGTTTGAGCCCCTGATCCCCTCAAATATAACCTGAAACAGAAAATATGTCAGGAAGGGGGGGTGGGTCTCATTGGTGTTTATATTATTATATGCGTCTGGGGAATGCCTACCTGGAACTCACTCAAAACGTCCAATTCGACCTCAGCATGATTCCACTGGTCTCCCTGGCTGTTAACCTTTGACCAGATTTTGACCCCTGAGGCTCCCTTCAAATGGTACAGGTTGAGGGCCATAGCTTTAGCAGAGCCGTACATGTGGTACCAGAACTGCAGGCAGACGGGGCCTGTGGCTTGGCAGGGCGGGCTGAGCATCCGAGCGGAGTCTCCATAGTGGGCCGCATTGCCCTCTGTGTACATGTAATACCCTCCTGTGGAACACCAGCACGCACACACACGCACACACATGTCAGTTAAACATAACTCTATGGGGACCGCTCATTCACTTCTATGGGAAAAATGCTAACCCTTACTACGACAACCTTAAGCCCCACCCAGCCCTATCCATAACCATAAGTAACCAAACAAAACACAAGAGCTTATGTATTTTTAGTTTCTTTGTTGCAGTCAGAGATTTTTCCATCCATTTCCCAAACCGCTTATCCTACTGGGTCGCGGGGGGTCCGGAGCCTATCCCGGAAGCAACGGGCACGAG
>JAABNY020000043.1:17740735-17763903 GCA_015164015.2 Brevimyrus niger | reverse complement strand
GATACTCCACATACTATCATACTATCACAGTGAGCCTGGAGCCTGGGATACTCCACATACTATCATACTATCACAGTGAGCCTGGAGCCTGGGGATACTCCACATACTATCATACTATCACAGTGAGCCTGGAGCCTGGGGATACTCCGCACCGGGTGCCAGTCCATGGGGTCCATCCTGCTGCCACCTGTGCCAACACGGGAGGTTACTTGTGAACATGTGATGCCTAATAGGACTTTGAAAGAAATGTACACGCTAAATAGATCACACCAGAACACAGGTTATACTCCTGTCCATGCTATGTAGTGTGTGTGTGCATGGGGTGTGTGTGTGCATGTGTGTGTGTGTGTACGTGCGGGTGTGTGTGGAGTTTACATGCTCTAATTTCTGTTTGTTTATTTATCCCCTGCATATTACTACCCCGGCTTAAAGACTCTTTGATTTGCTAGACTGATGACTCTAAATTGCCCTGAGTGAGAGACTGGTGAGCCATCCAGGAGGTTCCCATCCATGTGCAGCCTCCCTGAAACGCTGCACTAGTAAAGCAGAATGGGAAAAAGCTACATGGGCTCTTGTCCTTGGTATTATATGTGAATATCTAGAAAATTAAAAAAACATTAGAAATTTACGTTACAAAAGTAAAATAAAAAATAGATAGATAGAGGGAGAGTGAGAGGGGGAGAAAACCTGGCAATCCCGACCAGCAGAGGGCACTGTGCACCCGTATTCTTTATTTCTTCTAGCCCTTCCTTCTCTGCATGTGCACGGTGATTAGTGACTGGCTGCCTTTGTCGCTGCTCCCTCCTTTGTTGTCCTCCATTCCTCCTACTGCCCTTATTTTCAGCCTCAGCCCTGCTCACCGGACTCAGCCCCCCCCCCAGGACGGGACAGGGGGCGTGTGCCATTAGAGCAGAGTGTCAGGACGATGTAACACTAAGGACAGGTTTATATAAGCGTACCGCGCTCACAGCGCCACTCCCCCGAGCTGTCTGCTAAATATTAAATGTGCTTCTCATCGAACCGCGCGCAGTGATCTTCAGATCATACCGAACCAGAGAATCTGTGATTAAGACACACAAAGCAAACAAAAGAAGAGCAAGACTGGCATCTTTTTGAGTTATGCTGATTGCACGTTTTTGTGATGCAATATTAATGTTTATACTCATCAACAAAGTTTCTCTAAAACACCGGATGTAAAGTGTAATTGCTTTTTTCCTGATCAATAGGCAGAATCTGTGCGCCACGTTCAGAATATTCTTTTCCATCCCATAGATGAAAGGGTAAACAGATTGCTGGAGATACTTTTTGCAAACTTCCCGCTGCACGCGTGCTGTGGGTTCGCTCATTAGCGACCGAGTGTCTCCAGCAAATAGAATAAGCATGATCTGGCACGTCACGTCAGTCTCCGCACGGGAGAAGGTAAAACGGGTGACAGAATCCCCGGCGATGTGACGTCCCCGCTTTTTTCCGTCTGTTTGGCGGAGCGCCTGAGCGAGGATAGCTTTTTGGATTTAAGGAATGAAACAGACTTGATGAGACTCGATGAATCATTTAAAGCCGCGGCGTCCTTGAGACGTCGCATGAATATATGAATGTACTGTAAAAACTCGGAGAAAGCCAGGGAAATGCATGGAAAATGGGTTTGAGGCCTATGCTGTTTATTGTGACTGATTTTTTTTCTGAAAGCATAAAGAGAATTTCTTTACATGCCTTTAAAACACGACGCCTTGTTTCGTCTTGTCGAGCACACTCAAAGAAAAACATTCATCCTGCCTGCCATTTTCTACGGTCATTCTCACACTTGTTAAGAACCAAAGGGGAATTAAATAATATTTTTTTTATTTAAAAATGCAGTACATTAATTTAACACTTAAGAGAAGCCAGTCGATGTTCTGCTGATGAGCATGAATCATTTACTTTTCTTTATCTGTTGAAAAATCTGCGGTTTCTGTCATCGACGGCTCTCAGTTCCCCAGTTTTGTCCATTAAAAACGTCACATGGCGACCTCACAGAGCAATCGGCTGTCATCAGGAGCAGCCGCTGGGCCTGGCAGACCCGGCTGTCAGTGCCACCGGCATCCGGAATCTACACGGAATATTCAGGAGGTGAAGCAGTCAGTAGCCTGACAGGTACATCTCCCTTTTGACTGAGACAACCTGAAAAGGTAAACAGTCAGAATGGACAGCTCATATCTGCGGTCCTGTCACTAATGACTTGGCTAAACTCCCTCCCCAGACACTAGCCCCCATACTATTTACTCACCCACATCTTTTCAAGTTTATTTTCATGTGCAGTTATACAAAAGTCTACCTAATTAATCTAACATAATAATACGTTAAAGATTGTAGAGTGTCAGGCAAGCTGTATTCCAGCCTCACCCCTTTGCGTTACGTTGATAGGTTTGAAAATTGCTAGCTGCCCTCGAGCCCCCCAGCCCCCCCACCCCAACCCCCCGCCACCAACCCCCCACTATTGCGGTTCTGCGGAAGCACATTGAACATTGACTGTGAAGTGGGTTCACCGAGCAAGGCAAAAATATGGAGTGGAGAGTATAGAGTGCGCACACTCACACCCACATGCATATCGAATGCCGAGAGTCGGGTTCGAGGAAAGAGCCACAGTACTATGAGTGATTCAGACTGTGAGGCCTGTTGAATAGAATCCAGAAAAATAATGCGTCACACTCAAGGATATACAGTATATAAATGGAATTGTAAGGTTTAATCTGTATACTTAAATGCATATGAGGTTAGGAGGCCAGAAGGCAGACATTTAACTTGTAATGGGTCCCTTTGGCTGCCTGACGCCTCCACAGGCAGAGTGTGCAGTGAGAGCCCTCACACCCACGCTGGCACACAATGCTGCTTCAGCTGCGTACTTCATTACTGTCAATGGGCGGGAGTGGGGGCTGGGGTGGGGAACACTTCTCCACCTTTCTCTGCGATGTCAGGGCTGCGCAAGGCCTCCTGTGCCAAACCCCCCGTCCGTCGCCACTGGCCGGCACGACATTCTGGGATACGGCGCGCCAACTATTCCGGTTTACGCCGGCCGAGTGGGTTACATTGTCCGACGCCTCGCTTGAAACGGAGTCATTCCACCCACATACCAACGGCTTCTTCAGTGCAAGGTCATGGGGGTGACAGCAGGACACCATGGACGGGATGTTAGTCCATGACAGGGCAGCTCACTCAGATGCTATTGCACCGAAACACGGGAGGAAACCAGGCAGAATAAACTCCCACACCCACAGTATTAGAAGGTATCTGACTGTGCTCAGTCTGTGCCAGAGGCATATCCCCGTGCTTGTTGTTCACTGTCACAGAAGGTTTGCTGAACGCCATGACTTCCCCGAGGCACCAGAGCATCCCTGCACTGCGCACACACCGCTACCCGCTCGCGTGGCTATTTGTCAGAAGCCCAAGTAAAAGTCCTGCATGTTGGTGCAACCTCGTTCATAACACAAGTCAGTCTTGGGTTGCTATGCCCATTGCTAAGGAAATGATGTCATAATTTCCGGTCCACGGGTAGAAAGCAGCCCAATCTGGAGATCAGTGGTTACCTGCTCTGGACAAGCAACATTTGACTGTGGCAACTCAAGGCAGGTGTATTCTTTTACCAACATTGTGGTGCAAGGGTTTGGTGTGTGGAGTTGTGTCATAATCATGTTGACCATGTAGGCAGAGAATCCACTACCCTGGGTGAATGGTTAAGTGTCTGGTATGTGTTCAGTTTGCAGGAAATCTGTCCAATGAGGATGTCAGATTTGCTCTGGTGAACAGGATCACGTGGTATGCAGAATGGCAGGAGTTCCCATTGGGGATGGGTATTAGAGAACGGGGAGGAGAAAGAGGAGAGACAGCTATCTTAGTTGGAATGGACAAGCGAAGAGAAATATCCAGGATCAGGTGATGTCTGGCGTTTAGAGGTGAAACATAGTTCTATTATTCATTAGACACAGGTGAGCCTGGACCCCACCCTGGCCCCCGCGCAGCCCTCCCTGCTGCATGATGTGTGACTGCGGAGCAATGCTGCCTTCCAGCTAACGGCAGGTGCGCCCGCCGCGAAGAGCAACAGGGACGCGCACGTGACCCCGCCCCCCCCCACCACCCCCCACACAGGGGACTAATGGAAGCTCCTCAACATTCGAGCTGCTGACGGCAATTTGGCTACATTCCTGCGGCTGTAATTACGCCACACTTACCAAACAAACAGCTGAGAGGGAATTGACTTCCTCGGGATGCTGGAGCATTCAAAAAAAAAAAAAAAATTATCATATAAAAAGGGCACTTTTTTTTTTTTCTTTTTACAAATTGCATGTTTAATTTTTTATCAGGAAGTCATCAGAGCCTCTTGGCTAGAAACAAAGGACACGTTTAATAAGAGTTGAGCCCGTCCCGTCTCTGCCGTCTCCTCTCAGAGGAGTTAACCCTTTTCTCTGTGTTCTCTGTCATCCACAAAGCGGGGGCCCTCACTCCTCTAATCAGCTAAAGCGTGACTCTGGACAGCTCAGTAGTGCCCCCCTATGGCATGGAAGAGTGAATGCCAGACACAGGATCACTATTCTTATAGCCCAGGCCAGTTACACACAGAAGATGTCATGCATTCGGTTTTCTGTATATGTTAAACATGCAGCTTCCCCCTCACCTCTTCATAACTTCATAGGTAAGACTCCAGGTCAAGCTGAACCGACCTGTAGCTAATCTTTTGTATAATAAGTCAGACAACCGTCCTTCTCACTGCTCAGACTAGATCCCCGGGTCCAGATTCCCAAATCCCACCCCCATAATGATACTGTAGTCTCAATCCCCAGCCTGTATCCCTGCATGATTCAGAAACCCCACCCCATTTTCAAGCCTGATTTCCTCTGGTCGAAGCTGATGCTGCTGCCCCCCCCCCCTCGCCTGCCCCCCTTTGCTTTGCTAAGCCCTAAACCCCAACATCCATTCTGTCGTTGATGTCTCCCTTGGCTCCATTTCCTGCCCGAACTGACAAAGCTGCATGACATAAAAAAGTTACAGCCAATTAACAGCAAAGCGATGAACATCACCTACAGGACTCAATCCATCCTTGTGACCTCTTATCCTGGTCAGGCGGTGGTGGGGCTATTCCAGGGAGCACAAAGCCCAGAGCCATTTAGCAGCACCAATTAGCCTGTCTGCATGTCTTTGGACTGCAGGAAGAGGCCCACATCACACAGGGAGAGCATGCAAGCCACATACACAGATGTGGGGATTCAAACCCCCAGACATGGAGGGAGGGTGGAAACTGCACATATCCACTCAGCCACTGTACCGTCAAAGAAGCATTTGAAGAAAATATTTGGAAGAAACAGCTTGAATGGAACAATCATTATGTATGGGGGGGGAAAGATACAATAGGTTTACAAGCACACAAAGAAAATCAAATTATTGTGTTAGTCCGATTAAAACCAGTTTGACTGAAATCGTAATAAATCGAATTGCTTGAGGTCAGACTTACTGTAGACACCCAGGTAATGTGATTGGGAGTTGATTTATTCCTTGCATGTATTGGACTCAAACTGTCCTAGGTGCCCTGCACATTCTCCACAGTGTCCCCCCCAGGCTTTGACCCGGAAGTATCAGAAGAAGCTGTTATGCAGAAGTAGGATGGCGCATAGCAGAAGATTGTAAAGCTGTCCGATTCACCACTCAACTAAAGGGCGCTTTTCCACTGCACCAGGTACTGTACTTTTGGTACTTCAAGGAGGTACCAAAAAATATGGTACATCAAGGTATTGGTTTTCGACTAGCATAAAAACCGGTACCGGTGCCAAATGACATCACAATGCAAGTGCGTCATTAATACCAACATCGCATGTTATGCATATCGAATTCATACATCGCTAGTTAGCTAGATTAAGGTCAGGATTTTTCTTACCTTCAATTTGGTATGGATATTATAGGGCAGGGAGTCTCGCTAAAACATGAACTCTGTCATAGGAATAAATGCCTGGAAAGCTTTGCAATTTTAATCATTATTCCTTTTCAAGATTATCTAGTATGTATTTAGAAATCAGTTTATAGTTCACCTCTGCTGCTTTTGCACGAGCGCTGCATGCGTTCTCTGAGACAATCATAATCATTTTCATCCTTGCTGTTTAAATCACTCCTAGACGGGTTTGTAGGATTTTTTTTCCCCCTCTGTTTCATAAATACCCCAATATTTATTACTACAAAATCACATTGCAATATTTGACAAATGTTCAATACCTGAAAATTGTTCAATACAATAATGTGCTGTCATAGTATATTATACTAAATACTTTATTTCTTGTTATGTTTTCCTGATCATGTTGTATCTGTTCTTTTGACCAGATCGCAATTAAAGTTTGTGTCACTTCATTTGTCCACACAATTATTATTAAAAAATATTTTTTTAATTATTATTATTATTTTTATGTCTGTGGCATAAAAGGTCAACTGGAAAAGGCCCAATACTAACAAATTGAAAGGAGTAATATCGCCACCCATTTTAGCGGAATCAGTCAATAAACTGATTCCCCTGCTGTGCATTTATACTGGGACAAGGACAGTAGTCCGATTAAATGGCATAGGTGAGCTATTACAAAAGCTCGATTTAGCTGTGTACTTAAATGCACTGACTGATGCCCCCGTCCCCCCTGCCCGTATCATGCATGTTACAGTAGCTGGCTCTGACGGTGGGTGTCTTACCCTTGGTCCCAAAGCAAGCATTCCTGCCTAAGTTTTGGCCATCAACCAGAACCGCCTGCCCTCCATAGGTCCAAGTCTCAACAGAAAGTCCCACAGAAACAAGGGAACTGGATCCCAACTGATAGGATCCTTCCTGGACATGCAGACGAAAACACACATAACTGGGTACAGAGGTGTACAAGTGGCTTGACTGACTAACAATTAACTCAAGGGCTTTTCTACAAAGGCAGCCCTTTCCCAGGGTATCTACTTAGTGGGCTGTTGAACAATATTGTTTAATGTATCATATGGTGAGATTATAGTACATTATAGAAAAACTAGGGGAAAAAATTAGGAAAGAATCTGACATAGCTGAACGTAAAATCTGACAATTGAGTCAAAAACAGTCACTTTGCAGCATAATAATAATAATAATTATTATTTTTTTAAATAAAATGTTATGCTTAACGGCAGGTGTCCCAATGGACAGAAAAAAGCCACAAATGGCAGATGTCAAGCTGAATGTTCCAGTGAACGAAGACCTCAGAGCAAGATGGGCCCCTCCAAGAAGAGCAAAGAGGAAAACAGTGATAAATTACCAAAAAAAGGCCTTAATCACAAACATGGGGCACTTAATAGCCCCTGCCAGACCCCCTGAAGATACCTGCCCCATCCTCGGCTCTCCTGCCCCTTTATCCACTCACTTGACCCCCTGAATATACCATAAACGGGCACTGTCACTAATGAGTCTCAGCTGGGTGGCATTGACCAGATTACCTGTTAGCCCAAGGACTGCCATTACGTTCCATGGCAACAGACAGGCTGAGCCAAGCTGTCCCTGACCTGATTCCTCACCTTGCCTCACACCCGTCCCCCCTAATATCTCACTAAAATCCAGCTGTTTATAACACTGTGAAGTCTTTCCCTTTACATGGTCTGACTCAGAGGAGCCAGCTTTAGAAGGATTCCCTAACTTTCCTCCCACGGAAAGTGATCTCCAAGGCAAGGATTTTGACTAAAGGTGTTGGAGCTCTACTGTTGTTTCAGGATGAAAAGATTCAATTAGTAACAACATTCAAATGGAATTATTTGCCTCAATGTAAAATTCGTTATGAATTCTGTGAAGTATGTTGCAGCAGGGGGATGTTAAGAGTTTTGATTTTAACAATATTAGTTGCAAGGAAATTATTTTAAGGTGCTCTATTTTTGAGTAGCACTTCTACTTCGATTTGAGCTGGCTAGCTGTTTATTTTCATTAACTCTCTGTCCCGTGTGCAGCCAACCTGAGAAGAGATGTGATTTAGTCAGACAAAAGCATTCAAGTGATTGGGAGACTGACCAAATGGGCGGATAGGTTTGACTTATCAGCCAACAGGCAATCCACGACACCAATATGATTGGTTAACCTCTGTTTATCAAGCTGACGCCTGTCCCATGGTACATTAAGCACACTGGCTACCATCAGTCTGGGTTTAATGAGCTTCTGTGGTAATGGAGTGGGGGGCAGGGACTACAGGATACTACAGAGAAACAAGGAACTCTGTGTTCTTTTTATGGGTGAGGGGTAAAGAAAACACTCAGAAATCTTTCAGCTGTTACAATAAATCATAAATCGTAATGTGCTTGTTTTTTTTATGAATCTGTCATCATTTTCTTTCAATCTGGTTAGGTCAGGTTGGGAAACATGTACTGGTACAGCGCATTGCTGCACCCACCACACCATGAAACACCTCAAGATCCCCGTTGGCAATCCCCCAGGCCAACATGCAGTCCAGTTCCGCACTCCAGAAACGGCCATCTGTCTGCCACAGCTAGGTGTTATGTGGGCACCCGCTTGGCCTGTTCCAGCTGCTGGGGTCCTCAGCAAGCTGAATCTCCTTCAGGGAATCACGCTGCATGGTCCTAGTGCCATTATTGACGCTCCCTCACAATGCAGGTAACTCAAAGTCAAACCAGTGGATTCTCCAAAGAGACACTATACCTTGTCTCAGTTCACTAGATAGTGTCCACGTCTCGTAGCCAGACAGTAAAACAAAGAGCACCAGAACTCAAAGGACTTGGACCATTGTCTTCTTACAAAGACATTGGGAGTGCCACATACTACTTTCCAGCGAATTCATGGCACCCAGTGCTCTCCCAATCTGTCTACTGGCTTCATAGAAGAGTCAACAGAGACATTAATGTCATTGCGAGGTAAGTGAACCTTTCATTCTCTTCATAGACAGACACACTGCTGATGGTTGTGCCCAGGAGGACATACAGTAAAAGGCCCGGATCTTGGTTTTTATCCAGGATTCTCACAAGCCCAGACACTCAGACTCTTTGCTCAATCTCTTGAAAGCCCCATCCAAGGCCTCTTTTGACTTTGTGAAGATCACAGCATTGTCGGCAAAGTCAAGGTAGGTGAATCTTTCTTCACTAGCAGATGCCCCACGGCTGCTGAACCACATGACTCTGCCCAATACCCATGCAAGCATTGAACAGGAGCAAGAACCCCCCCCCCCCCCCCGATGAATCCCAGAATCAACTGTGAAGAATGCAGAGGTTCTGCACAGCACTTACAGTACCAGTGTACAAGCTGGCCATGATGTCCAGCAGCTTCGAGGGGGTAACCACAAAGTCTCAAGAGTTTCTCAGTTTAGCACTTTATAAAATCAACAAAGGCTGCGAAGAAGCTTTGCCAACATTCACATTTGCACTCGATGAGAACCCTCAGTGCCAAAATGTAGCTGATGGTAGACTTCTTAGCCATAAAACCAGACTCCTCCAGTGACTCGTAGGCGAGCAATTAATCATAGATCCTGTGAAGGATGACCCTAGCAAGGACCTTTCCCGGCACTGAGAATAGTGTTGTCCGCCTGTCCAGGCAATCGCCCTTCCCTTTCTAGATAGGGACAACGAGTTCTGTTTTCCAGTCAGTTGGGATGACACCCGTGGAAGTAAATGGAAGCAAAGATTGCATGCAGTGCCAGGAGAACAGCCTTACCACCAGCCTGGAAAAGTTCACCCTGGATATCACAGATTCCTGCAGTTTTCCTTCCCTTAGTTCCTCTGTAAGCAGGATGTGGGACGCTAGACCACAGATGGTGTGTCACTAGCTCCATGAACAAACGCCTCCTAATCTGCCCGAAGAACCCTCATAGCCATTATTCTTACTTCCTGGTACAGCCCGGAGTTTCCACGACGCTCTGCACTGCGACTCCTCTCGATAACATCCAAGGTGCCCTGCGAGGTGAAACACCTCCTTCCGGGAACACCGGCATCACCAACACAATCTTCAGCAACCTTCAGGGTCTTGTCACAGAAAGTCTTCCGCATCACATTAGAATAGGCAGTTGCACCCAAGTCTGCAAGTTCCTCATGCAAACTGCATGCAGACTCATTAGAAACAGCTTGATTTTGGATTCTCCTCTAGGTGGTAGCCTACTGGACCTAAGCTGAATCTTCAGAGTAGCAACAAGAAGTCTATTGTCAGAATTCAAAAACTGGGTGCTCCTGTAGACCCTGCTGATCTGTAGGAGTCTCCAGTGTTATCTCCTCCACCACACCACCAGTATTGGAGTACCAAGTCCAACGATGTGGCTCAGGGTGCTGGAACCAGGATCCAGTGATCTGCAGCCGCCGACTTTACAAAGTTAAGGAACATGGCCCCGCTTTCACAGTTGCCAGACCCCTGGGAACTGACACAATCCTCATAGCCAGCCCTGTCAGTGTCAGTGGTCACATTGAAGTCACTCATGACCAGAGGAGTGTCATCTACTGGATTCCCATCTGCCACCAAGCGAAGTTGTGAATAAATTGTCTCCCTCATCTAGGCATCAACCTACCATAGTTGGAGCACACATTGAGACAACAGACAAGACACGAGAGACTGCCTTACCCTGAGTCACATAATACGCTTGTTGAATGGAGTGACATCGGAAACCATTCGGGGGAACAACAGCTACTACCCAAATATAGCAGCCATCAGAGCGACCAGACTAATAACAGGTGTACTCAACTACAGAGATTTGGCCACTCCCCAGTCTGTGTACCTCAGAGAGTGCCACCACTGAAATGTGGCATTTATGAAGCTCCACCAACTGCAGAGGAAGATCATCATCATGCCACAGAGATGACATTCCATACACATACCTGGATGGGCTGCCTCCGATTAGGACAGGAGTGCTGCCATCCAGCAAGTGATGACTTAGATGCCACGCAAATCCTGATCCCTAATTAGCCTGACCCCACTGGCTCTCCAGAGGTTTGGTCTCTACATAAGTAACTATTTATATTTGTAATTAGTTTTTTTTTTTTGACAAATATTTTACTGTTCTAATTGTCCTGGTAATCCCATCCTGGATGTTCCCAGCTTTGTGCCCTGTGGTTCCTGGGGAGGTTCCAGAACCATCTAGGACCCCATTGAGTTACCAGAGGTGGTGGGAGGGTTAGGTTATTTTGAAACATGTCAAATTTGAAATGTCTTTTCTCTTTGTCGTCATGCATCTCATTATATTACATACTGCAGGGGGGAGGATCAAGTTAGAAATGAATGCTATCTAGATAGATTTAAGATCACAAATTATGTGTAAGCCAATGTACATTCCAAAAATAGTGGACAATAAATGGCAGGTTTAGGGGGAAAATAGAAGGTTCCTGTCACTGCAGCTTGGGAAGAAATCTGGTTATTGGACTAAGGTCATTGAGACTGCTTTAGGAGTTTTACATTACTGTACATCACGTAAGATTAACGTTACTGCATCTTGTGAATAGGGTCCGTTTGGGTCAGAATCAGCGACAGAATGTTTGTTTGGCTGCACTCTGCAGCTGGTGTCCTACAAACCTATGAACCTGTTCATCTATGTAATATGTAATACAAATATGTAATGCCTCAGAGAGCGATATTTAAAACCTGGAGACAGCAGGGAGCATAAATCCTTGTGAAGGAAGGAGACCCAAAATTGTCTCTTAACTTTAAAAATTAAATTAAATAGAAAGTGGTGCATTAACTATGCAAACATGCATGATTAGACAGTGGACTTTCTGAGATCAAAGGATTCTCAGCTGTGATGCATAATGAACTGAATGAGCTGCCTTGGCCCTCTTCACTTTCATAGCTCACTATCAGAGCTTGTACTTCATTCATCTCTGAGGAAATCCAGCCCAGTCCGTCTACACATAGTTTCCAGTACATCTCAATGCAATAAGCCACATCTAATGAGGAATTAAGCAGTTAAAGGCTCCAATGCTGAATGCTAAGCAAATGAAGGTAGGAAGCTCTGTAGTCCTGGAAATGCTTTGGATGATGGATACGATTAATCCATCAGCACTGCGCTTTTCAAGAGCAATGTGTGGTTCTGTGGGATAGGATTGTGATCGGAAGGTTGCTGGTTCAAATCCTAGTCATGCTGCCGTTGGGCTTCTGTGCTAGATCCAACAGCAATGCATTGGTCATAATGGTACCTGCGAGACAAAGGAGGGCAGTGGACTGCAGTACATGCATGCATCTCCCTTTTAGCAAAGACAGAATTAGGTTTTTTTTTAGTTTGTGCTTAAACAAGTTATAATAATATTCCTGACACAGCCCTGGAAATCATATTTAAGTGCTGTCTTTAGCTGAATAAGAAATAAGAAAGAGTAGAAGGGCTAGAAAATGATTTTCTTTTCCTCAAATTGCCATATTTCCATAAATATTACCACAAAGGAAGGTTGTTCTTAGATGGTGAACAAACTGGGGGTGACAATCAGGAATGTATACAAGCATTATAAAGCAATGACACCCTGCATATTGAATTCATTTTATTCTTGATGGACATCTAATGCAGAATGTAACAGCGGCGTGTCCCGCTGTAAACCAAAATGCCAGTTGTTGCTTCTTTGTGATAGCAACCTCTAGACATGGCCTGGTGTCAGTTCTGCTGCTCTGCAGAGGGGGCTGCCATCTTGTCTTCCCCAAAGAGGGAAGGAGCGGCCCACCCACAGGGTCACGGCCTTCATAGGGTTACCGGGATCCGGGCTGGTGAGCCAGCCAGTAACAAACAGTCTTTACCGAATACCACTATTTTGTTTCACTGGCTCCCCATATTAGTCCCTGTTGTGAATTTTGGACCTGTGCTCTCTGAGCCAACAATGATTTCTGGGTCCTGATTTAAGAACTGACACCTTGGGATTTACCTGCCCAGCTTACATATGTATACATTGCCTACTGGAACCACATGTCTGTCTTCTGCTCCTGAACCCATTTTCAAAAGGCGTGTACATTTGGCAGATACAGAAGAGACAGTTTTCAATTCACTGGGTACGTCTCCTGAGACAATTTCTCAAGAAAATACAGGGTCTGCACCACAGCCTACTGTCTCCGAGGGTGTGTGTATATATATTTAGGAAACCACCTCATTATCCATTAATTAAACCGTAAATCACTATGACACTGACAGATAGGCCCAATTATTCACATCACACATGGGTGAGCTTTTCCTCCATATCCTGTTTTTCCTGGAACCCAGTCCATGAGTATCACGGGTAACCTGTGATATTTGACAAACAAACAAATGATCTTAATTATCATTCTCATATTTGGTATGTTCTGTTGTATGACTTAGTATTATTTAACAAAGGTTTTAATTATATTGGTCATTAACTTAAATATTTAGTTCTATTCTTCCAGACAGTGACATTTATGAAATGACTCACTTCATTTCCCACCACTGGCTGTATGTGTGTGAGGTTTGTGCAGGTTTTCTTGCACAGTACAAAAATGTGGGGAACTGGGCCCTTTACAGTACCCTGAGATGGACTGGCGCCCTTACAGTACCCTGAGACGGACTGGCGCCGTTACAGAACCCTGAGACGGACTGGCGCCCTTACAGTACCCCGAGACGGACTGGCGCCGTTACAGAACCCTGAGACGGACTGGCGCCCTTACAGTACCCTGAGACGGACTGGTGCAGTTACAGTACCCTGAGACGGACTGGTGCCGTTGCAGAACCCTGAGATGGACTGGCGCCCTTACAGAACCCTGAGATGGACTGGTGCCCTTACAGTACCCTGAGATGGACTGGTGCCGTTACAGAACCCTGAGATGGACTGGCGCCATTACAGAGCCTTGAGATGGACTGGTGCCCTTACAGAACCCTGTGATGGACTGGCGCCCTTACAGAACCCTGACATAGACTGGCGATGGCATGGCAACCTCTTCCTGGTGAATTTTGGGATAGGTTCCTGATTACAATTACTCTGCTGGAATGAATATTGACGTTTACTGTTATCCAGTTTTTGGTATCAGCTGACAAAAAAATACTCACTGTTTCAGATTTTAATTAAAATGCTGTTCCCAAAGGTTTCATGTGTTTATCAAGAGATTGGTCTCTATTGAGATTATCACCGTTAAAAATAAATCTCTCTAGGGCTGTTTGGTCCACAGCACGTATCCCAGAAGATGTCACAATGAAATTATGATAGTCTTAAACATTTTTTTCTGTAAAATTTTGCAGATTCTATATAAAATATCTGTATAAAATTATTATTTAATTTGCTACATTTTCAGCATCAATCTGATAAAATAATACAAAAATACTATTTGGTGATAATTGCTACTGAGTCCAGTGATTAACTAGTAGATGCATGAAATCCATTCCCTAAAGAGCAAAATTTCTGAACAAGATAAAAGGTTTAAAAATTAAATTTTATATTTTGTTTTTTGCAGATTGTGACTTGGTCTTTGGTTGGATTTGGGTCTGACTTTTTGTGGATTATCTTCTAGTTGTTGTATTTATCAGAAGACAGACATTGACACAGATCAGTTGGTAATCCGGGCGAGAGGGTTGAACAATCGGGGTCGGTTCCTGGAGCCATGGGCAGAAATACGGAATCTAGAAGGTGAAGCAGGAGTCGGATCACATGAAACCGGACACGGGGAAAGTTGCTCGAACTCAGGGCAGACCATGAAGATCTCGCGCAGATCAACAACCCGGGTCACCAGATAAACTGTACAGTAGTGATCGAGAGAGAACTTGAAACAGCTGGGATAGGCATGTCTTAAACTGGAGCAACCGGCGAAACCAGAAAACGGGGAGATAGGGCTACTCGCCTAAGGGAAGCCCTATTGGTCGGAATCCCCGGGGGGTGTGGCTGGGATGACGATGAGGATTCCCCGGAGCGATCCAGGATACTAGTAGCTTGTTTTAGAGCAAGCTGTTCTTTTGGGTTCCTGTGAGTTCGGTCATTGTTTCTGTGTGTACTCAGCACTTTATCGTTTTTGTAAATTGTATATTGTTGCATATTGTGCTGTGGTAATTATTAATTAACAATACCATTATGCTCTTCGGTGCTCTATGTGCTTTTAGTTTAGATAAAGGTGTAACAGCTCAGTGGCTTTGCTTTATTTCAGAGCTAATTCGAACATTTTCAGAGATTATTATTAAAAAAATACCAAGGTCTTCGCTAATTACTTTTTACAATTAAATTAGGAGACAAACTCTGGGGGGGGGTGTAGCATAAACACACAAGTGAATATTAAGATAGGATATTTAGGAACTCAAGCATAGGAACGTGGAGTATTCTGGAGAAAATGTGAAAACAAATCTGAAACAAAGTTATTTGCTATTTTTTTGTATTGAATCTGCATCCATCCGTATTCCAAATGCTTGTTCAGTATAGGTTTGTAGTGAGTCTAGAAGCATTTCCCAGGCATGTCCATCCATCCATCCATCCATCCATCCATCCACCATCTTCTAACTGCTCGTCCTGCTCAGGGTTTTGGGGACCAGGAGCCAATTTCAGGCAGCACAGGGCGTTAAGCTGGGGTACACCTTGAATAGGATGCCATGACATGACAGGTCAGGCCTACACACACACTGACAAACTGCTTGTCTTTGGATTGTGGGCTGAAACCCACATGACATGGGGAGAGCATGCAGATCGCACACACGCAGATCACACACATGCAGTGCGCACACACGCAGTGCGCACACACGCAGATCACACACATGCAGCGCACACACGCAGTGCGCACACATGCAGAGCGCACACGCGCAGTGCGGAGGTGGAGACGGGAGAGGTGCTGCCCAGCTGTTAGGAAGCCGCATGACTCTGTAGCAGTGGAGGTGGACTTGCAGTGCCGAGCTGGCCCTCTGCGCGTAAACGTGCTGTGACTGAAAGGGGACGCGTGAAAGCGGGCTGATTAGCTAATAACATTTACGGCAAATTTCATTTAGTCCATTTGCAAAAGTGCTCTTTTAACACAGCGTCATGCATCGTTAAATCCAGTAGATAGAGTTCCTAAATACACAAAATTTCGCTGCTGACCTTGATCATAACCACTGGGCTTATTAGCGTAAGATTACATGTCTTTGTCGCCGAACAGAGCCCATGCCTATCTCTTCCAGCCTGTCTCTTTCAGTCCTTCCACTGAACCTCTTTCCATTCAACACTAGCAGACCTTCTCAGACGTACTCCTAGATCATGGTGGAGTCTGGATCCAAGGTTTGGTCCCTATGTTTGGAGCTGATCCCCTGCTCTGTATGCAGATTGTGTGACACGGCATACAGTCTGTGCCCTCGGCAATCACACCCATAAATAATTCATCCCACCCTCAAATTACCACCTATTAGAGAACAATAATAGTTTTTTTTTTTTCCTTCTCTGCCTGGCCTTCACTCTGCATTACTGCTGTCGGCTTCCCTGTGCCGCTCCGGTCCGGATCGCTCCATTCCGGCTGCAATTACCCCACTGCTTCTTCGCGGGGCTGCAGGCGTTTATTTGTCTATTAAGCGTGCGTTCACTGGCATATGGCACTGGCGGAGACTGCGCAGACACGAGGCGCATGCCGCAGCCTAAGCTGGCAGCCCAGGCTGATTGTCTGCGCTGCCGTTCAGTCCATCCGATCGCCCAGTTAATCTCGCCTGATTGGGATCTCATTGCATTGAATAATGCGGTTCAGAATACGTTACTCGAGGTCTTTCTTTTCATTACCAAGTCATAAAAAACACTGTCACACATTTATACTAATTGTTCTGTTTTTTGTAATTATTTTGAGATTTTATGAAAACAGAATATATTTGCTCATTTATATTACTTTGATTAATCAGGTCTGAGGTAATTGTTCAAGTGCTACAAATTAGTAATCATTGGTTCATTGAAAATTAATTAGTAATGAACAATGAACTTTCTATGGACAGCCATAGGTGGCCAAGCATGCTATCTCTGTGCCCTCACACCTCCAGGGTTCTGGGTTCGGTTTCCCCTCGGCTCTCTATGTGTCCCATATTCTCCATGCGCCTGCGCCTGTTTTCTCCAGGTGGCATTCCAAAAGATCACTCCCAGGTACACTGGCATATGACTATATGGATGCCATGAGTTAAATATCACTATGGCCAGTGTCAGAAATTATTATAACTTATAATATACATTTAACTTAAAATGAGTAATAGTGAATAATAGGAACAATGCTTTTGCATCCATGTATTCTTTGTTTTTCTGGTGCAGCTGCATGTTTACAGGTTGTGGGGTAGATGTGTAACAAAAGGTTAATTATAGAAAAGCACAACAAAGACAGTGTGGAATAAGACCATGCACAGCAAGCACTTGTTTGATGTTGTGTGCTGCTCAGTAGGTCTGGGATCTGTGCCGGTGTTTGGAGCGCCATGGGTTTAAATCGCATAGCAGGCAGAGTAGTTTTATACTATGGTAGCACCCTGGCTATAGAGAAACTGTAAAATTGTTTAGTTTCAGGAAGACTAATCTCTTCTGTATTTTGGATGATGAGATAAGGCAAATATTTATACCAAATATGTCTGTGGACTGATTCCTGAGTCACAGCGACCAGCGGCGTTTCTGGAGTGATTCAATTTTTCTAGCTGCCCAAAATGCAGACCGAGCTTGACGCTGTTTATCTCATTGAACTGTGAGTGACACAGTAATACACCAACAAAGCTACGTATTCTGGCTAAGAAAAGGCTAAAGTGAGATTTGAAAACAGACCCTGTCCTGTATGGTTGATAGCGGCGTCTGCAGAGTCCGACCTCAGCAAAGGTTTGGCGAGCTCAGCCCTTCGGGCCCCCAGCTCTCTGGTGCGGGGTGTAACATATGGTAATGCCTATACCCCTAACAGGGGCTTCAGCGTATGAATATTTGTGATCTCATTAGCGAATCACATTTCCATTTCTTTAGGGATTATTTCTACAAGGAAATACCAGAATCATAACAAGCCTTTCACAGCATGCCCAAAAATGAAATGTAAAACACAAAAGACTTGGGAGTTACTAAATTGTGCTCTTATTCATAGAATAATCTGAAACGTGTAATATAGCATTTTTTTTCCATATAATATCCTGGCATGTTTGAATTTTAAGCATAATTTCTCTGGCACATGGGAAGAGCATGGTGATGACAGTGGGCAGTGACTCCGCAGATGGTGAGTGTATTAATCATCATTCTGATACAGTCACCCAGCAGCCTTGGGTAATAATGGATTGTTCGCCATTGTTTCCAGGATGCAGTTCATTTACAGTTTTGTGTTGGTGTTTTTTAGTTCACATAAACACATCACGGGCTCATTGTCTTTTAGAGGGTTTACTGTGATATGTGCTTCCTTTTAAAGAAAGAGTGCATATGTTTTAATCACATGACATGAGGTCCATAAGGATGTGGTGCATTAGAGTAGAGCTCTATAAATTTTCGATGTGAGAGAGTTCACTGCTCTCTGCTTTAAATGTAGCCACCACGAGTTCTGAAGTACTGGCCCTTTAAAAGGGGTAAATGCAAATCCAAAATTTTGACATAAATTGGAAAGGATTGACTGGAATGAAATCACCAGGATAAATCCTATAGCAGAGAATGGAAAGTCCAGCACTTCGGGCTGCAGTTGAAAGTTACATTTCTTTATACTTTTTTATACTAGAGGCAATTATATAAAGTTTTTGGGGTATTTTTTTTCCTGGTAATGAGGGTCACAGTATCTCTGCATTGCCCAAGGTTGTTGAAGGACAACTTTGATATCTAGAGCAGATAATATTGCCAGATCTCACAAATTAATTAAGTTTTAGCTAATTGGGTCTTTCTGATGATTTAAATCTGAAGGTGATATCTGGGACGTCCCATGGAGGGTTGGTGGGGGGGGGGGTCTTCCTGTAGATCTGTGCCCCCCTCTGAGGATTCAGAGGACGTTTACGCATGGTGCACTTTGTACCTGCCGATGTCACCCACAACACACATCAATCACACTCAAGGAACAAACACACACATCCCCTCATGCTGAGACACCGATTTAGCATTTTAAACCTACTATTGTGCTCTGTTGGGATGTTTTCATAATCTCAGCTTCCTGTCAAAGTATATGGATAAAGATGATGTTAAGAATCCATTTAAGTGTGTTTGAATAGTTCCTGCTGCAAGACAACCAGAGGGTACATTTTACACTTTTCATATTGCTCCCTTATTAATTCAGCTTTGTTACTGGTTATATATTTACAATTTTTTTTTTCCTTGGAGCCACAGATAAATTAAAAACCTAAAAACCTTCCAATCTAAGAGCGGGTTTTGCTAAACAGACTAACAGTCATTTTCTCTGAGCAGTTCATGCTCACACACTGAAACTGAAGCCTATTTCACTCATTGACTAACATTCCCGCCATCTGTTCATTACATTCCTTTGTACAATTGCAATCTTCCCAACAAATCAGGTGTTTAAAACTATGTCTTGAATTCTCATGTCTAGACTGTACTGGCTTTTACTGTCTTAAGTATTGATATGTCATGTTTTATGCGTCTCACATATTTTGATTGTAGCTGGAAATACCCATTGAGAAACACGGCAGCATGCCGTACTGACTGAAGTGTAAATAATCTAAATAGCTGTAAGCACCTATTGTGTTGTTATTGTGCTGTTTGCTAATGTGATGTGTAGCCCTTAATGCTAACTATTGTAAATAATGTCTGTGTGTGTGCCCACCGTGCAGTATGTAAATAGTCAGGGGGGCCAGCATGAAGGGCAGTATGTGTGAGTGAGTGACTCGCATACATCAGTGAACTCCATTTTTGTGCTGTTACGCACTTTTGGTCTGGCTCCCCACCACCAAGTCTGGAACTTGTGCCACAATAATCTATTTAATGTTTTTTTTTTCCACTATGACCAAATACAAAAGAAATTTCCATACCACTATATGAGCCACCTATCAAAGAGCAGACATGACGATAAGGACACTTTGATGAAACTTCACCTTGTTTGTTGACTTGTATATTTAATTCCACCATATGCCGAAAGCCTAAACGCAGGTGGTGTCCATATTTGAAGAAATTGACGTAAGGAGAACATTCTCATTGTCACTATATTCACATGAGCATTATAAGACAGCATAGTAAGCATATAGTACACATTTACGTTATGTCTGATTGGTTAAAGTCCTTTTCACACTGTTGCAGATGGATATTTGACTGCAGTAATTTGTGTTAATTATCCTGCTCAAACATACTATAAAGGGGACTCCTGGGTGTCTGAAGAGCCGCAGAAAGTTATTGTTTTTAATCACTAAGCTGCCTGCTTCTCCAAGCATTAATTGTGTATGTTGCTTATCACAAACTTGCAACTTACCTACATTTTTTTATTTGTAGATACACTCATACACTCCACATCGGCCCGGTGGCCAAATACCGGCGCAGCTGGGGGTTCAGATTCTAGCAAAGTTTCAGCGATGTTGGGAAAATGCTGAATTAAGGCAGGGCAGGGAAAGTAGAAGCCCTTGGTTGTAAACAACATCAGCTGGATTCTAAGCTTACAAGGGCTGTTTTCCTTGAAGGTTTTGAGTTTGACTTCATGATAGCCCTTCCTGGTGGGATTTCACACAAATTACAGAGCATGGAGGCAGCATTTTACATACTTTCTTAGTACAATTTCAACCCCAGAGATGGAAATTTCAGGCCCAGAAAGTAAAATCAAGATTAAGATTCTGTTTCAACCGATCAATTGATCTTAATACACTTTATACTCATTTACATTACATTTACATTTACAGTATTTGGCAGACGCCCTTAGCCAGAGCGACTTACATAAGTGCTTTAAAACTCTACAATGAATTTTCCTGATACTAGCTCAATAACACCTAGGCTATGAATACCATCATTCTAATACTCTGTTGGGAAAGTACAGGTTTTGTTTTTTTTTTCTTCAACTGGTTGTTTGAAAAAAAAATCTTGATTTGACTTTCTGGGCCTGAAATTTCCATCACTGTATTAGCTAGAGCTTCACTTGGCAAACGATGGAAGTGGCTATATGGTCAAAGTAATAAGTGTTCAGAAAGAATAGGTGTTTCACAAGGATTTACAGGCAAATGGCACAGCTGAGACCAGACCTTGTTGCGGCTTCATTTATTTAGTCTCTATTATTTCCTTCACTTCCTTATAACTTTTTATCATTACTTTTTGTGTATATAAGTACTATATTTTAGTACTTATTTTAACTATTCTTATTTTGTTATCCTTCAACTTTATTTATTGCACAGTCTGCAGCAGCAGCAAACCCGATTCACTGTTGGTGTACCACTACATTCATGCATGTCACTAATAAAAATCTTCCTGACCTGGGGAGGCTCACTGAGGAAGCCACAAAAAACCTGAGCAGGGACAGGTGTACCATAAGGCAAAGTATAGGCAGCCACTTTGCACCCCCCCCCCCCCCCCCCACCCAAAAAAAAAAAAAAAGCACTAAAACAGCGAAAAAAAAAATCAAAACAAACAACAAAAAAAAACCGAAGCAGGGACAGGTGTCCCAAATGGAAAAGATAGGGCTCCCACTTTGCACCCCCCCCCCCCCAAAAAAAAAAAAATAGGGGCCACTTGAATATAGAATATACAGAAGTCACATTTATGAATATAAGATGTTATAATCATGCAACATGTCTTTAGCAACAGTTTTCAGGAATGACAAAGCCCCCCCCCTCCTGGCTGTAATGGACTATTCCTGCTTAGAAACTTCGCCCTGTCCAGCTTTCTTCTCACACTGGAGTGCAGAACTCGGCTTCTGGTCTTTTCACTACCAAGCTAACCGGCTCAAAGTAGCCAAACAGAAGAAGAGAATGGTGCTAAGATACAAGGTTAGCATTGCAAGTCCCGTATCTTTGATACTATCCCGCTACAGGGGTGGACAAACTGCAAACAGACGCAGAGAGAACACAAATAAAAGAATGTTTTGTGTGAACATTCAAGACTAACCTCAGTCGGCCATCCTGGGCTACAGCCTAAGGCCACGGTGAAGAGAGAACGCTTCTTCTGTGGCTGAACCATCCGCCGGAGCAATACCCCCCCTTCCTGCCCCCACCCTGTTCGGTAAATGTTACTGCTGGCACCCCAACCCCTCGATCAGCATATTACTGATGTTTTGTTTTTGTCTTGTTACCAAAAAAAAAAACAAGGGGGGGTTTACCTACCCACGTCAGTGTAGGGCGCCCAGAAAAGGTAGTTTTCACCTGATGGTGGGCACACACCCAATTTGGAGAGGCTCCCTAAGGAAGAAAGTGCTACACACACAGCATTATGGGTAGCTGACTGATATGAGGAGGCGCAGAGGAAGTCAGCTGCACACACCACTGCATTATGGGAGTGTAATCTAGCTGGAGACTGCTGCTGTGAGGCCGGAGAGACCCAGCACAATACAGATGAATGATCCTGACTCCGAGGTCATCTTTAAGAGACTCGCCGTCTCTTTCCGGACCCTGATATTTAATCGATAAATAATCTCTGCCTGGCTTTTTCCACTCCCAAGGGTTCATCCATCACATTGCACGTTTGCAGAAGCTCTGAAGCTTCTATGGGCATCATCAGAGCTTAAAAACCCGTGATTGTTTGCCATTGTTTAATATCGCAGGTTTTAGAGACGCTGGCAATTACGTCAGCTGACAGTAATTCAATATGCAGCCGTAAGTCACCCACACATCCCCGTCATCATCGGCCTCTTCACCCCCCTTCCAATCCTCAGTTTAGGCTCAAGCTGCCGTATCCCCTTGCCCCTGACTGCCGCTTTCAGTCCTTGGCATCCCCCAGCATTCCTGTTTCAGCAGAAAAGCACTAAAAACTTAGTATTTGAATTCATGGGTGATTAAGAATGATCCTCATGTCAAGTTACTCCTGACCTTTTCCCATATTTCCTCCCTTTTTCAGTCACACGATGGATGAACATGACATCCATGAACCCCCGGTAAACGGATCGGGGGGGGGGGTCACATGATTATAGGGAATACCTTAAAGTCCATGGTTAAACCTGAAAGCAGAGGTGGAAATTTCAGGATGTATAAATCCAGACCATGATTTTGTTTCAACCAACCCGCTAAGTAACTCTTTGACAGTGACTCTTCGAACTCATTGGCTGAAACAAAATCTTGGTTGGGATTTTTACTTTCAGGACCGGAAATTTCCACCTCTGCCTGAAAGATGGCGGAGCTTTCACAGTGCCGTGCCCGCCCCCCCCCCCCCCCCCCCCGCTCTTCCCCCAATGCCGCGCCCCTCCCCTCCCCCTGTGTCCGTGC
>JAABNY020000043.1:17707120-17721511 GCA_015164015.2 Brevimyrus niger | reverse complement strand
TGCATTGAAGCAACTGCCATGTGATTGGTTGATTAGATAATTGCATTAATGAGAAATTGAACAGGTGTTCCTAATAAAACTTTAGGTGAGTGTATGTATTTATTGATTTATTAATTGGAAAGGGAGATCCTCCTATTTTCAATGCCCCTGGAATACACATGCCTCTCTAAATGTGCCAAAATTACAGTATTAAAACTTTAGATCATGAGCTGCAGTCAGTACTGCAGGTTCATTTACGTATTTTTACTGATATATTTTCCCCAAAATGTACCCCGGAATAGTCCTTAGTATTCAATGCTGACATTGGACATTTTCTTATGTAAAGACAGTTAAGCAACTTATCTTACAGCTATGGTGTCATTGACAGTGCCAATATCAATGACACGCACATATATTGGTGCACACAGGTGTTTTATATAACGAATAAAATAACTGGTGATGATACATCCTGAGGAGACAGGTTCCTGCACCCAGTCAGAGAAAATCATATTTATGGTTAGATTACTCAATTTGTTAATTTTGTATTTTATTTTTAGACTTTCCCCATCTCTGATAAATGCTATATTATACATTTATTCCTCCAATGTTATATTTATAAAGACCACCACTTTCTCTCATGCGGCAGTCAAGCAGTTTTCGCATGGAGGAAATATATCAATTCTCGAGCCATCGATGTCAACCAATCAACTGGTCCAGCACCTGTTAAGGTTACACTTACAAGAAGCTCTCCCTTAAGCAATCTCTTAAGAGATAGTTTGGGAAAGACACGTAGGGAAAGAAACACCTTTCGTAAGAAATATCTTTAGAGTCACCGTTATTGAGAAACCCAGCCTTGGTCAGTTCTGGGAATAAAAATAATATATTTCAATACCAGACAAAATTAGAGGTAATATTCCATCTATCCCTTTTCTAACAGTTTATTCTAATCAGAGTCACAGGGATAGGCAAAAAAAATGCAATTGTACATTTTTATAAAATGGGTATAAGAATTGCCACATTTCGCATGGTGAGCAAATTAATGTGATGGGGGTGGGATCAGAACTGTTGTCTCAGATGAAAACTGGGGAACTGGGCTGAGGTTCAAGTAACTTGGGAAGTACTGTAGTACGCAGGCTTGGGTGGAATGGAAGCTGGCGTTTGCAGTTTAGCTAGCTGCGGGAGAACAATAGGCAGCCATTTCGGTGTGGGACCTATTGTGGTTTTATTGTGGCAAACAAAGGAACATCCCCCTTACTCTACTGTTCTAATTATAATATTTTTTAATAGGTTTAATTTAGCAGACCGTAATTGTGCTGGTTTATGCCATTTTATTTTGTTGTGCTTTATTTTATTTAGTATTTCCTTGTTTAGCCCACCACTATTGTCATCTGACTCTACCTGAGAGAGTCCAATCTAGGCATCTGTAGGGCAGCTAAGGGGCCTAAAAAAAATCACTTTGGAGCTGCCTGAGTTTGCTCTGTGTTGTAATTGCTCCGGGAAACACAAATAAAACATTTGTACCTGCAGGCCTTCTTGTTTTTGTGCCACGTACACGGCATTTGAGGCACAACGGGGGAAACCAGGGTAACAACAGGCACCAGATGCACAGGTGAGAAGTCTGAAGCAAAACAGGAGTCTTACAATTAGCTAAAGCTACCTGCACATAACAACCGGCTTTCCTTACTGTCTCACACCAGCTCCTGTAGGGCATTTATGATCCAGAAGGAACGAGGACACTGAGAATGTGCTACTAGGTTAAATTAATGAAACGTTAATGCAGAAATTCCTCCACAGACGCCGTGAAGCCAGGGATAAACAGAAGGATATAGGTACACCAAGCCCCCGTTCGGAGAGAGCAGGAGCGCCGGCACTGCAAACGAGCTTCACGGACTCCGCCAGGGCGGATTTTGCGAAATTGGTGTCATGTCACTTTAAGGAGAGAGCCTGTCATGGAGATGCGGTGGGATGCTGCCTATTAGGTGAGAGGAGGAATAACAAAACACAATGATGAAAGCCGATGCAAATAGCAGAGTTTTAAAATTCACCCGAATAACATTAAATCGACCGCAGGGAGCCGATCGAGACAATTGGTACATTTGTAAACACGATTAGGTGGGTGAATTGTCCCCTCTCCATTTCCGCAAGCTGACCTTGGTGACCATCTGCGGCCTGTGCAGTGTTCTAGGCCGCCTCGAACATGAGGCTGCCGTGTGAATTAGGGGCCACGGCATCAGCTGCTACCTTCAAACCGCAGCGAGGGATTTACCTTTGATGACCCCAAGCCTTTCCTGCGGTAACAGGGACGTGCCTGTTTGTTTAATGGACGAGGGATATTTAAAAACACCTCTCCCCTAGCCCGCCCCTGTTGCCCCACACACCATTGTGGGTGATAGCTGCTTCTAGCTGGCGGCCGTGTGTCTGCTGCCACCCCTTACCCTGTGTAGCCTCACAACGAAACCCTTTTTTTAACTCCCTCATACGGAGAAGGGCCTCAAGAAGCGAAGGCCGTAAAGTTTAGGCATTATTTTATGCATGTTTTTTTTTTTTCTAAACTGTTCTCTCGAGTAGGGAAAGCAGTCAATGAAAAACTGGAGATTTACACCAGAAAAGTTTTCTACTTGGTTTACAGCTCAGTTAGTTACATTTTGTGGAATGTGGGAATGAATTCCTAAGGACTAATGCATTGTGGGAAACCATCACAGCTCGCTTGCATTCGTCTTGATGGACTGCATAGGCTGTGTCTGCATCTAAGTGAATATCAGATCATGTCTCTTAATTACAGGCTTCATCAAGCTCCGCTCCCCTTTTTAGATGGGAATACGGAGATCCTGGAGGTCATCTCATGGGCAAACAGTCATACCCGCCTCTGAGACCCAAAGAAATCTTACCACCAGGAACTATCTGAGCTTCGGTCTGGCCAGACCCAGTAGATCTACCAAGGCTTAGTCCTTCGGACAATTGCTGCTTGACTATGAGCGTCATTTAGGGCTGAGCAGAGGATTCGGCAGCAAAGGCTGAAAGCATCCAGCTGAATGACAATCTCAGCAAATCAGACTGCTGCCGAGCCCACAGGACCATATGAACCTGAAAGACGATTACACACACCACACCTGAAAAAGGCTGTTTGAAGCATTGTTTGTTTTCAAAGGCAATTGAGACAGGGAGGGTCACTTTGATTTTGCCATGGATTGGCTTTGGCATTTAAGATGCCATGTCAGTGTCATTCTAATCAATTATTAAAGGTACACCACCATTTTTTATTCATTATGATATCTGTCAACCGATTGCCATCTCAAATGCTGGACCCACGCTTTAAAACCTGCCTGCCATTATGGAATATAATACAAATTAGTAAGATCTTTTTTAAGTGTAGCTGGAAGATATGAATATTCAGACTAAGGTTATAGTGCCTTCAGGTAACGTACTGTAGCCCATGAGGACCAGCAGTGTCAGCCATGACTAGAGGAACCTGACAGATTACTCTCCACGATTCTCCCTCCTTCTTGTTCCTTGCTTCATCATCGCCTGTGGTTAGGCGGAAACTTCTGTTGATGTTATATTATGCTGTTGAATGGTTTCGTACCCAAAAAGAGACGGTGCAGGCGGCATGCAAGAGAATTTGATCTTAACTCTCGGCAGCAAGCTTGATGTCCACGCCCATGGTGGACGTGGCTTTAGAAGAGGGTTTCCCAATGTGTCTGGGTCCATTAAAGCTAAACAGACTCTCTCAGCAAGCTCCCTGTGGTGTGGAACAGACCCCCAGCTGGGGAAACTGGAGGAGCCAAGCCGCTCATTGACATCACTCTTCTGCAGGCCTGGAAGGGGCACATTTAAATATTTCCCTTAGAAACCACATTATATTCTCTGTAAAATGTTACACTTCAGGTGTGACAGGCAATTCACACCCCCCTCATTCTCCCCCGCACACACGCCCGCTCACCCTTTGATTCTCCTGCTCTAGCAGTGGCATTGATGCAGGTCACGCTCCCGTGATTCACTCTCTATTAGGGGATTAAAAATCAATTAGGAAGGAATCCGTGCATTGGTGTGATCATAGGCTGGGGGAATGTCCCATATATCACACGGTCACCTGCTGCAGTTGCTTGGTAACTAGGCTTGGGTATCGTTTGGATGCTAAAATAATACTTTTAAAATGGTACTGATGCCTGAACCAGTACTTTAATGTTTGGGTCTTTTGATTTTTCCATACATCCATTATTATTATTTTTAATTTTGTTTACTTGAGTTTGTAACTGTGCATTTTTGGATGATGGTTGTATTTTGTGTTTGCAACGCAGGCTCTTTGCGTGAGTAATTGACAGAAAGCATGTTTGCAAGTCCCACCCCAAAGTACCAAAGGAGTACCCCCAAGCAGGTTTGGTACGTCAGTACTAGTACTGCACCACAAATCAATGGAAAAGGTAGTATCAATTTTTCAGTACCGAAAGTCTGGTGCCTGGTGCAGTGGTAAAGTGCTTTAAATCGCCCGTGGTGTGATATTGTGAGGAAGTGAGGGTGTCCTATTATGCCCCCACCCCCCACCCCCCCTGCGCTGGATAAGCAGCTGTGGGAGATGGATGGAGAATCCATTCTAACTTTCTATCAAATCACAGCAGTAACTTGGTTACCTTTTATAATGAAATCCCAAATAAAGCCCATAAACGTCTCTTTTATTGTCAATAAATTCTTTTTACAGTATGTTTTGTGTTAATGTACACTAGGTACAGAATTACTGCAACGAAAGGCTTTAAATGGTATCGCCTGGTGTTACAGTTCCACTCCTTAGATCATAAAGTGAATATTATAAGATTACAGTAATTAGCTACGCTAAACCCCTTAAATAACTGATTTTACATTCTTTACACTTTTATTTGTAATTTTACAGTTGAAGAATGTTAGCTAAAATTTAAATGTAACTTAATTTATTTTTAGAATGACAAACGCAACTGCAACTGTTGTCATTTAATGTAGTTTTATATTTAGTATAATATATGGATTCCTATTTAAAAGTTAAAGTTTGCAGACAGAACAGCGAGTACTTAAAGCCTAGCCAGTTGTCAAACGGATAGCTGCATACCATTGTGTTGCATATTTTTGATGCGATGTGTAATTTCCTGTGTTGTTATTTAGAATGTATGTGTGGAATGGGGGCTGTGTGTGACTGGCCAATGATCGTCTCGGGGAGAGTCAGGTGACCTGGTTTTATGTGTGGGTTTTTGTGTGTCCTCGGAATAAAATGACTAGTAATGCTCTGCTCCCAGGATTCTTTGCTCCCAGAATTCTCCATGAATACAACAAACTAATGAAATGTTTTGAGGTATGAACTATAGACCTGGAAATTTGAGCTGCATAATGATTCTGGTTAGGAATTGCTATGCCTTCTCCAGGCCTGTAGGGGGAGCCACGGCTGCATGGTCACTCGAACTATGAACCTCTCTGACCTGTCTCACTACCTGGAAGTACTTCCAGTTGTATTGTTAGTTAAATAATGAGGGGGAAGCTGGAGGAGATTACCTAAATGGATGGATGTTCCTCTCTTTGGGACATCCAGTGCACATGAATATATGTTGATGCTTGATGTCAGGCTGATAAACAATGAAAAAGATGAACAGGAGTGAGATGAGCAAATGACACCATTGGATTAGAAACCATAGTTCAATGCTGGAGGTCTTGAACAGTGGCACTGGCCCACCCCCTGTTGTGTCTTGCACTTGCCTAAATGAGAATTAATTCCCAGAGCCAAGGTTCGAACAACAGGTTCTTTTATTAGTTTTGCAATATGCTAACACAGGTAACAATTCAACTAGTGTTCTCTTCTCAAGCACCCCGATTATAGATTTGTTGGCGGGCAAATCTATATACCACCCCATTTCAACCAATTACCAAACAGGTCAGAGGTCAACCAAATAAGAGTTTTCAATTGAAAAAAATCCCCTTTTTTAATCTTGTGTGTGTGCGCACATATACCACATCCCCGCAACACATGCTAACAAGATATGTTGGCCCACCTGTTAATGAATTACATTCTTGCATAATGATTCTGCTTAGGAAAGTCTGGATGCATCAAATTGTAGTAGCACTTTTTTGCTGTCAGTTTCAATGCCAACGTGAATGTTCATTAGAGTGAGTCGGCTCTCTGTAAAACCTACCAAGCCTTACTGGCACCGATTAGCACAGTGTTTTCCAATCCGGTCCTCAGGGACCCATAGTCAATCCGCGTTTTTGCTCTCTCCAAACTCCCTGCCAGACAGTCCACATTTTTCCACCCTACTGGGAGCTGGGAGAGAGCAAAACCATGGACTGTCTGTGGGCCCCCAAGAGCCAGATTGGGAAAGACTGGATTAGCAGAATGACAAAATATTTTTATATGCTGCTGAAAACAAAATATTGATCTATGGGCCAGATTAAATAATGAGTTATAAACATGTTGCAGGCTGGAACTCTTGTAAGTGGTGAATGAGGCGACGAAATCTCTTGTCCTATAATATGGAATGGCTGGTTGTGCAATGTAATATCATCTACATTATTTCAGTTGTTATGGCAAGCAAGAATCGGCAGGCAGTGAGAGTAGTTGAGGTCCGTTAGCGTAGGTCATTAACGAGGGGAGCCGTCCGACGAGGATGCATGGGACAAGGAGACACATGGGGAGACGAACAGCAGAACGGGCGAATCAGGAGAATCAGGAACGGGAGCTGGACTGAGGAGGGAAGGTAAACAGGGTGAGGTTCGAACAGCAGGAATACGGGCAAGGCAAGGAAAAGCAGGCAGACGCAGGACAAAAGAGTGCTTGGTAAGGCTCAATAACGTCTGAGTACTTCGCGAGGTGTTCTTTTAAAGGGCTGTCACCTAGATGCTGGATGTTCTGCACCAGTCTGCCCCTCCTCCTGTGGGCGTGGCTTGTCATATTGCATATTGATGAAGTTTAAATGTTTACTGGCAATATCAACCAGTATGTCGTGCATCTCTACATATCATCTATTCCATCTTCATAAAGACAAGGTGTAATGTGAATTAATGATGGAGAGAAATACGGCGCCCTTCACAAGCCTCACAAGAAGCTGCTTCACCAAAATGTGGATTTTTTTTCTAACCCTTTTTACAAATCATTACAAGGGGTACCAATAATTGTGGGGGTGTTGTATATTGGTCAAGAATGTGAGGAAAAAAAATCTCAATTTCGACTGAGTGGAAAAAAAAAGTGTGATTCATACAGACAGAGAGCTGCTGTCCTGCCTGAAGTGGCCTTCAGCTCATCAGCCAATAAGAAAAGAGAATCTTAACACTATCCCATCTCTGCCTGACAGCCTCAGAGGGTCACTGTGCATCGTGTGAAACACAAAGACCATCCTGCTGCAGAAGTCTCTCCGCCCCCACCCCTGCCCCCACCCCTATCCCCACCCCTGTCCCCACCCCTGACCCCACCCTTGACCCCACCCCTGCCCCCACCCCTGCCCCTACCTTCACAGCTCTTTGCCACTTCACATTTCCCCTTCCCCCTGCTCACCAATGGCTCCCTGGTTATTAAAGGGGAGGAGGTCTGCAGGTGCTTCACGGAGCCAGACTGGAGGGGATCAGCTGGCCCTGACCTGCTTTCCATTGTCAAGCTATAACAAGATGTATCGTGTTTTCATCACCATCTCTCGTGTGACGGAGCACGACGACCCGTCAAAGTTTTGACCCTCTTACATATATCGTGAAGCGTCTGGACGAAAGAACAGCTTCATTAATGTTTTTCACAAATTCAAAGTTAAATACTGTTGTAATGTCTTGTAGGAGAATATTTAGCACAGAGCTGATTTTTTTCCTTTATAGAACTATGATTTTCAGTAAATGCTATAAAAGTGAAACAGTTGACATGCCAGATCTCCAGGAAGCTGTTTCTCCTTTGGATTCATTAGAACAAAGTTCTACAGGATTTCACATTTGTCTGTTATGGATATTAAAATTTGAGCTAGCTGGACTTTCTAATTCTAATCTAATTTGCAAATAAAGTCTAATGCTTTTCCATTGAAGAAAACTTAATGAACAAAATAATTAAGTTGCTTTTACTAGAGCTGGTGCATCTGAATTTTCCTTTTTAGATATGATGGTATTTGAGCAGTATTACATTGGAACTGTTGAAACTAATAATTTTAATTGCACTAGTCCTGCTGTTTTGGCTTAATTTCATTCTACTAGGTCACTATATTGCAATTAACACTCTAATCCAAACTCCTGAATGAAATTTGAAATAAAAGACAAAATAATAATTAAAATAAAGGCATAGTTTGTCTTAATTTACCCTCATTCAGTTTTGTCATTGTTTTGGTACAGAAATGTAAAAAAAATGGATATTAAAAACCTGTGAGGAATTCTGAAATTCAAGCGAGGCCTGGAAGATTAACGGCCACACCAGTATCGATTTTTGTGGATCTACAGTATGGATGCTTTCGGAAATTTCTCATTACCCTGAACTGAGCAGAGCTTGTGACGGCGGCCGGTTACAGGTTGACGACATCAGCTTAATGGGATCGAGCAGCTGTGGCCATTCAAAGGATAGTGCACTGGGGACCAGAGACCCTTAGGCTGCCCGTCTCTGAAGCAGCATCACGACACTGAAACCGTGACCTTCTGCCTCAGTCAAGCAGACATGCAGCTAGCTGGATGTCCGCTGGAAGTCATAATGAAACTTATGTCTGTGTATGAGGATATTTAAGCATTTGGGTTTCATTTATCTCATATACAAAATAATGTTACAGGTTATCCTGAAGTTATATGTGGGCAGGCATACATCAAAAGAATTTAGCTTCAGAAAAACGCATCAATGGATGCTTGTGTGAGAGCCTGTGAGAGTTACTCATGATGTAATGTCTAGTCTGTCCTCCTAATAATTTGGGAAATAAATTTCAGTGCATCAGAACCTCGTGAATCTTTAGTAAATTGCATATCATCTTATCGCTACTTTTAGTTCATGGCCTTTGGAACAATATTAAAGTTTCAGAGAGTTCATTAGTCTGGGGGGTACTAATAGGCTTGGGGAGGGTCAAGGGGGGTCAGCAAGTGTGAGCGGAGAGCAAAGGTACCAAACAGGGTTTAGGACCTGCTGGGAGGGAAGCCATGAGTTCCACTAGGACCCCAGATGCAGGCTCACTCCCCTGTAGTACAGGAGGTCCTGTAGGTCCCTAAGCCTCAGCTGTATTGGGGACAGCAGCATTCTTTTCTATGCTTAATGCCTGTTTCATACTCCCTGCAAACGTGGCCATGCCACAGCACGGCGCCGGCACGACCGAGACCCTAAATGCTCATGCTTCTAGTGGCGAATGCACCAGCCAGTCGTGTGCCACCTCACCAGGCCCAAGATAAGGCTGAGGTCGGCTGAAGGGCAAATCTGCCCTTAAGTTATGTTCATCAAGTGCGATATTGTTATTTTATACACACAAACACACACACAAGCTATGCATTATGTGCTCAGTACATGTCATTCACAAAACAAAAAAACAACTACATGTATGCATATTAATTAGTATTCATGCTAATTATTATTAATATCTTTAACTAAAACGAAACAAATGAAAAATACTTTTTGATACCATTTTTTTAATTTGATTTAGCTTAAGTAAAGTTTTGTTTAGCACTGGGCCTCTTTTGTACCTCAACCCTCGAAAAACCAAACAGTGCTTCATCATCCTTACATCTATGTACAGAAACAAAATGACCGAGTCTTAAACTGGATCTAAAGTACGTTATAAGTAGAAATAAAGATATGTAAAATAAAAACTATTAAAATGCCAACAACAACAAAAAAAACTAAAACTGAACTGGAATTCAAATGAAAACTGAGAAGAGTATAAAAAGTATGTAGAAATTCAAAACTACAACACTGACAAAAGGGCATACATAGCCCAGCTGCAGACATACTTTGCCATAATGTTGGTTTAAGATCGGAATGTCGTTAAATAATGGCATTCCATTTATTCTCAATATTTCAATTATTACATAAACTAATGTTTGTTTTAGCATGCAATTTTTTCAATAATTTTGTCATAATCAGTTCAGCATAACAATTAGACCTCTTGTTACTGTTTCTGTCAGGTTGTCAGTGTTGAAAATAATAAACGTATAACTTTTAATCCGTTAAACTGTGTGCGGTTTACGATTTCAAACAGTACGCCTACATGCGGGGTAAAAAGAACAAAACTGCCCTGTTATACTATACAGCCCAATCGGGAAAAATACTAGCAGGTTAAACGTCACATAGTGATCTTATTAACATCATGTTGCTGTTGAAACACATCATGCAGACATCGGGTGTCCAATCAATATTTTGTAGCGATGTCCCTGTGACATAGAGATGCTTTGCGGATGGTTTTTTAAGCATCGTAAAGACGTCATGCCATCATCATCGTGCCCGTGTATGTGTGCTGTCTGGGGTGTTTACAGCGTTGCAGTGCAAACATATTTTATTTTAGTGTGTAGCCACCTGGGAGTCCTTATAATCACATAGTGAGGAATTATATACATTTACTTAATACTGATACCTGGGTTTTATCCAGCTACTGTGACATGCCTGACTCTCCCCACCGCTCGCCGGTGGTCTGCCTCTGCCTCTGCCTCTGCCTCTCCGAGTCCAGGATCACTCTCTTCGATCAGAGCTTGCCCTTAATCAGCGCCATGCTGAAGAGAGTGTGCGAGTGCGGGGGCTAGACCCATCAGACACCTGCCGTCTTTCTGAGGAAATGAGAAAAGATTAATAAACCATGAATGGAGAGCCTCCTGGCCTCTAGGCAGTGCTTTAAAGTTCACAAACGGCCGCAAGTCAGCCGGCAAGCAAGGTGACCTGCTCTCGTTGTGGGGGTTTCAAACACGATGTCCTGAATCGGGACCCGATGTGTGGAAGTTGGAAGGCCAGACTGTCTGTCCTCGTAATGGACTGAAATATGGAAACTTTGCATGTGATTATTAGCTGCTATTGGTACCGGCTGAGCTGAGACTGTGGGAAATGGCCAAGACTGCATTTCCGTACCTCATGTCTATGTGTAGATTGCCTAGCAGTGTAAACTCCGCTATGTATGAGTATAAATGGGACGATAATGCAATAGCGTTAGGTGTTTTGATCAGTGATGGTTAGGTGGTGGGTGGTTTGGTGATTTGCACTCTTATTTCATACTTCCAAGTTTGTGGGTTCAAATCCCACCTCTCTTTCTTGTGCATGTATCCCCTCCAAATACTCCCATTTCCTCTAGTGGTTTAACAACATTGTGAGGATTTTTGGCATATTTGGCACTAGTTTGTCCTCTGATGGTGTTTTATGTGGGATAAGACCCAGATCAGAATAAACTGCTGGAACTCAGGCATTGGTAGATGTTTAGGGTGCTATCAAGCCACTATCATCAGTATACAATGTGCTGCCATGGTAATAATGAAAAAACTGGGTCTGTGCGCATTAGTTATTACATGATTTAGTCCTATGCTATTATTAAATGAGCAATCCCTCATTCAATCATACATTCTCAATGACTACCTGCCATTATAAATTAACCTTAATTGATTATCACTGTACACCACTGACATACTTTCAATGGCACAAAACGGATGCTTTTACGATACGTTCGATTTATTCTGCCTGAAGCCCTTTGAGCAATGAATGGATACAGAAACAGCCACCGGTATGGAAGTAGACAGGACTTCAAAAAGGAAAAACGATGCAGGTATCGATTTCCTAGTCATGGTAGTCAGCTATAAATGGTTGCTTTTCTGAGAACAAATCAGTGTCGAATTTAATTTGCAAATGTTTAAATATGTTACAACATATGGCTGTTTTGTGCACTGGTTACAGACCTTTCCTGAGTTACATCCAGGGATGAGCTGGTGATTCTGCAGACCTGCAGATAGTTTGGACCATGTTTGATATGCTGCACATGCTGGAAGAGGGATCGTCTGCATGCTGATGCTTCCCATAGCTGTGTCACCCGAGTTCGTAAACTCCTCTTCCTAATACCCTGCCTCACAGTGTATTAATGGGGCGGCAAGGTGGCCTCACATACTACGTGTGTAGAGTTTGCATGTTCTCCCCGTGTTGTGTGGCCTCACACATACTGTGCATGTAGAGTTTGCATGATCTATCTGTGATGTGTTGTCTCACATATGCTATGTGTGAAGTTTGCATGTTTTCCCTGTGTTACAGTATATGACCTCACCCATACTGTGTGTGTAGAGTTTGCATGTTCCCCCTCTGTTACAGTACATGACCTCACCCATACTGTGTGTGCGGAGCTTTCATGCTCTCCCTGTGTTGCGTGGGTTTTCTCTGGGAACTCTAGTTTCCTTCCCAGGTGTGAATTTAGGTGAACCGGTACCTATAATTCTCCCATGAGGGATTATTTTTGTGGTCGTATGCATTTGAATATGTCTGTGTGCTTCTGTGCCCTTTGGAATCCCATCTAGGGTGCCCTCAACCTATGCTTCCTGGGATAGGTTCACTGCCCTGCTTGATGGACAAACTATCCGTCCATCCATCCATACATACATATATACATACATACATCTATTGATCAGAAACCTGCAGGAACAATAACAGTAGCAGAAAGACAATTTAAATATGGTCCCTAACCCACCACCACAGCCCCATAATGTCCAGCTGAACAGGGAAGGGAAAAGCAGTGTGAAGCAGGGAGGGTGCACACCATCAAAGCCGAAATGAAAGATTGACTGCGACGGATCTCAGCTTCAAAGGGGAACGAGAAGGATGTGGCTGTGAGCCAGTTTGGGAGGGGGCGGTGCCTGGATAATGCAGTGATTAATATATAATCCTGGGTTACACTCCCGGGGTTTCTGTGATGAAGTATAAGCGGTAATAGAAAATGGATGGATACATGGATGGATGGATAGATGGATGGATGGATGGATATTAGCAATGCTATGCTATTTAGATTTGTTCTAGTTTTTTTAGGCTTACAGAAAGCCAGATAAAATTATCATAACACATAATATGTTTCCTGCTGTGTGGGCTGGATAGTCAGTATCACGTCGGTGTCCATCATCTAGCTGTTAGGGTCTCTCTGCTTCTTCAGTGAAGATTAGCGAGATTTGCTCTATAAGTCCGTCTGAGGGATTTGCTGCGGCGGCTGTTTGCCGGCCCTGCAAGCAGCAGGAAGAGCCCAGATTTCCTCCAGATGCTGCCTTGGTTTATGCAGAAGGGCAATCAGTAGCCAAAGTGTCTTACTCACAGAAGTCTTACTGACACTTCACCCAAAACATTCCTTTCATCATGACGAGCTGGAAAGCCATTTTTAATGTCCGGCATTGTTCATCCTAATTTCCTGAAGATTGTGACAGGTACCATGGCACCATGTCCTGGGCTTTTCTCAAGCTTGTGCCCTAAATCCGCTTTTGACCCCTGTGACGCTGCACACGAAAAATTGGTGAAGGAAGATGAATGAATGAATGAATGACTTCCTGTAGTGTAGTTCATTCTTGTTTTCTCTTCCCTGTCTGGTCTAGGACTCAGGTGTTAGGGATGCTCTTGTACACGCATTAAAATTAGGCAGGCATCAGTCAAAACCATGAGCAGGGAGACGGGTAAACATGACATACATGTGGCCCCACCAGTGGGGGGCAGTGAGAGTTGCCTCAGTAGACTTTCCTGTTTTGGGTCGTGTAGACCTGCCCAGTAACAAATGGGTAGGGTGTAGATATTTCGAGAAGAGGTGAGGTTGGGAGTCAAGCCCCTTGACTTGTAAATAATTCTGTGGAATATAAAGCAGGATCCCAGTACAGGCAAGTACCAGGTTACGAATGAGTTTAGCTCCCTAAGTCTATGTTTAAAAGGAGTTTGTATAGGTCAGTCTTAAGCTGGCAAACCGCTGAAGCTGTTCAATGTTTCCATGAGCATCACAGTTGTGAGTGTATTCATTATCACAAACAATTGTGTTGATTCCAAATATGTAATATGCTTTATGGCAGTCCGTTCCTCAGTACGATTTGTCCGTAAGATGGACGTTCTTAACCCGAAGGCCAGTGGTCTGCCTCTTGAGTGTTTAAGCTTTTGAATACTTATTGTGGGGCCCACCTGTCTCCACTTGAATGCACTATTAAAACAACCCCACTCCACCAGCCAGTCCTTCTGTGCTGTGGGCCTGTCTTGCCATGTCAAGACGCCAGCGTATCACCTGTCCTCATTTAGTGTCCCACCCTGGGGTCACATGATTGCGTTTACAGTCTTGACAGAGAGTTATGACACAGGATATTTTGGCTGGTCGCTGGAGTTGGTACGGTGACTTCAGGGGATTTCAAGCTGTGGGTTTGCTCTCTTTAGGCTTATTTTGATGGCTGCCATGGTGAACGAAAATGAGTGTCACTGTCACGTTCGGTCCGGGGCGAGCAGGAAGGGTAGGCGAGAGAGTCCAAGTCGAGGGTAACAAAGGGTTTTAATTA
>JAABNY020000043.1:17676225-17692091 GCA_015164015.2 Brevimyrus niger | reverse complement strand
ATGGGGGAGCCGGGGGGGCGTTTTAGGGCGTTTGGGGGGGGGGGGCGCTCACCCTTTATGAGGCGGAGGGGGGCCATAAAGGTGTCACTCCCGGCAGCCGGGCTGCAGGGGGTGTAAGAGGATCCCGGCTGTAACGTAAAAACGTAACCAGATGAAGTCCAGCAGGATGCGGCCTGCACCCTCTCTTTTATGACCTCGCCTTATTTCCACCCCTGCCCCCGCCTGTAGGATGCTGCCACTAAACCTTTTGAACCCGGACCGCATCTGCCGGGATCGCCGCCCCAGTCGAGCTGTTAATGTGGCCCAGGGTTGACGGGGCCGGGCTGGGGGGGGGGGGGCGGCTCTTTAGCAGCACAGAGCTTCCCTGACTTTGCTTAACCTCTGACCCCCGCAAGCGACGGCTCCTCCAAAGTTCTGAGCACGGCGGAGAGGAAGGGGAAGTGTTGGGTTACAGGCCAAACACACATGTGTCACACGGCATAAATCTCCGGGCCCTGCTCCCAGCAGAACCACTGAAACCCCACGAGGTCCTCGCCGGACTCAGAACCCTAACCCCCCCTGCCCCCCACCCCCCCCCCGGCACCTCACGGCGCAGCTCCACAAGGATCCAGACCGCTCTGTTTGGCACCTAAAGCCGCTTCGAGGTTCAAGGGCCATTTGGCATCAATTCGGCCCTGTACCGATGGAGACGTGATGTTCGTTTATCCAAGAGGAGCACAGCTGGGCTTTGTCAGTACAGACCGCTTCAGACACTTGTCTCGCGCCCCTAAAACACCGCTACTGCTTAGCAGCCCAACCCCCCCCCGGGTGTTTAAGTGTCCAACAAAATAACAAACAGATGTGTCACTTCAAATAATCCCATTAGCTTCCAGTAGCACGTAGCACTTTGACTCTCCCGCGTTTCCCCCCATTATATATTATGAAACAGATGTGCTTTCATATTTGGGGGGGCGTCGGGTGGGAGGAGGTGAATTATTATTCAAAGAAGTTCGGAAGGTAAAGCCGGACCGAGAGAAGCTGCACAGATGTGCCTGGAGCTCCTCCGACAGGCCCGTTCTCCTGAAGCCGTCGTCTCCGAACATCGCCTTCCTCAGTGGACTGACCTTCACACCTTCCGGTGGTGACTGGGTTGGGGACCTGATGGCGTCGGCCTCGGCGTGTCCCATGTGCATGGGGGACATGTCCATTGTGTCCTGGGCTATGGACTCCTTGACTGGCAGACCTCAGTTCGGGAGACTATGGAACTGTAGCCATTGGCAACATAACAGCCAATCAGCAGACAGTCTGTTCACTCCATGGACCCTCAGTATGTCAGCTGCTCTCCGGAAACGGCGATACTGGGACCAGAAGCAGACCGTCGGTGATGGATAGACTGAGTGGAACAAAGAGAACCAGCCACAGCTGAGGAGACAGCGGCGACTTTAAGGAGGTCTAAGTGTCCTTGTGTCCCCCGAGCATGAAGGTACCTGGACGTGAGCTTGGACAGCAAGCTGGAGAGGCCTGTCAGCACGGAGGCCTGTCAGCACGGAGGCCTGCAGAAGGGCTGGCCGGGGGCACTTCTGCCCTCTAAGAGATGCAGTGTACCTTTGCAGTGTACAGCTCACTTGCCGGGGGTCAAGTCTGCTACGCGGTTTGCTGGGGCGTCTGTACGCGACGCTCCGTGTACATATCAGAACGGCTGCTTCCGTACTCTCTGGAGAGCGGCGAACAGAAAGCAACTCTCAGCTGAATGCTCTAAAACCCTCCATGTTGATGCCTCACACACTCCTTACACACTCCTTACACACTCCTTACACACTCCTTACACATAGGTCACGCACACGCCTCAAACTCAAATGCCTCACACATTCCTAATGTACGGCACACATGCTACACTACATATTTACATATATATATATATATAATTTTTTTTCTTCATATTTTCCTCTGTTGAACCCCCCCTGGCCCCCGCCTCAGACAGTATATTTGGAAGCAGTCAGGCTTGTTCATGTCGTGCACATTTTTGGTTTGTGTCGATAGCTCTGTGTTGCCATTTTAGAGCCGCTCATTTCCCATAATTCCTTGGACTATGCCTGGCATTTCGCACCTGCTCTTGGGATTTGATGTGATTTGCAGTTGAAGGTGTTTCCTTTTAAAATGCAGTTTGACTGCTTTTGCCTCTCTGCTCTCATTTATCAGTCATCAATTGACACGCTGATTCCCTCTCCTGCAGGCAGACCAGCGTGTGGCACAGCGGAGATGCGTCCGGAGGGGTAAATGTCAGGATCTGGGTGTGTCACTGTACCTTAGAGTGACGGCTCATGACTGCTCAGAAATCCTCAGCAATGTCTCTGAAGGGATGTCGATCATACTCTGCAGGAACCAGGGTGAAGCAAAGCGCCCCCCCCCCCCCCCCCCCCCCCACAGCAGAAAGCTCCCGAACCCCTGAAATGGTCTCGCGTGGTAAAACATCCAAAAAAATTCCCATTTAATGTATTGTGTCGACCCCAGGACACATATGTACCGTAATAGGGAGAATTGCGACGCAGAAGGGTCAACTGTACGTTCCAGTTAATAATAAAAGCTTGTTAATTAAGTGCTATACTTAGGCAGCATAACATATCCTGAGGTTACTGTCATCCCAGCCAAGGTGTAACCCAGTCTTCTACTGCTCCAGCTCACTCGGGACCCTGATCAGGATATGCGGATGGATGACTGTGATTGTGACAGGAGACTTCAGTATCTAGGGAAAACCCACAGGGAATCAGGGGACAACAAATTTCACATACAAAAAGCCTAGGGGTAGGTTGAAATCACCTACAGATCCCAAACGGATAAAATATAAATGATACCCAGACATTACACCCACATTTCATTTAAAATGGAGATGTACCATTAAACATGTACAAGAACTTGCATGTAAACTCATACCTACTGAGTTATATCCAGCATCCTGTGAAGTTCAGACGTTGTAGTGAGGACTTGTGGTATGGATGTATCACACTGACGCAAAATTACGAAACCATGTCATCATTTAAGGGTAAATGATTTTAATAGTCCTGTAAGGCTCCCCATTAAGCTGTATTAATTCAAAGTGATCTAAACATACTAGGAGCTAATTAAGAACTTCCGATCGCTATATTCTGGGATTTAGAGAAAGCATGCTTCTGACTCAACTGAAAGCATTTCTCCTTCACTAATAGGTGGAATCCAAACTGAATGTTGAAAATGAAGGAGGATTTTTTTTTAACTGTGTGCTTTTCGGAGCACAATCAACAACCCAAGGTTACTTTGTAGCCAATATGTGCTATCAGTAATTCGTGATAATGGGGTACATCAGAGGATGCATTCTGGGTACCGTAATAGAAACACAGGGATGGTGGTCCAACAGGAACCGGTAGCAGGACAGTAATGTGATCCTCCCTGGTCTATCAGCACATCCTCAGAGTCTTTCTTTTTCAGGAAATATCTTCCCTGCTCCGTCTGCATTTTTGTTTGACAGTTGCGGGCAGAGGGCTGCACTTGCAAAGCTGAAAGTCCAGGTTCCTTACCAGCCCTGCTTCAGTCTTGAGTTGTGGAGACCAGCCAAAGATTATAATCGAGCTAGCCATTGGCTCCTTCGTAATTATAATTTACATCGATAAAGTTTTAATAGCGTGTCTGTAACAAAGAAGCCAAATTGATGACCGAGAACGAAACAGAGGACCATCCATTTTGGTTACATAAAAAGAACAAAACTGACATCCAGTATGTAATTACGCTTTGAGCGGCTTTCATTACTGAGACGGAGCACTGAATATTAAAATGCCATTTGAATGGTTTTCCCAGACCAAAATGTAATTTCAAATATCTTCTGTTCAACATGTAATTACCACCCCTCCCCTTCTAACAAGGTAATATTGGTAAAGGCTACATTGGACCCCAAGGAAGTGGCAGCCCCCTCCATAGGCTGCTGAGCTGGCAGTGGTTATGTTTTCTTTAATGAACACCCCCAATTTCTTCCCAGGCTTGCGGTCTCCTGGGGGGGTCACTGGCCTTACCAAGAGACGTGTGGCTCCGCCGTATGATTTCTGTTTGCCAGCGGTGATGGGATTTGGGTTCCCTGCGTGGGCTGCGCGTGTCTCGAATGGGAAGAGCATCCCAGAGGCAGGCGGTGTGGAGACAGTGAGGGGGGGTTGGGGTTGGAGTTCATCTTTGAGTGCTGTTCACGGCAAGGGGGCAAAATCAGCGCAACGTAAACAGACATTCATACATGTCCGTAATAGCTACTGCAGCTGCTTGGGTTCATTAAGCTTAATGAGCCAGCTATCTTTGTTGTTATTTTTATTATTATAATTCTTATTCTGCAGAAATAACTGCACCTGCCAGAAACCCTTTTGAAATCCACCGAGCTTTGACCCTCCCAAAAGAATCCTTTGATGTCATGCAAAAGAGCTCCCATGTGCCACTTTGGGAAACAAATGTTTGTGTCCATGGATATAAGATGACTGCAATTTTACAAAAAAAAACACCTCTCAGTGATATATCTGGAAATTTCACATCCCCAGAACATTCCAGCAGCGATGGGCATTTTGCTTAGGGGATGCAGTGTGTGGGAAAACATATGATGTTACCTTGGCAGCCAGTTACTGTAACTACGACCGTGGGCATATAATAGGAAACACATGATGTTACCTGGACAGCTGCAACTGCAGGTGTAGAATAGGAAAGCTTTCACCTTCAAAAATGTCTGCATGTTATTGGCCGAAAAGTACAATTACCTTCAACATTCAAGAACATAGAATACATGGATACCTAAGACCCAATGACCCTGTACTATATTGGAACATGGATGGTCAGTTGGAACATGGATGGTCAAAAAACTAGTTTTTGTATTTCTGCACAGCCAATGAGCTTTGGCGTTTTCCACATCATCTGTTAATGGAAAGAATGTAACCTATACAGTTTGTTCATCATTCAAAAATGTCAAACAGCAAGTCTTCATTCAGGCATGTTACTGAGAAAGAGCTAACAGAAAGAGCGGCTAAGGTGTCTTAGCAAAACAGCATTTGCGGTACCATTGCACTATGATGTATGGATGCAGAACTAGCTGAGACATACCGAACATCCAAATTTCAGCCAAAATAGACCAGTACCTCAGGGACTGACAAACTAAAAAACTTGTATAAAGGGGATCATGAGGCCTAACTTGCTAAAGCGCTACAAGGCCAGCTAACATCACATTCTGGAGAATAATGAGTCCTGATTACAGCAATCAGCTTCGAATGGACATAAGTCGCTGACCTTATACGACACTATCATGCCTGATCTATGGTGGGTGATTAGCTTAGCTGATGGCTTAAGGCTATGATGCCACTCCACCGAGCAACACGGGCTCTTATGAATCTTCCCCAGAAATGCCACCTCATCCAGGCTGATCCATTCTCCTTAGCTAGTCCACCTAGGTTGAATCAGTATGTGTTCCGGAGTGGACCATCTGCACGAGTGGGTGTGATTGCGTACACATCGCTGAAATGTATGAAGAGGAATCCTGGAAGCATAAGATCTCATTACGCCCCCTTGGCATGTTTTCACAAGTAATCAAGCTGCCCCCATTCTAAGCTCACACCATTTGCCCTCTTAGTGTTTGTGTTACTGTCTTTCAGCTCCCTCTCCAGCTGCTGTCTCGCATGATCATCTTTATGTTTATGGATGAACTCCTCTGTGGTTCCCATCAGGCAGCCCTCTCCTTGGGCACCTCAGGCTCGCTAGAGAGCATCAGCTAATATTTTTGTTTTCTGGTGAAGCCGTGAATCTTAAGCATAAGTCAGGTATGATAGACGATGCCTCTTCTCCGCGGGTGATAGAGTGTGAGTGATACAGTTTGTAGACTTGGGAACCACCTTGAAATAAGACAAATTTAGTCGGTGATACGCAAAATACACTGGGGTCCCATAGGGTCACGCTGGCATTGCTTGCAATGTCAGGTGTGAATCGCAGGAGGGTGTGCATGTTCTTTGGGGGGCTGATGTGGTAGGATACTGTAAGTCCCTTTGCTCTGTTGAATCAGTTGAGTACTTTTTAGTTTGCTCTATATGAGTGAGAGAGGGTCCAAAAGAAATGATTACACTCTTGACCCCACTCTTTGTTTAACTTAGAGAGCAAACTCTTTTTTTGTCTTTGAATGTCATCCAGTTCACCTAAAAGGGTACTGCTGAGGTTCTCTGCTCTGTCCGACAACCGTCAAAGTTTTTCATGCTAGGCCAGAAGCATTGGCCTTGTGCAAAGTGTAAAATATGAACTATTCTGTTGTATACCACCCACTGTGTGTGTTCAACTATTGACATCTGTTTTTCAGTAGATGCACTGCAAAATGATTTGTGCCTTGACAACAGTTTTTTTATACAGTAAAAAAGGCAGATAACTGCACTATGTCTTTCTTCTTTGAATGATTCAAACCATGTACTGCATCAAATACAGCATATATAAAGCCCAAAGGGTCACATTCTGAAGTCACTGTGGAAATGCCTTCTTTCCCCATTACCTTAAAATAAACATAATTTTAGATAATGGATGTTAAAATCTAAGACATGAACTCAGTTGGCGGACACCCTACATAATACAGCTCATACACACACTCATTAGGGGGACACCCTACATCACAAGACTCAAGACACACACTCATTAGGGGGACATTAGACATCACAGGGCTCATACACACATTCATATAAGGGACACCCTACATCACAGGGCTCATACACACCCTGATTTTGGGGACGCCTTACATCACAAGACTCGTACACACACTCATTTAGGGGACACCCCACATCACAGGGCTCATACACACCCTGATTTTGGGGACACTTACATTACAGGTCTCATACACACACTCATTTGGGAAACAGCCTGCATCACAGTGTTCATACACATACTGATTTGGACTGGGCGAGAACATCATCATAATGTACATATGGTACATGATTAACAACTTGCTGGTGAAATTATGTAAGGGAAATGGAATATAGCATCACCTGTCATGAATAGCCTTTGGGGAATCAGTGTGATGCTGCTACAATGTGACTAACAGATTCCTGAAGAACCATGCATTCACTAACATTGAGTACTAACACACAAATGCAATGGGAGAAATAAGCTTAGGGCAGGGCTATTCAAAACGGTTCTCAAGGTCCGGGCACTGCTGATTTTCCAGCCTTTCTTTACCTGTGAGCCTGATGTGAAGCCTCTTGCTAATCAGAATCAGTCATTATTAACCTTGCTATCAAGTTGGGGTCGGCACCGACCCGTTTGTAAGTTTAAAATGCATAAAAGCACCATGGAAATTTGTGTACTGCATCAAGGCTTTTTGACTTTGTCAGGAACCCCTATTTAAACAAAATATAAAAAATAATATTTTTTCACTAAATTATAAATGCTCTGGTCAAGATTATATTCGCTCGTGTGTTGGGGTCGGCACTGACCTATTTTAAGTTTAAAATGCATAAAAGCACCACATAGATTTGTGTACTGCATTAAGGCTTTTTGACTTTGTCTGGAAATAAATTAAAACAAAATTAAGGTAAGGCATGCCCATACATGTAAGGCAAGATAAGACAAATTCAATTTGTTTATATAATTCTCTTGAGGTTTATTTTACCATAATTTTTTTATTGAAAACGAGAGGTATAGAGCTAGATAAGATTTTAACAACTCTGAGCTATTAGTTAAGTTCTCCCCAAACGAGCTTGATGGGCCGAATGGCCTCCTCTCGTTTGTAAATTTCTTATGTTCTTATGTTGTTATGTTCTTATGCTGTCAAAAGAAAGGTCCACCAAAAATATTAAAACCAATCTTTTCATGGACATGGAAGCCTAACAAGGTAACCAAGTGGCAAGAAACAAATTGTATGATAAATAGTTGTTTTGACGGTATTTTACGGCTGATTTAAGACACGGGTCGGCACCGACCCGTTTAACATAAGAGACAGGAACAGAAAGCTACCATAGGACAAAGGTAACCTAATTACCTGGGAGAACTAAAAACACAACTGGATTTGGAAATGAGATCCAGATTTGAAGATCTCTGGGTCAAACTTACACCAAATAAAATTAATCAAATAATTAAAATGGTGACACCAGTGGCCAATAATGTAATTATATGCATTTTAAATAAGAAATAATGATACATGAATAAATTATATGATGAACATTTCCTATGAGTCTCACGAGGATTGCCTAATAACTGCTTCAACCGAATAAGCCGCTAACGTCGATGGCCCAGAGTTGGGAGTAATGAGGCCAAAATAACGCTTCATGAACCATTTACTGTATTTTCCGACCCCACTAGATGTGGTTTTAATTTACTTTGTGGCGAACTCAGAGCCATTTCTAGAGACCACCATCTAGTCCAAGCATTTCTTGCCTAGACCACATTGAGTTGTAGTTTGCATTATGCTTTTCTCTCCAAATGAAAATTGCAGAAATTGATTCCGAGTTGCATTGTACTTTGATATTTGCATTAGAACGGATTCCCAAAGTGATATCAGGCATTTTAGCAAGACTGACTGTACATAACTAACCCCAGTGCATTATTGATAATCCATCCATCCTTGCACTTGTACTTTTGCCTCCTTATGGTGAAGGTTAGGGCTGGGTAGCGGTTTCCGTTCTTGCGACTGGGGTTAGGATTTTCCCCGTAGAAATGAATGGAAGGTCCCCATTTAGATAGGAACACTGGGTGTGTGGGAGCACTGTGATTCCTGAAGTTACAGACTTACCGTGACCCTGCATTAAATAATCCATTATGGATGAAGGGAAACAATTTACGGGCAGCCTATTTTAATTTGATAGATGCAGGATTTCAATGCATACTTTGAATCATTGGTCATTCCATTAGGTCACCAGCTCGCTGTTGCAGCCACTTGCTCCTCCAGTTATATGGCAGAGTTATACATATAGCACATGGGCAGGGTGAAGAGTTACTGTGTGACTAAGCATTAGAATGGTGAAGATGGGTGATCTAAGCGATTCTGAATGTGCTGTGACTCTTGCTGCCAAACGTGCTGGTTCCAGCGTCTCAGAAAAGGTCCTGGAATTTTCACACGCTGCAGCGTCTGGAGTTTACAGAGAATGTTGTGATAGATGGAAAGCAGCCAGTCATTGACACTACACTGGGCAAAAATGGCTTGTTAGTGAGAGAGGTCAGGGGAGAATGGCGAGGCTCGCTAAAGCTAACAGGAAGGCTACAAGTGCAAACGTAGCAGCCCAGTGCAGCAATGGGTTCCCAGAAAGCCCAACCTGTCAACCCGTGAAACAGTTCTGGAGGTATTAGTGGATCCTAACAAGTACTAACTGAGCTTCCTTGAGTATAAAATGTTAGTATTAGTATTGTATCAATGGCTTGATATGTATTAATAGTTGGTAGCTGTATCTGTAAGATGCAAATGTTGTTTTATTCATTTTAGTAAAGTCTTTTTGTTTATATAATTAAAAAAAAGTTTCTGTAGTTGTTTTGTACGTGGGTTTGTTTTGTGTTAAACCTCAGTGACTGCCTGGATAATGCAGTGTGGAAAAATAACACAACAAATGAGCTTCTCTTCTTTTACACAGTCCGAACATGTGGGTGACTGAACAGCTCAGTGGGTCTGGCAGCAAAGACTCGCACCTCCAGGGTTCTGGCTTTGATTCTTGCCCCTGGCTCCGTTCTGTGGAATTTGCATATTACTTGTTCTGCAGGCTCACTACCTGGGTAAAAAGACAGGAATGACATTTCCTGGATAATCTAGTTCAGTGTTTCACAACCCAGTCCCCGGGGACCCCCCAGATGGTCCATGTTTTTGCTCCCTCCCAGTTGCCTGCCACACAGTCCACATTTTTGCTCCCTCTCAGCACCCACTAAAATATGGGCTGTCTGGAGGTGTCTGAGGACTGGGTTGAGAAACACCAGTCTAGTTTTCTCGTGCAGAGAAATGACTTTGGGTGTCCTCAAGTAAGGGGCTGTGATGGACTGGCACTGCATCTTTACAGGATAAGTGGTTATTATGGATGGATAGACGACTGAACACTGTCATTTGTCATCTGTCAAATGTTACCATTAAGAAAAAAAATACTATTCATTTACCTGCAGTGGGAAAGCATTCGTTGTACAGTTTTGGTTTTGGGGTATTATCTTCAGCTCTTTATTTTAGAGTAGCAGGTTATGCCATGTTTTTGTACCTAGGATGTGCCTTATAGTTGGCTGGTACAAAAAAGTGTCTGTAGGATAGAGGCAGTAGGACCCAGAAAATGACTAGACAGTTATCAGCTATAACAAAAGCTTCCCACTTTTAAAATCTCTTACAGACTGCAGAAATCATATGGGGACTCCAACCCTGGTGATTTATACATTGCACCTGTTTTGCGAAACTAAAAAGCATGGAGGTGAATACTGCATATCAACTTGCATAACAAAAAACAGCTATGCCCCTTTAAGACTGGGACTCAGAGTAGAAATTGTACAGGAAATAGAGATCCGTTTGCACAAAGCATTGCGCATCTTTGTTTACACCCCAGAAATGCAGGGGATATACATCAGTTGCCTCATCTGCCGCAACATTAGTCACCCCATTCAAGAGGGCCAGTCACTTCTGTCTGCGGCTGCTCATTGTCCTAAAGTTATGGAGGAGGATGTTGAGTTTGAATGCTTTGTTTCAGCTCTACGTCGTTGGGGCAAGATGACAGCCTTTGATGAGATGCTGAGGGCTCCATGTTGGTCTGCCCATTGAGATTTCTGACAGCCCTGCTTGGCCAAGTTAAGGTCTAACAGGGCGCTTGTCCTGGACTGTGTTAAAGGCCGAGACTCTGCTTGAAGGTTCCTCTGGAGTAATTGAGCCATATTGGCTCATCCAGGCCCAATCAGAAAAGCCTTCACATTTGGAGTTAGTATACTGGAGCTCCAGCCTGTAGGAGTTCCTCACCATCATAAGGGCTCCTGCAGACTTGCGCTTTGCAAGACTTGAATACTAAGGGTAACCTTCCCACAGCCTCCATGGACACCAGCACAATATTTCTATACAAAAAGATGGCCATGGGAATTTGTAGATCCAAATTGTACTGATGGCCCATGACAGTACCGACTGGCTAATCCTGCTGTGGCACTCACCCAGTCCATCTCCCTGACACACAGCCAGCAGCCGGACATCGTAAACATCGGGAATTCAGTTTGCCACATCGCGCTAAAGGTAAGACTTCACTTGAAGGGGCAAAAATTACTTAATATATTTACTATTCAAGAACAAATCATGAACTACACTGGGCTTTAGTAGCCATGAAATACATTAACTGTCATGATTTATTAATGATGAATGAACATTCAACTTACACACTTAGTTACTGGTTAACTAATGCATTAAGTAAGCATGTACTACTGCATTATTCATGTCCATTCAGTAAAGTGTTACTGAACATGGGTTAGAGCAGGGGTCACCAACATCGTGCCTGTGGGTACCAGGATGCCCCCAAGGACTACATGAGTCGCCCGTGGACCATATACTAAAAATAGTACAACTCCCCATTGAGCAGCGTCTAAAATTGTAATTTATCCTGTTATTATTCTTCTTTAATCACATTTGCACTTATATTGATTTGAAAATAACAAATCTAAAAAAACATTTAAAATATGTTTATTATACATGAAGTTTAGATAAGTTTAGGAGGGCGTTTTAAACTGGTAGTCCTTCGTATGGCTCAGTACTCGTGAAGTAGCTCTCAGTTTCAAAAAGGTTCGTGACCCCTGGGTGCTGAATGCAGAATGCACGTTTAAGACATTTGTAGGTTTTTCATACGTACATAACAATATTTCTCAACATGAATTGCATCAAATGGATGTTACGGTATGTGTGAGTATGTCTTGCAATTTGTCCCATCCTGGGATATTTCCTGCCTTATGCCCATAGCCTCTGGAATAGGCTGCAGATCCCTCATGACCCTGAATAGGATAAGCGGTTACAGAAAATTGATGGATAGATGTTTAGGTAATAATGCTATCCTGCTGACTTCGACAGAACGTTTTGCATTCGTTAAAATGCAAAGCGTGGAAATGACGCTCTGTTAACATTACAGTAATAATGTTCTCTGCCAACTTTGAGAAGACCTTCATTTAATGTGGGCCAAAGTTCTGGGTATGTTCCCTGTTCTCTGGGTAGCAGCTACACTGAAAAGATAGAGGGTAGTTTAGTTGGTGGTGAAATCTTTTACAGCCATGGCGATGTTGCTCTGTCCCCTCCTAGTCACAGGCAGGGACCCCAACGTATCGATGGCCACCACCTCCATCAGTCTAGTCTTAGTGTCCTGGGGCCCTGGAATGTCCAGGAGGCACTTTACCAGGCCAGCCAGTAATAGAAGCTCTCCATAATGCTCCAAATAGAACTTCCGGACACAATCCAATTTCTGAGCCACCTAATAATATTGCACGTCTGTCGCTCGTGGACCAGCTGCAGTTAGCAGGGAGTCCAAGGTGACAAATTGCAGGTTGTCTGGCCTCCTTTCAGGCTCCTGCCGTAGGAGACAGAGGAGCGCTCCCTCTTCCAGCCGACAGTCCCATGGTGCCACCAGGAGCTTCAGAGCACTAGAACAGCCAGGGTCTGTTCTAGTTGCAGTGCTGGAACTGCTGGTAACCCAGTTCGTGAAAATGAAAACTCATCGACATGAGGCCTCCACAACACCTCAGCGGTTCCCATACAAAATCCTCTCCATTTTCTGTCAGTCGCCAATGACCACAAGCAGTAACTAGAGCAGACTGTCCAGGCAGGGTCAGCGAGACAGGGGAGCAACGCATGGGTAATTCCTCTTAGTCCTGGAAATGTCATGAGGCTGAAGCAAGAGCAGTTGGTTCTCTGGCTCTCCAGACCGCAGAGTTTTGTGGTTGCTTCCCTCTACAGGTAGAACTGATGTGGCTGATGTAGGGCATGCAGCTGGTCAGATATCATAGGTTCAGCTCCAATAGTGTGATGTTTAAGTTGGATGAAGTCTAATCCAATTCTAACAGTTAACAGAACAAACTCACTAAAGCTTCCTTTTGAAAGCATCCTGACAAGCTCCTGATCATTCGAAGCATGTTGCTTTACTTGTCAGTTATTCTCACGAGTCCAGAAGGTTGTGAGTTTGAATCCCATGGCAGACAGAGTAACCAAATTACCATTGGACATTTAACTCTAAATACTGCAGGGATGCTGGTTGATTCTGCTCTGCGGTCCTCGCTGGTATGTAGCTGATGAAAAAAAACATCTGCTAATTTAATACATGCAAAAACAAACAGGATACTACCTTGCTTTTCTAATGTCACACCACACCAAACTAGTTTGAGTGCTATTGTGATAACATCCATCAAACAGAGCGAATCCCGCAAGAAGTGACATGTGTGATCACATGGCCACTCTCCCTACTCTCTATAGCAGGTGCTTTGGGGTCCAGTGCACACTGTGAGGGTTACAGTTAAATGCTGGGAGTCTGATGAAAGTTCTGGGCGGCTGGCAGGCAGCAGACTGTCTGGTTAACTGGCAGTGATAATCACCGGTGTCCTAATCGGCCCAGGTCCAGAGGGGTGGTACTGATAGGCTTGTGCGCTTCCTCTAGGCTGTGGCCCGGGGACATTTCCCGCCGTCAGTCAGAGCTGACCAATCAGTGCGGTCGTCAGAGTTTCCATGCCAGCCACACACAGAGCAGTCAGCTGGCAGTTCAAAGCTGCCCTCAGTCTGCCCATCTTTTCATTCATCTCCTCCCCACCATGAACAAAGGCCGTGTGCCACCCTGATGGGAGTCTCAGCGGTACAGAGTCATTTGGGGCGTCCTCCCGGAGGCAATGTGGACACGTTACTCAGAGCTGCTGCGGGGGGAATCAGCGACTGTGGGCCTCAGTGAAAGGCATCCAGCATCAGGTGGCCATGAGGGGCTACTGCTGTCCACTCAAAATAGACTCAGATGACCAGTTTTTGAACACGGGCCCCAAAGAAGCCGAACCTCCGTATCATTATTCCGGGAGGCTATTTTATTTCTGCAGAGAGACAAGAAATTGGCAGCGCAGTCAGTCCCAAGATGACAGAGAACTTTAACCACGGTGCTGAATTCCCATCGTACATTCAGGTCGTCCGGCTTTGTTGGTGAAGTGATTTCAGCATACACAAACTCCACATCAAACCTTGTGTTGCTAAGTCGCTCCTTTTGTGAACAAATGCTTAGGTAAGAAAGTCTGCTCGCCTAGTTGATGCCAGATGTAGGTTTAATTTAGATAAATCTCATAAAAATTAACGTTAGCCAGGCAGATAGCTAGCCAGCTAAACAAGCATGTCCTTATCCCTGTTTTTTCTCAAGGTCTTGGTGATGCCTTAGTCCAGGTTACTTGTCTAATTAATTCACCTAAATGTGTCAAAGTTTATGGTGTCAATACTATCTTAGCATGAGGGTGTGAGGCAACAGCAACTAGCGAACAAGGTATCCTGTTGTGATTTTTCCTGTAGGCGTACATGTTCCCTCAGAAATGAAATGTATCATGTGAGAATTGATTCTGTCACAACGGTGAACAGAACCTGGTGACACAGAAATGGTATTTTATTTCCTGTTTCACAGTATTGGGAGCAGGGGGAAATGGGGATAACACAAAAACAATGGTGAAACCCAAAGAATTATGCTATTCTGAGAGGAATAAAAAATATGAAATTCCAACTAGGCATCAGGGACAGAAACATGATGGCAGGGTTTAGGACAGCATCAGCGTCTATGCAGGTTTTACTGCCAACAGAACAAGGAACAGGTGGACTGAATCAACACAATACCCACCCCCTGGAATCTATGTGATGCATCACGCGTGGCCATCTCGCATTCAGAAACAGGATACAGGAGCTGAATATCTGCTGTCGTTTGGAGGAAGGGGGATCTCATAATGTTCTTCATAACCTCCCATTTGTTTTGTTTGATTCATTAGAATATTATTATGAAATGTTTGAGCAACATCATTAAGAAGTGGCTGCAGATTCATTGTGTTATATTGTTTTATTTCATTTTTCCAGCATAGAGTATCTTGGGTCTCTCTCGGCGGTCATCGTTATGACCTCATTGCTCAAGGCTTGTGGGTTCCATTCCTACCCCACGTCTGTGTGCCTGTAGAATCTGCATGTTCTCCAGAGGCATGTGTGTGCAGACATGCACATAACATGTGAGAGTCACATGTGCCTTGTGAAGGACTGGTGGCCAGGGTGTCTCCAGGTCTCACACAGAATATGTGCTAGAGCGGTTAGGGGAGATGCGTGGATGTAAGTAAAATGTCTCTGTAGAAGTTTTCATCATTGTCTAAATTGCACAGTGGCATTTTCTTGCAACATATTTAAGAATAATAATTTCAAAAATTAAGTTTTGTGCTCACAAATAATCCAAAATAATAATCCAAACCTGGCTATGCTATTGTTTTTTGCTGCAATCCTAATGGTGCAGATCATTTAAAAGATATCTGATAGCTTTCTGCCTGAGGAGGTTTTTCACCTGTCCTCCTACTCAAAGTGGTATGTGGCTTTTTTTTTATAAAGTAATGGCACTTTTACTTGACTATGGTTTTGGCTACACTCCCACTCCGTGTGCCTTGAGTCTGCGTGCTCTCCTCTTGTCGTGTGGATTTCCTCTGAGTGCTCCGGTTTCCTCCCGCGGTCCAAAGACACACAGTCAGGCTAATTGGCCTTTCGAAATGCCTGGTAGTGAATGAGTATGTGTGCCCTGCAATGTACTAGGCGCATCCCAACCGATGTGCCCTGCAATGTTCTAGGCGCATCCCAACCGCTGTGCCCTGCAATGTACTAGGCGCATCCCAACTGCTGTGCCCTGCAATGTACTAGGCGCATCCCAACCGCTGTGCCCTGCAATGTACTAGGCGCATCCCAACCGCTGTGC
>JAABNY020000043.1:17655625-17667241 GCA_015164015.2 Brevimyrus niger | reverse complement strand
ATCTATCTATCTATCTATCTATCTATCTATCTATCTATCTATCTATCTATCTATCTATTATCTATCTATCTATCATCTGTTGATTTTTTTCTCTCTCATCTAATGCATAATGGTGGGACACCATCAATGCTACATTGACCGTGGCATTGTCTGGAATACTGGAATTTACATATAAATTGAGGAGGGGAACAAGAAAGGAAAAATGATAGGGAAACAGGTTTTTTCTCCCTCTCTGTTGTGGAGGGGAAAAAAAATTGGCAGCTCCAGTTTTTGATGAGCTTGATGGCATATTTCTGGAGGCTAAAATCTCAGTTCGCCATTGCCCCTCTGCCGTGAGACGACATGGAAATGAAGCAGGCCGAGGCAATGCCGTTTATTTGTAGCCCGTATCATAATTGTTCCGAGTTTGAGTTTGTCACGTCTAAATCTGTCCATAAACTGCAGGCTCATTTGGGAACGACACCCTCATTTTGTTTCTCTGTGTCCGGCTCCCCCCATCAACCAATCCCCGCCCCCCCTTCCCTGAAATGAGAAAGTGCTGTATGAACAGATATCAGAGACTAGGGGGTGATAAAAAAAAAAAAATCCACTTTTATCCATTCAGAAGTGGGCTGCAGAGAACCAGCTGTAAGAGTGGGAGGGGGGAATAAGTAAGGATACCCAGCTATTTTTTTTTTTTGTTGGAAGGGGGGGGGGGTGCTTGCTTTGCAGATAATATCTATTGTCATTTTCTTGTCAATGCTGTGACTCCCATTTACAGACACAGTGTTGGCTCTCATCAGTGTAGGCGCATCACAACATCATGAGCAGCAAACCCGTGCACAACGGAGGCAGCAAGAGGCTGGGAGGACCTCCGAACAGAGAACAGAGGGGGCGGGGGGGGCACATTAACTGCAAATTGATTTTGCTCAGAAATAAAGGTCAAGTTAAACGGCTCACAAGCCTGGGGACTGACTGTGTATTAAGCACGATGCGGCAATCTAACAAATTACTGCCTAGGTGGGTCTCAGGCAGCCAGGCTATAGAAAGCAAGCCTGTGGGAGCCTCCCCCCCCAACCCACCACCAAATGCCACTCTGTGATGTCCATCTGCAGAGTGTCTGCAAACCTGGACCATGCACTGCTTCACTATTACCTCATAAATTGACTCCCATGGAGAGGATCCTGGGTCCTGTTAAAGCTGCTCTTCAGCCTAAGGGCGTTTCGAAATTCAAAGCCAGCCTCCATGTTTTTACCGAGGATTTTTCTGAGCATTTTTCCCATGTTATTCATGCATTTTTTTGTGGGACTGAGCAAAACTCCGAACAGTATTACAGTATGAAAGTGTATTTTGGACTGCAAAGATGCCCTAGAAAGTTGTTTTTAGATTCTGCCTGAGGCTCAGGGGCTTTCAAGTGGGGCCACTTATCTTCTCTTGTTCTGAAGGTGTCAGAAGAACCAGATAGGAGGTCATGTGATCAAATATGGAAAAAACACTGTTGACCTTTCAAATCAATTGATGCAATGGTGCATTTGTCATCTGTATAAGAGATCCTCAGGTTATTCATTAAATGCAAGCAAACACAACAGTGTGAATCTTCCCTGGGGATAAACACAAGCGGTAACTATTGGCAACCTCAGATTTTTGTACAAAGGAAGCAGTGATACCTATTGAAGTTGATCCAATAAATCACTGACAACAATGGAACGGTAAACAAATTGCATTGTGTTATGCTATTGTTATATTGTCACATCGACAGATCGTAAATAAATTGACTATTGAGTAATACAAGAAAGCTTCATCCTGACAAGTATTCCACATTATGTTATTTTTGAGAAGAAGTTGGTAAACTCTTACAATCTAAGAAGTCCTGTTGCAACAACATAATAAAACACTGCTATTCGTCAGTTAGACTGAAAACATAATCCGTAGGGTAATAGTCGGCTGGAAATGTACTGATATGACCAAGTTATTGCCTTTGTATATTAAAGACAATGCCACATCTTTCTCTCTATACATGCCTTAGATATTAAAGGATTAGTCCACTTCACCCCACAAGTTTTAAACCCACGACATACTGGCTAGTGATCAAAGATTCATCATTGTGAAGAATGAATAGAATAGATTTTTTTTTTTAAATATTGCTTCCCAGACTGCAGGTCACTTTCAATCTTGAATTCTGAATTACGCAGTTGATCTCCTGCCCCACACATTTTTTTATCAAAGAGCTGTTTTGGCAGCGTGGAGTTATTACAGTGGAAGTGTTCGTGTATCTGCCAAGAGACGGAAATTTGAAGCGAGTTATCGGAAACCCTGACATAAAACAGGATGATTCTTTCCATGATGGTCTTGATTGACTTTCAGGAGTCGGTGGGTTAGACATCCCATGCAACACGCACAGCTTCTGTTCAACAGTGCACTGACAGCAATAATGTCAACTTCCTCATTTCGTTATCGATATTCTCAGGGCCAGGAGAGATGGACTTTCCTTTTGTTCACTATTCAATATTAAAATCTGACACAAGCTTTTTTTCCCTCTGCTAGCAGCATTGCTGGGGAGTAATGTAATGAAACAGCAGGGTCTCCCACGCTGTGCCAAAACAAATCCTGCTTGATAATGCTCCTGCTTGCTCTTATGCATCCTGCTATCCTAAAACTTTGGACCAATTAGTCAACTAATAGGTTGACTAATTGGTCCAAACTTTTAGTAGCAAAATCGCTAATTTTCTAATGATTTCCAATGGGGTGAAAGGTTACTGGGAATGACTGAACCAAAATTATGTTTCTTATTCATTGTTTTTTGGTTATTAAAAGATTTATTATGTTAATTACAGTCTGCCTGCATTCACCCGATTTTTGATGCGATTTTGAACAATCTGTTCAGGTCTGTTCTGTACTGTGCTGTTCTATGTATGTCCAAGTTTTTTTGTACTTTTTTCCTAAACAATACAACAACTTTTTACATAGAGTTTTCATTGCATATCTACAGTTTTGTAATCTAGACACTGTGTAAAGTATATGACAGTTTGGGAATAGGTGTATATGCAAAGTAAACAGGCACTTTTATATAAGGCTATGTTATATAACACACACAATTCTGGAGTATCGTTCTAGGTTGTGGAACCAATTGACTTGCATAAGATGCAGGAATGCTGTATTTTCAAATTCTACAGCATACGGATGGAATTTCAATTGTCCATTTTCTGAAACCACTGGTCCTGTTCAGGGTCACGGGGGTCTGGAGTCAATCCCAAAGGCTACGGGTGCGAGGCAGGGAATAACCCAGAGTGGGGTGCCAAACCATCGCAGGCTGCATGAAATTGTTATTGTATATTAGTAACAACAAACAATATTGATCATTTATTAAATGTATTATTAGTATAATTTAAATATTACTATCATGATTTATTGATTAATATGGGGCACTGTAGGCCACTTCCTATTGTGCAGAAGATACAAATTGCTCTTTGATTGAAACAGTTGCTCACATAGCTCACAATGCAGTTGCTCACATAGTCATTTTTGCAATGCATTTGTGTCTTTTTGTATTTTTCTGCAAACACAGAATCCAGAGAGATAGAAACATCTATAATTGCAGCTAAACACCCACAGACATGCGCATACAGCCGCACTTCGTTGATGAGCTTTCTCTGTTAACTACGCTTGGGAGGGTGGTAGGCTCCACAGTGACACCTGCAGGCAATTTCCAGCCCTGCTTCCACAATGTCAAGCTCGACTACTCTCAACTTAGAGGTAACGGGTGCCTTTAGACAACTGTTTAAACCCAATACCTCACTAATGAGTATGAGATGTTTGTGAATGTAGATAATCTGTGTAGATGTACGGGAAGGGGCCCGGAGGCCCTGGTAGGGAAGGTGAAGCTAGGAAGTCCAACCATTCTTAATGAAAGCACTAGCATTAGCATAGCATAGTCCGTTAGCATAGAAATACGCCGAATACTGCGTCTCAGGGCAGAATTTGACAAGGGCTTCAGGCCAGCTTTGGAGGGAAGTAAATGTTCTTGTAGGAAATTGACTGGAGTCACCTCTGCCCTGCTGCTTTGAATAAAAGAAGGCAAGCAACTCAAACGCAGGATTTTAAAATATGTTCCCTCAGACATGGTCACATTGACACTTTAGTTACACTGCAGAAACATGGCCGCATATTTACAGCGAACTGCGAAGTGGAGATTGACCCTCTGGTACTTTTATTACGGAATCTCTAATACAGAATATTGAAATAGTGGATTGGATGTTGTTTATTTAGTTTCAAGAATATGGAGTTATTCCTCTTCAGAAAGGGGTCACTGGAGCCAGAAAACGTTCTTTTCTACAATAACGGAGCAAGAGTGCATGGGTGGTCTGCCAATCACACCCACGTCCAAAGGAAATGTCTGGTTGACAAGGGAGGATGGAGCACAGCTCAGGGAGGTAACAGAGTCTGATGGAGTCTGTCAGGGGGAGGATATTAGTGTATGATTGTGTCTTATTGATTCCACAATGTTTTGTGTTTACCCCCATCACAATAGCTTCACCCAGCCAAAATGGCCATGATAGATTGAACAGAACCGGTCCATAGAGTGCGATGGCGACGTGAGCTCTGGGAGGATGACATTTTTATGGGCATCCCATCAATCACTGACGCACTGAATTTCAGTCACTGCGATATTTGCATGGGTGGAATCTTAATGGATATTTTCACCTCGGCAATTTCAGACCAAATCCCATGAAGGGGCTTGTGTCATTGGTAGTTTGTTTGGATATTAGACAACATGGTATTGTCTTAAGTCTCAAGAACTGAGGACTGTGATGTCGCACAGAACTGGATTTTGGCCGGTAAAGTGATATCCAAAGGCACAATTCAGAGACAGGTCAGAGACTACAGGGCAGCTACAAACTGGCATGATTCTGGCATGTTTGGTTGGTTAACCTCAGGGTTTCCTTGTAAAAAGCTGCAAAAGATGTAACTTAAGCTATGTAGCAATTTCCCCAGGCTATGTGGTCTTTGTGGTGTGGGTGGCCCTTTAAAATATGTACATACCCACCTCCCCAAATCCAGGCCGTCACAGAGCTCGACTTCAGGGCCCAAGCCATTTTTCTATATTGAAAGCCCATTCTGCTAGTAATCTGTGTATGTTTTCAGGTGGATCCCCTCCAGCAGTTAATGTTAGTGGAATATGGGGACTGCAGTCACATTCAATTTGGATTAGCGCCCCCCACAGAGGGATGATTCGGTCCAACAGCACCCGTGCCACTATGCTCACGGTGTTATTACGAGTGGGAATTGCCTCAACCCATTTGGAGAATTTATCAGTTTTCACAGGGCAATGATGATATGCACCGCTTTGGCACTGGGTAGTGGACCAATAAAATCTTTACATTTACATTTCAAGTTCACGTTTGATCATTTGTCTGAATTGACACACTGGTGAGCAAAGGGTCTCTCAGTAGCTTTGGCTGCCGTATTTTGGGCTGACTAGGTTTGCCTGAGTTGACGATCTATTGAAGCCGACTTGACAGGGGTGAAAAAACAGCGTAGGCCCAAACAGAGTCCGTAGTGGCGGATTCCCAGCGGGGCCAGCAGCCTGACGTGATCATTACTGTGTATATGAATCATTGTTTGCGGGGACGCTTAATTATCAATTACTTGTGTTAAGAAGAGCAGGCCAGCGGGACAGCTGAAGACACAGACAGACGGCAGGACATTGTGGGGGAATCCTGCCAGGAATCAACTTTGACTTGACAGCTACCCAGTGAAATGTTTAGAAATTATCCACATAAACTGTCCATTTACTTACGGAAGGATCTCTGTGTTTGTTTATTCTCGGCTCACCTGTCTGCAGCCGTCCCCCTGCAGTCTGCCTCACATCAGGTCCGTCTCGGGCTCTGCACACGTCGCCTGACAGGCAAAAATGGATTTCTGCAGTATGGGGGGGACCCCAGCCAGGACCCCCCACTGGGTGTGATAATGAAGGATGAAAATAGGGAGAGGAGGCAAACAGGAATTAGACAAGCCTGTATTGGGGGGAGGGGGGTGACTACTGGTCCTCTGGGGATTTCGTTCAGAATCTAGCTTCACAAATAAGCCTGCTATATAATCCCTTATAAAGTTAATGAAGTTATTTTTTTTTTCTCGCATGCATTGGATTGGGAAAGACGTGCTGTTCATCGTGGAGGGTGAGAGACGAATGTGGCGGCGGAGAGTTAACAGTCTTCACCTTGAGAGTAAGTCGGCGCCTGGTTGTGGGTCAACACCGTTCCCAGTGAGCTGGCGAGCCGCAGGAATCCTAATGAGGGATGGACTGACCTTTATACTACCAGGTACTTATTTTATTAAGACTTTAATTTCTGCTGTTCTGTAGATAAACATACACGCTAGCTTGCTACTAAGTGCAAATATAATGCAATCACATTCACATTTAAAAAAATAATTTTTAATGTAATGATTATTAGGTCAGTGGTTAACACTGTAACCTCACACCTTATCGACCAGATTCCCACCCCCAGTAAGCTCATGTTGTATCACTAATAACTAATAGCAAGTATCTGAAGTCTTGATTGCTAATAGTTAGCAGCAAATATATATATATATATATATTAATTGCTAATATGTGATGTGATATTGCAAATACACAATAGCTTATATCTAATGTTAAATTGCTAATATGCAGGTGCAGGTATGTGAGGCCGGTTTCCCCCCCACCCCCCGCGTTGCCTATATGCAGTAAATCACAGTGTGTCTCCAGGTTGATCACAGGAGATGATCAATGGATAATTCTTTGGACAAAACATTCCAAGTGGGAGACTCTCCCCAGTCAGCGGCTATATATACCAATATATACAGACCCCCCACCCCACTTCACTCCCTGGAAAATTCCTGGGCTGTTTTTTTTTCTTCATCAATCCATTTATCTATTTTGTGAAACTGCTCATTCTATTCAGGGTGGCGTGGGGTCTGAAGCCTGTCCCAGGGGCTATGGGCACATGGTGGGGATCAGCCCAATCTGAGGTGCTACAATTTTTTCAAAACAACTTTAGCTTACATCCAAATAACCAACGTCCTACATAACTTAGAAGGAAATTTTGTTAAATTAATAATGGTTTTTATATCATTTATTCTCACATAGTGTTGGTCTCCATTGGTCCTCCAAAATCAGTCAGAATAGGCTGGTTCTCCTGCACTCGGGAGTCTTTACCTTGACCAGGGGGTGATGTGTGGCTTTGATGGTCTGTGTGTGCGTCCGGAAGGTGACTAGTTCAAATCCTATGGTCACCAGAGAACTCATATCACTGTTGTGCCGTTGAGCAAGACCCTCATACCCAAAAATTGATCCAGGGGTGCTGAATAAATGGCTGACCTAATGCTTTGATGGCAAGCTTTTGCTTTCACCCGTATATTGTGTGTTTGTGCCTCACAGCAAAGCATGATGGGATATGTGAAGATTAAATTTAGTTGTACTTGCTCTCTGTGCAATAACAATAAGGGCATTTTATTCTATTCATAAATCAATGTCTAATTCGGCTTTCTTTGATATGCACTCCATTGCCGATCGTTTTGACAGGGACAAGCTACTTTAAGCACTCAGTATATCAGTGGGACAAATACTCCACAGAAAGACTATCAGTTGTAGCACCCAGAAAAGCACCCCTGTCTATACCCCTTTTCTGAACAGAGTGCCCCCATCTGCAAAACTGCCCCCTGTTATTGTTTGGCTGTGTTGATCGACTGCCTCTGTGGTCTTTCTTGGCCACCAGTTTTGTCAGTGACGCGGATTTAAACACATGCTCAAAGCTGCTATTTATGTATTATTTTTACACACTGTGTGATCTAACCAGACAGAGCACTTTCACTTAGCACTGTGATCTCCTGTGGGTTTCCAGATCAAGTGTAGAGCCTACTGTGACTTTGAAGTTTCACATTCATCCACAAGTCATAGGTAATTAATCGCGGATTAACACTGTAAGGTATTAATTATAAGCGAGTCAGCTGTTTGGAGCGCGTGTCATCTATCTTGTTTTGTTCTGTTTACCGTATATTCTTCTTGTTTTGGAGAGGAGCCATAAGTGTTTATTATGAATGTTTATTAGGGGAAATACGGCACACATCTCCAATGTCCCCTCTGAAATCACTTTCACAAAATAGGCCTCTTCGGTTTTTCTGCCTAATGCGCCTAATCATACAGGTATAGCAACCACAACTGCAGTTCCAGTATCCCCGTATGTGGCACACTGTATGAGCTGGGATAGAATAATGGCCTGAGTGACCAGCAGGGATCCCGCCCTCAGGCTCTGTGAGTGTGAGGTCACCCTGCCTTGGAGACACGTGGACTCCAGACGGAGGCAGGGATCTCTCTTTCCCCCCACAGGGGTCAAAAGGCTGCTTGCCAGTCAAGCACTAACTTAATAAAATGGTTTTAGCTGTTGTTTTTTTTTTTTTACAGCACATTAGTTTCTCCATCATCTCCTCAGCCTCTAGGCTCAGGCTCACCCTGACTGTTGACAAGCTTTTAGAGGAGAATTTGTTTAAACACTCAAGCGAACGTCAACTGAATCTTTTTTTTGTAAAAACCTTTTTTTAGGGAGAGCCTGCCATTTACAGGGAAAAATAACATCCTGACGCTGCCTTCAATTCCTCAGGGGACATTGTTAAAAATCCCAGAGAGCTAAACACACTGCTCTCCTTTTGCATTAACTAACTGACTAATTACTTGGTTAATTTTTTTATGCTAAAATGATGTCTGAGCTAAGCATGTTTGTTTACGACCGATTATCTATTAACTCGAATTTTGGTCTGTTTGCTTAAATATGTTTGGTCAGTTTGCTTAAATATAAATGAATGTATTTAGCAGATGGCCAAAGAGAGCAGGGTCAGCCAGTCTCGCTAAAGCAGTTGGTGTTTAAAGCCTTGCTTCAGGGCCCGACACTAACATCACTCTGGCAGCCAGGAGATTTGAACTAGTAACCTTCTACTCACGAACACGGGGTCTAACCTGCAGAGCTACACACTCTCACAGCGTTTGGTGACATCACACAGAACTTTATAGTTCTGTAAGCTACAAGCCTCACATCCCGAAAGTTGTGGGTTCCAGCCCTTGGCTGTGCGAGCGGAGTTTCCATGTTGTCTTTGCGTCAGGTTGGTTTCTCCCTGCGGTCCAAAAACATGGAGTTTGCCGAAAAGTGACTCTAATGCCTCATTTCCACCAATGCAGTGTCAGATCCAAGAACCCACAAAGTTTTGTCTAATATTGCTGGTGCTGGCAGTGGAACGACTTGCCAACTGATTAGCAAAATAATGTTATATCATATTTTTTTTTTATTCGGTGGAAAATGAAAGATCGATTTGCTGGGAAAACACATCACAGATCGAATACAGGTATATAAAATATCATGAACATGATGTGGACTGCAAAGATCCAGGAGCCGACTAAAGGAGCCTCACAGAGACTAAAGTGGATACAGGCAATAGGGTCAAGGACGCAATGAGTCAATCTCTGAAAACTTTCTCTTCGGAACACCAGCTTAGAAAAACTTATAATTCAAATCGGGGGTGAGTTTCTTAATGCTACATTGAATGGGAAACTCAGCCCAGATCTAGATAATTCTAAACACACAAAGCATATGAACCTCTACTTTTCCTTTACTCATGCCTACTTTACATTTCTCCATTGTTCTTTGAAACCAGTGGACACCAGCTCCGTGTTGGTGGAGAGGAGACCTCAATGTGTGTGACCGTGTGAGTGAGTGGGATCCAACCCAAGTTGCCCCCTGCCTTGTGCTCTGGGCTTCCGGGGATGGGATCCAGGTTCACAGTGACCATAAAAGATATACAGCATGGATATGGGAGAGGTGGTGGCCTTACTACCTGCAGGGTTCCGGGCGTGATTCCCACCCCGATCTTTCTGGAATCTGCATGGACCCCCTTCGGAATAATGTGTGTGAAGTTCCAGTCTCGGTCCAATAAATGGTTGTAGAAAAAGGACAGAAGGATTTAACCTGAGACCGACATGGGTGCATGTTTAACTGGGAGACATTCAGCTGTGAAGAACTGGACGGTCAGGATACACGAAAGGAGAATTCATTAATGTGCGATGCGGAACTCTTTATTCACAAAGCTGGTGGTGCTGAAGGTGGAATTCCTCCCCAGAAGACGATGAACGCTGCGAAGCAACGGCTGCAGGCCTTCCATAGGTCATGGTGTGTGAAAGCCACCAAGGGCAGAGGAGTTCCTTCCGAACTGCAAGGTCACATAATGCAAATGTCCTCTTTTAGCTTTACTGAAATTCTTAATTACACAGTAATCGCCGGCTGGAACTCTCAAAGGCAGAAGGGAAAGCAGACAGGCGTCGAAGAAAGGCAGAAAGAATCAAGTGCGTGAAAGAAATTGATTAAACCTTAAAGACAGAAATGTATGGTCCTGGCTGACTCCCCCATCCGGCATCCCTCAGTGTCTGTCTGCTCAAGGTCTGCTCAAGGGGTGTCAATAAAAGAAACCAAAAAGGAATTAAGCGTCAGCGCTTTGTCTCCCCTGCAGTAGCAGAGAATCTACTTGGAATCTATTTTTAAATATATTAACAACAAACTTGCCTTTTAAATCTAATAAATCACTGTCGCGTCATGAATATTTGATGAACGTCGACTTTTGACATGCCTTTACATCAGTGCACAGATAAGAAGGGGCCCAAGTTCAGGGTCAGCCCTGACCCCCCCCTCAGGGCCTGCCTCCTTCCATGGTGCCTCTGCCTGGCAGTTTATTCCTCAGCCCTCCTCCCCGGAGAGCGGCGAGTGGCAGATGAAACCCACTTTCATGTGGCATTCTTGTGTGGCACCCTACCCCGACGCACGATGAGCTTCACCCCGCCTGGCAGTGAAAAAAAACCCAGTGACAGCCTCATTACAGGGTAACATGGCGGGGGGACGTGTATAACGCAGCTCTGCCTCCAAGCTGGCTCTTGTGAACCGAGAGGGCGACAAGCACGTAATATCAGAAGCCAGGCGGTGTTAACGACCAGCCCCCCCCCCCCCTCAGCCCGGCAGCGGTGCTCTCTGAGACAACAGCCAATTAAGCAGGCTAGGGGCCCTCAGCAGCGTGTGAATGCACCCAATCCCTGCTGTGAGGAGCACACCTAAAGCAGAGGGGCAGCGAGACAGCAGGATGGTGAGGCTGCACCAGCAGGGTGCCTTGGCCATACAGCTGCATTGCACACAAGACTCAAAGCCAACACTGGAATACAATTAACACGTGCCTTGCCCCTTTTAGTGGATGTCTGCCCTCTCTCAAAGGAAACCATCTTATTTCTCCGTGGAAAATTTGTTTGTTTCTACCGTTTAAAATTTCACACACATCTGTTCTTTGCCTTTAAGGCAGCTGTAATTGAGGAGTCTATGGAGCCGGTGTCTCTGATGCTCCCAACAGAAGCATACGGCCATCGTTGCTCCACTCCAGCCCACCCTCTACACACATCTCCTACAGATACTTTCAGGGGCCAAAATATTTGAAAATAGTTTGATTAGGTGAATGCAATCCTGTGATGGGATTGGTGAAAAAGAACACACCTCATTCATTAGAGCATAGATGGATGAATAAGCAATATGGATGAATGGATGGATGGATGAATATAGTATAGTATAGTATAGTATA
>JAABNY020000043.1:17643700-17655460 GCA_015164015.2 Brevimyrus niger | reverse complement strand
AGGAGCTGGAGGAAGTGGCCGGGGAGAGGGAAGTCTGGGTCTCCCTCCTGAGACTGCTGCCCCCGCGACCCGACCTCAGATAAGCGGGAGACAATGGATGGATGGATGGATGGATGGTACATGTTGAGGTCTGGGGTATATTGACAGTGATGATAACGGTCTGGCTCATTGGTGTAATTACATATTTAACTATGTGGATGTCATATACTCTATACATGTATGTATACTACTTATATATAAATATTAGGACTGTGAATCTATTTTAAAAATAGCTATTTAATTGCACAGTTTTCTGTGATTAATTACAATTAAAACCAACATTAAAACCTGCACTCATAAATATTTACACACTGAATCCCTAAATTAATGTAGAATTAACACAAGAGGGAGTATATGGGTCACTCTCACAAAGTCATTGCAGTAACATAATAATTTTCTGCACTCTCTGATGACAGACTTAAATGTTGTTTGAACTTATTTGTTTAAACTGTCGATTTTGTCTTTTGAGTAATTTATCCATCTTGTTTTATTAGCATTTTTTTTCTTTAACAAAAATCCTTAATCAAATCCAGGGCAAGAGTCATGGAGATGTGAGACTCGGACGATGGGAAGGAGTGACAATCCATGATACAGCTTTCTAAACAACAAAGGAGCGTATTACAACAGGAAATGCACAGAAAAAGGAGACCAAAGGACCACAGGGGGTTAAACAAGAGGAACAAAGGAATAACTGGGAGGGACCAGTAACAACCTAAGACTCAGTACAGGACAGGCACATATATACACAGACTGAGAAGAACTAAACGAGGGACAGGTGTGGTTCATTGGAGCCACACAAGTGAGGAAACGGGATGAGCAGCAGAGACCTCTGCTGGCTAAATAAAAACATAACAGGCAGAACAAAACAGATTATTCATTTGCAGCACAAATATTACTTGCAAGCTAGTACAAGCTGACTTTAAAGGCTTTCACAAAGGCTTGATGCAATAAGACAAGAGAAAGCATTTCGAAAGCAAGTAAATCATTATTATATTTAGTCTCGCTTTGGTGATTAAGGACATACAGCACATGTACAAATAGTTGCAGGTACTCAGCAGGCAGATCGACACACTATTTACTTTAGACTACATGACTGATAGAAAATCTAAAACCTATTTGGCAAATGACTCTAAAAACAGAAACATAAGAGCCACTGAAATTGCACTTAGAAAGATCTTACAATTTTATGGCATAGACCTTCAATAAAATCAAATAAATACTGCAAATTGCAATATTTTTATCTTATTTATGCCTTCATCTAGGGGTTTTTAAAGGGATGCTAACTGAATGGGGGTTTCTCAATATGCATTCTTCAACTTTCATGGAAAATTTGGGGGTTAGTGGCAGGACTGACACTCTAGCCTCTAGAAAAAACCTCTCGCTCTTCCATCGCATTTGGTCTAGTGTGGTGCTGAGGTCTCACCCGCCCCGCGGCTGCGCTCGGGTTCTCATCCTTGAGATGCCTGTGGCGATGTGCCGTATCAGCACATGTTAAAATGATCAAAAAAAGAACATGTCATGAATTTACAAATAATGCCATGCCTTAATGTGATAAATTTCCCAGCCTTAATAAATATAAATAAATAAACATTAGACGTTTTTAACATTTAGATGTGTTACACAGATGGACAGAACCAAAGCTCATGGGGGGGGGGTTGGAATTTAGGAATTGTCATACCAGAATGCTGAGGACACGCATTTGCAGACATAGGCATGTACATCTGTACTCACAAACGCACACACAGATACACAAACCAATATCTACAAAGTGTGAGAACAATGCTTTACTCCACACGTGAAACCGTCTTCATGTTCGGAAGAGGAGCATGTCTGCTGATACGGGCAGACGTGTGCATAGGTGTGGAGAGACATGTCGGAGAGAGCAGATACGTGCGTATGTGTGCAGAGATGCACGATAGTGTCCAGATATGTGCAGACGCATGCATATGTTAGCGGTGACGTGCAGATGTGTGCGAGCACCAGTGTCCAGATACATGTAGCCAAAGAACAGCCAGGATTTGGTTCCGGGTCCCCCTGGGGCACGCAGCACAGCCAAAGCCAAAGCTTTATATCAGAGAGAGAATAAGACATGCACCCCGCCCCCCAGCTCCAAGGACTCCAGTGTCTCGTTAATTCATCCTCTGAACGCTCCTCTCCGCCGGCAGATTGCTGCTGAATATTGTATGCTTTTAATTATGCCTTCGCACTCCTCCAAGAACAGAGCAAGGCCAGAAGGGGCTCGACCCCGACACCATGCGGCGCTCATCACGCCGACCGGCTTGAGACACGCCCGGCGCTGCGCGTCGCCGTCGCCGTGCATCCATGGGACGGTCTGGTGACGGCGGACAGCACGTCAGGACGAGCTTTCGCGTCGATCCCGCTCTTCAATCACGCTCAACGAGAGTCATTTACAGCGACGAGCAGGAGAGAGAGAGCTGAAGTGACAAGCCGAGACCGCGGGAGCGGCGGAGCCGTTCCTTTCAGCCGTACAGGGGGGTCTGTTACTGTGGGGAGCTACAAAGGCACACTCCAACCGGCGTCGTCCCGCAAATTAGCATGAAAATGGTGCCCGACCCAACAACAAAAGACATGAAAGAACATCTGGTCGCCTTTTCTTATTCATGTTGTTTTACGTATGCAAAGCAGCGCGTGCAGAGGAGCGGCATAAAGCAGGGCATATATTAATGCCTGGTGTTTACGCTCATCAGCAGGGCCCGAGTTGCCCTCGTCGGTGATGTTTTCACTTTTCCGCCTGACGGCACGTCGACAGAGTGAGCCTGTTATGTCGGATTTCTTTTTAATGTGCCTATATGTTAATGTCGGAAGCAAAGTAACACTTACGATGTGTTTGAAGTGAATCTACCAGCCAGCACCTGGAACCGGGAGAACACAAGGTCTACGAACCCATCATTATCTGTCCATCTTCTAACCACTTATCCTGGTGGGGGTCGTGCATTTTTTTTTGGTATACTGCCATATTTTTGCTCAGCGAAATTCATCATGGGGAATCCAGTGAATTTTAATCACGTACACAAAAATGCAGGAATAGCGTCGCTTTTGAAAAGATTTACAAAAAGGCAATATACTATAAAGTGTGACAGCATAGAAAAGATTCCGCCCAAGCCTAGTGCGGGGGTGATGGGAAGCTCCCCCCACTAAGTAGTGATGTGGTATGGTGCACGTTAGGATGTGAGGTCAACGCTGAACCCCAAAGAAACAGCTATACTTCACTGACATTCATCACCCGTGCCATCCATCCATCCATCCATCTATCCATCCATACATCCATCTTTCATAACAGTCGATCCAGTTCATGGTCACTGGGGCCCGGACCCCGATCACCAATTCCAAGATGCTGAAATCAGCATGAAGACTGGCTTGGATGATCTGGCACCTTCTGACAGACGGAAGGGGGATGGAGAGACTGTGGGAAGGGCGGGAGGCGTTCTCCACAGCGCTGGAGGCCTTACAGGTGCACCATGTCATCAATGGCTCCCGTGATCTTCTCAGCTGCATGCACTATCCATTGTAGGGTCATGCGGTCATAGGCATTGCAGTTCTGTGGAAGTTGTTTTTGGAACTGACCATTAAGATAAACCTTACAAGACTTACCAGGTGGTTTGGGTAATGAACCATCTGACAAGCTACGTCTCTATATAAGGAATGTCTATAGAAATGGTTAAAATTACTCATGGCATTGCCTTGGGCCTTCTCTCCATTCATGCTGTCTATAATCACCCTTTGTGTATCACGCTGCTTCTCTTTTGCTAAAGAAATTAGTTCATTCACTCATGTGCCTTTTTGGCTGAGGAGGAGGTGTTGAGGAGCCAGGTCAGCTGCCAGATTCACCCCAAGGAATCTGCCGCTCCGATCGACTCCACCACTGAGCCCTCGTGTGCTGTGGGGGGTGGGCAGCATGGGAATTTCTCACCCAACAACTATTTCTATCGTTTTGTCCACTTTAGGAGACAGACTGCTGGACTTACACAGTCCACCAATGGCTCAATCCTGTATACCAGTGTATCACCATTGCCGATGAGCCCATCACCGCTTTGTCGTCCGCAGACTTGGTAGGAGTTGGAGCTGTACATGTATGTGGCAGTAGAGACATGAGTCAAGAGGGTGAACAGGAGTGGGCTGAGTACACACCCCTGTGGGGTACCAGTGCTCGCTATAGTGATGTCTCCAGTGTGGACTATGTGGGGTAACTCGGTCAGGAAGTCCAGCATCCAGTTGCACAGGGAAGTGTTGAACTCTAACACGTGTGGCCACATACCTTCTTTCACAAAAATATACAGCCTTTCTGACATTTTTGTTAACTCTAAATTCTTAAAGCTACAGTGTATTCATTCTCCATTTTACATCCAGACTTGTAGACGCATCTAACGGAGGGTTATAGCTCTAATGCTACGGTATTTGATGGATGGAAAATAATTATAGAATATATATTATTTTAAAATAATAAGTATACATGAAAATTATTGATTTGTAATACATTGGTTATACATTCAGTGTCATTGCTTGAGGTGCTGCTATCCTGGACCAAGCAGGGCCTTTTGCCTCCAGAGCTGCTTCAAGGCTTTATAAGTTGTGCTCTCAGAGCTTCCTTTCTTTACTCCTCTGCTGTGCTGAGCTGTTATTTTTGGCATTCCTGTTGGCCTTAACGAGTCCAGCCATTCTCCCCTGACCTCTCTCATTAACAAGGTGTTTTCAGCAGCAGAGCTGCCACTGACTGGACGTTTCTAGTTCATCAAACCATATTCTGTAAACTCTGCAAACACTGTGGTGTATGAAAAGTTCAGTGGGGCAGCAGTTTCTGAGATCAGTTGTCTTAGCAGTTCTAGTGCATAACCAAACAACCACTTAAGCTCCTCACCTTGTCTGCCTACTGTCGGCTTTTATCATCGACTCTTTGCATTAACAAATATGATTAATTGCACCTATCAATAAGTACCTAATAAACTAGCAAGTAACATGGCCTAAAACATGCCCTTCTTCCTATATTAAGGAAGCGAGTGTGGATTTTAATAAATATTGGATATTTCATAAAATATTGTTCTGGGTTTTCTGGTTTTCCAAGATGAAAACTACAGCATGTAAAATGTGCAAATTGTTTGATAAAAGAATATAATTTTCCCACCCTGAACTTACATAGTTACATTTCTAGAACTATATAAGAATCCCTGACTCCTTATCATTCTGTTTTGGTAGAATGTTGCAGAGGCTGGTTGTGGTGACTTTTCTCACCTTTAGTCCTCACTACTTTTATTTTTAAAAAGAACCTAAGCTGTAGTCTAATTAGCCGACAGAAATTTTGACAGACGCTGCACAATTTTGCTCTCCTTTTCTGTGGGAAAACATTCAGTCGATTTCATAGAGCTGGAAGTTGCCAGAGGTGACGGATGATGAGGGATTAAAGTTGGTGGTGGGAAGAGCGCCCCCTGCAGTGTGCCCCCCTGCTGAGCCCCCACTTACAGCCTCGATCCTTCAGCAGTACAGTCGTGCTCCATTCCCAGCTCCAATATGCCACATCTGGCCCACTGACAGCTTTCAGGGATTTTGACTTTCAAGGACAGCTTGGCTTACTTTGTCCAGAACTAGAGAGTGGGGAGGGGGGCTTATTTTTGCATATTCTGTACTTCGTGTGTGTGTTTTGGGGGGGAGGTGGGTTAAGGGCTCGATTTGGCTCTGCGTGTGTGAAGTTTGCTTGTTCTGTCAGCCCTGGGGAGAGTTCTACCCAAAGCCCTAGTCTATGTGGTTTAGGTAAATCAGTGTCTCTACATTGCTGCTAGCATGTGTGCGCGTGTGTAAGTCTACGTGTTCTTTTTTAATTAAATTTCCAGAGCCCGATCTTTCGGCAGGGAAATCCATCGGAAGCATCGTTTCATCGCTTCCAAAAGTCCTTCTGCCAAATGTGCCTGAAAGCAAATGTCTCCTCACAAGTAGCGGCAAAACACAAGAAACATCTCCAGGGTGTTTAGCCCCAGACTCCACGACGTCACCAGCATACACAGGCGTCACCAGCATACACAGGCGTGTGTGTGTGTGTGTGGGGGAAGGGGGGGGCTCAACGCCGGCCCATTCTGTCAGGAGGACTGTGATATTCCAAGTGCCATTTTAAGATGACTGACGATCACATGAAATCCTCCGATCCTGAAAGATGACCAAGTGCCCCCTCACTGCAAAAATAAGGGACCCCTCCCAGCCTGCAAAATGTACCGATTGGTCAAGCCCCCCCTCCCCAGTTCGAAGCACCCGCCCCTTGAAAAGTCTGTGCGCGCATCACTCACCGTACAGATAAACGCGTTTCCAGTGTGAAGAGGTTTCCTTTCCAAGAGCGAAAAAAGGAAGGAGATTTATGTTGAGACACAATGAAGGTTGTCTCGGTGTTACACTCACTGCCGCGAGATAAACTCCTCACCAATTAATACAGACGTGATACAGAGCGTATAAATGTTCAAGGGCGACTACAAAAGAAAGCTGTACGAACACGGCCGATGCTACTGGAACTGACGTTACACTGCTGGTGTCACAGTTCCACTTGAAATTATAATTCATGCACCCACAGAAGATTGCTTTGGTAATTATAGATATTATAATTAAATTTGATAAAGTCCACTGAGGAACTAAATCTCATTTGAGCTTAGCTGAGAGATTATTGCTCTTAAATGGATAGGAGATACAGCCCTAGCATGTAAGAAAAGAGCAAATTACAGTCGGCAAGGTAGGTAAAAATGTTGAGTTTTAATTTTAATTATGCCTGCTGGTCTCAGACACTAGATATAAAGTCATTTGTGTATCAGAGTACAATGACAAACAAAACGGAATAGCTAACTTACTTTAAATGATTCAACTGTGGAAATCTATTATTCAGTATCTATAATTTCCAAAGGTACTGTATCTAGCAATAACACCGAGAAGGAAACATGTCCCAAAAGATTAAGAATTAATAGTCAAATAGTCAGAAGATGAATCACATCGCTTCAGTCTTACAGAAGTGTATTGCGATCACAGTATTAACTCGATATGTGAATAAGTTCCTATAGATTCAGAGGAATCAGAGCCTGGGCAGAATGCCAGGATTTTTTCATTGCAGTTATGGATTTTTCATAGAATTTTCAAGAATTTTCCCATGTGAAGACCAGGAAACTGGTCCCCATAAAGTAAAAAAACCTGGGTATTTATGACGTTGTGGGGACATTTGGTCCCCACAAGGCAAGGTATCACACACGCACACACACATGCACACATACTCAGATACAAATATAGACAGGGCTCTGTGATCTAGCTGGTAACTGTCAAATGAGCTGAAAAATATTGGAATATTCATACAACCTCCCATGAAAGAAGGACTAGAACTAACCCGTTCACACAGCAAGCTACAGGGCAGAATGTTTCCATGGCAATTCCCACGCCAAAGCCTTCTCACCAGTTTGTGACCTTAAGTGAAAATTGCAGGAGCTCGGAAGAGGGAAAACGCGAAATGACAGGTTTGCATGATAGCAATCCTCAAAACGGAACTGCTGCGCTGACCCAACATATGTCAATAAGCCGGGAGTATGGATAAACAAGGATTTGGACCCACTGAACACTCAAGTTGGACAACCTCTGCAACCATTTTCTTTTGTCAAGTAACATGGCATCAAGAAAATAGATGCCATCTCCACTGTCATGTATTAACGGAAGCTTAGCTGGCATTGAGACCGAACAGAACGGATCGGCTGGAATTCTCTAGTGCAGGCCACAATGTGTATACCTGTGATTGAGATTATCCATCCATCCATACTGTTTAGCAGAGGAATACCCCAGAGAGGATGGCAGTCCATCACACAGCACACGCTATGGGAAATTTCACACTGCGGGAAGAAAGGGCAGGAAGTCCACACTAACGCGGAAAGGCTATGTGAACTTCTCACGCACACCCAGGGGTGGGGGCAGGGGGGCTTTGAATCCCCAACCCGAAGAGACACTGTGCTGCCGCAACTGGGGCACTTGTGCTATTTTTGATTAAAAAAAAATCATAAAAGAAGGGCGGAGTTTGCCTCGAAAGAAGCGGCAACCTCAGCTATTGTACAGGAAAGGGATTCCAAATGGAAGGTGTGACAAATTTAGGAGCATCGTGACAGGGAAGCCGTGTCAGCATCGAGCAGAACAGACAGTTGTCAGAGATGGGGGGGGGGGGGGCGCTGTTAGGCGGCACAGAACATGCTGAGGGGGCATGATTAGGACGCGCACAGAGCACACTGGGGTGGGGGGAGGCGGCCGAGACGTTGAGCTGGCTGGACCCACAGCTGCGTCGTCTTGCCCAGATTTCTGCAGGCCTGCTGGGCCACTGCCCGCCATCTCGGTGTCCACACATACTCACTTCCCACACGGCTGCCTCCCCAGGGTCATTCTGCACTGGTGAGGGGTGTGTGAAGGGGGGGGGGGGGGGGGGTGGGAGTACAAGTGGGACGAGTTCTTAATCCAAAATCCTACCAGTCAATCAAATGATTGGCATCATTAAAATATTTTTGCATGGCTCCTGTTGCCCATATCTAGTTTTAAATGATATTCAGTACATTTTCTGAAGCTAGCTAGTCTAATATTATTTCTATTTAAATAAGTTAAATTGTACAATATTTATACAGTAAGAATGTCTAAGCTATTTATAAGTAATGGAACTACCTATTGGCACATTTCCAATGGAGAGGAGTTACAGAGAGGCTTTTCCAAGACAAAAGGGTGATGGCAGCCGTAACACATTTGGGGGTGACACTTAGACTCTCAAGCGCTTGCAAAAATCTTACAGCAAGTCTATATTATTCAAATTATTAACCTAAACTTAGCAACACCGAAAGCGTTGGGGTACTTTGCAAAAACAGCCCTGGTAAAGGTGCTTTTGAAAAGAGATGGGAATATAAAAATGAAGAGACGCTTATTTAATGTTCACACACTGTACATTATGATTTACTTGGTGCTAATTTCCGCTCACACATTTGTGAGAATCTCTGTGTTATGTTAGCATCAAACACTATTGGAATTAGCATTTGCTTGCATGAACTATTATTATGAATCAATTCTGTTTCACTGGTCTACAGTACTTTTATAGTAAGTTGGAAATCTTGAGGTTCCAACTTCAAAGTTATCGGGAATGCATCAATACATTATGATGTGCACTACTACTAATAATAAACAATATATAGTATATGCCTTTTTCCCTTCAGATAGTCCATGCACAGAATACTGATATCTTCTTGCATTTCGGCCAATCAGATGATGGTGACATAACCAGGGGTGCCCAATCTAATTGACAAAGGGCCGGTGTGTATGCAGGTTTTCGTTGAAACTCCCTAATTGGATTACTAATTAGAGGACTGATTGGCTGTAGAGTCCTCACACCTGGGTTTGAACAGCTGACCTACAGGTTATCCCAAAAACCTGCATACATGGCAGCCCTGTCACGCCCAGCTCCGATTGATCCTCGTGTGTGCCACGCCCCCTCATTACCTCGTGTTAATTCCTGATTGTATTCACCTGTTGCTTGTTCAGTTTAGCCTGTCTAGTGTATTTAGTCTGTGTCTAAGTCAGTATCCCCAGATCTGTCATTGTGTAGTGTCATGATGTCCGTCCATGTATCCCTGGATTTCCCCATTAAAGCCCGTTTCCATGATGAGTCTCGCAGCCCTGCGTCTTCTTTCGCCAGCAATCGTGACAGGCCCTTTGCGGATAAGATTGGCCACCCCAGAGTAACACTTTTGGCCCTGCTGGTAAGTCAGTGCAGGTACGGCTTGCATAATTTGCAATGGAAAACCGCAAGTTTGCGGTATGGCTCGGTTCTTGGCAGCAGTGGAAAAGCACCATACAGTATGTCATTTAGCAGAGTGTACATTCTTTGCATACTTATATATGTACTCCCATACACAGTATGACTCGATGCAGGGATAGCCTTCATTCACATCTCGCATCACTGAGTCTTGGCCGCGCAACACCCTGTCAGCCATTCATAGTGTTTCCCTCCTTGGACCTCACCGCAGCATTCGGAGACACTCTGACCCAGTCGTCTGGCTATAAATATTTGGCTCTTGTCATAGTCACTCAGATGTTTATTCCTGCTCAATTCTTCTGAATTCAACACATTGCATATGAGTACCAACTGTTAGCTTGCCAGCTAATATATGCCAGAGCTTGACACGCATCATTCTTACTACAGCTGATGTTATTCACATCACATGGGGATGCTCATAAAGTTTTGGCTCCTCGGAGTATATTGTATATCATGTATACATTTTTTGCATAAAAAACGAACTGTGTAAGACTTAAACTAGTGACAAAAGAATGAACAGAGATTACAACTTGAAAATTAAATAATTTGATCACATTTATGTACTAACTATACCTTCAGAACAGCCATCATGTAGCCTTTCTGGTCTTTCTGTTGGTAGTACAGCCTCACCACTTCCTGCCATCACAGAACTATGGCCGATGCCAAGCTCATCCAATCAAAACACCAATTTCATTATTGCTCCCAACTATAGTGGTACATTGGAACAGGAACTTACAGTAATTAATTCCTGGAGGTTAGCCGAGTTGCGATTTGGTCGAGGTCCAAGTCGCATTCCCTTATAAGAATGAATGTAAATGAATTTAATCTGTTCCAGAGCCCCAAATGATTGCCTATTCAAAGTTATCTACCTACCCTACTAATGATTAAAAAAAACATTGACAATCAATATAAAACTAATACACACATGAAAAGCACACATACAAATCGATAAATATAAATGACAAGCCAGTTCTCCGAAGAGAGAGTTGACACACATTCGTCATCTTCACATCTCACTATATTTTTCTTTTTAAGTTCTAAAGTTACTCTCCCTACTTTCCTCTTTGATTTGCTGCTATCACTGCTCACATTCTTAGGAGCCATGATTACTGTATCACTAAATGTACTGTAGATAAAGCACAAAAAAGTCACACCAAACAAAGGAACACAGCTCGTCAAACTCAGCTGAAAGGTACCGCAACACTAAGACTGATTCATAGGCCTCAGCAATAGGTCCGTTTTCCTCTGTGATAGTCCATCAGAGACGCATCTCCAGCCATACAACTTGTGTTTTGACCTGCTCCGAGTTTTCGGTTAAATTGTGGTCTGAAACATTTAAGGTCCGAAATAGTAGAGCTGAATGTGTCTTAAACCATACAAGTTGTAGCAGGATCGGTCAGGGTACAAGGTTGAAAAAATTTCTTTTTAAAAAAAGCCCAGACCCATTCGATGTTCAGGTTCCTAGCTTCTACTGTATTTTGTTTGTAAATTTGTCCACCCATCCATGTTCTAACCACTTGCAAAAGGTTTCCGGGGGCATTAAAAAGGCAAAAGCAGTGGTGCAAAGGGGTGGATGGAACACCAGGCACCCCAAACACAGCAGGTTGAGAGAAAATCACCCACTATCTCACCCTGTGGTCTCTGTTACTATTGAAATATTCCACTATTAATGTCATTGCATTTTCAGTGAATGTAACATGTAATCTGAAGCATTATTTATCTTTTTTATTAGTTTGTCATCTTGAATTTGTTCTTCCATTCATCTTCTCGCTGCTTATCGCAGCCAGGGTCAGTTATGGGGGGGGGGGGGGGGGGGGGGGGCCCGTCCCCCGACAGGTGGGCGAGGGAAACCGCCAAACGGGGGAACCCCCTCGCCGGGGCCCCCCACAAAGGGGAGACGGAAGAAAAGAAATGCG
>JAABNY020000043.1:17617544-17628869 GCA_015164015.2 Brevimyrus niger | reverse complement strand
TTTTTTTTTTTTTTTTTTTTTTTTCTTTTTTTTCTTTTTTCTTGTCTTGCTCCTCCTGCCGGCTTCGGGGGGGAGGGCGGGGGGGGGGGGGGGGGGGGGGGGGGGGGGGGCGGGGGGGGAGGATCCTATCCCAGACAGTAAGGCAGAGGTAAACCCCAGACAGAGTAACATCCATCTCAGGGCTCCCACAGAATGGACAACAGGGAAATAGGAATGAGCCTGTCTTTGGATTGCAGACTGTGCAGACAGAGAGCGGAGGCAAGATCCACACCGTCAAGCCCGCAGGTGCCATAGACGGAGCTGCCCACTGAGCCACCTTCATTTGCTATTGAAAATGTTATTTTGTTTTTCACTGCTGGGTCTCCATAGCGAACAGCAACAATATCTCTGAAATTTGAAAACAATCTATCACTAATATATGTGTCTATTACGAGTTTTCAGAAGTTAGGCCTACTTCTGGGTTTTCAGAGCTGAGTTGTATAAGGGGTATGCTTTGCAAAACAAAATCTCTTTAATCAACATAACCACATATCCCGTGCAGGAGTAGAATGATTCCAGGTTCTCTTGAAGCAAACACAGAGCAGGGACACCCAGGATGAGATTCCGCCCCTCACAGGTTACCTAGTTGACCCTACAGTCAAACTTATCTATCAACACATGTACAGTCGTGTGAAAAAATACTCCCTCTTTCAACTTTAAGGTTTTATGCATTAGGATATAATAAAAATAAATGATCAGGGGCCTCATTCACCAACCGTTCTTACGAACAAATTTGTTCTTAAACCCCATGTACGCACTTTTTTTTTATACAAAGATTCCAACATTCACAAATGGTTTCTTATTTGAATTTGTTCTTAGCTAAGAACAGAATCTACGCACACTCAAGACCGTTCGTACACACGTTTGAGTAATGATAGTTTGTTCAAAATAATTGGTTATAGCAGTTTTGTTCATTCTACAATTCATAAAATAAATATATACTTTATAAAAGTAAAACATAAAAAATAATTTTAAAGTGTAAAAATTATTTTCATGATAGTAATGGTGATCGTGTGGATTATAAATAGATCTGAATCTTTGTAAAAAAGTGCGTACGTAGGGTTTAACAACAAATTTGTTCGTAAGAACGGTTGGTGAATGAGGACCCTGGTCTTAAAATTAGGTAAATACAACCTGACATTTGACACTGTGTCAATATTTAACAAAAAATAAGCCGAAAGTCAAAGAAGTTTGCTTAAAAATGAAGGGCACCCTTACTTACGTAGGAATTTAGAGGGTAAGTAGCAGCCTGGTGCTGCTAATCAAGGGCAGTTGATTAATTGGTCTTCAGCAAATGTGACCCACCACTATAAAGGCAGTACTGGCAGGTCTGGAGAACTCAGGTGTATTTTAAAATAATGCCAAGAAGGAAAGACATCAGCAATGGTTTTAGAGAAGCAGTTGTTGCTGTCCATTAATCTAGGAAGGGCTATAAGGCTTTTCCCAAACAAGTTGAAGATTATTCATAAGTGGAAAACATTCAAGACAGTTTCCAGTCTTCCAGGAGTGCATGTCCCAGCAAATTCATCCCAAGGTCAGACCATGCAATGCTCAAGACCTACATCTCAGACTCTACGGGCCTCAGTTAGCATGTTAGGTTTTACACTTCATGATGGTTCAATTAGAAAAAAGACTTAACAAGCATGGCTTACTGCCAGGAGAAAGCGAGCGTCTTCTCTCTAAAATGAACATAGCAGCATGGCTTAGATTTGCGTCTGAGTTGCATCTGAACAAATCACGACTTCTGGAATAACGTTTTTTTGGACAGAGGAGATCAAAGCGGAGATGTTTGGCCATAACGCACGGCACCAGATTTGCCGAAAACCAGAATATCAGCACAAACACCTCGCGCCAACTGTGAAGCGTGGTGGTGGAGGGGTGATGACTTGGGCTTGTTCTGCAGCCAGAGAACATGGGCACCTTACAATCATTGAGTGGTCCATGAACAGAGTACTGCAGAGTCAAATTCAGTCCATTTGTCTGACAGCTAAAGCTTGGCTGAAATTGGGTCATGCAAAAGGACGATGATCCCAAGCACAGCAGCAAACGTGCAACAGAACGGCTGAAAAAGACAAGAATCAAGGTGTTGCAATGGCCCAGTCAAAATCCAGACCTCAACACGATTGAAATGTTGAGAAGGGACCATAAGAGAACTGTGCATACATGGATGCATAAACAAACCTCAATGACCTAAAGTAACATTGTGCCTGTATCCGGGATACTGTTGTTAACATTGGTTGATGCTAGAAAGTATTAATGTGAGTTTTTCTAAATGCAGTAATCAAGCATGGTTTTAATGATAACTAAAACTTGAAATGGTAACTGTTGGAAAGTTTACCGTGAAACCAGTAAGCATTTCATCTTTAGTGAATGACGTTGATTATCTTGCTACAACTGACTGGGTCAGAGCATCACCAAAATGGCAGGTTGTTGTGGGAGATCCTGCTCTCACGTGGTCTCAGGAAAGCCAACCGGTGAACTAGCAACAGGATCAGGGATCGCACAAGAGCGCTACTGTAGCACAAACTCCTGACAAAGTTATTGCTGGCTATGATAGAAAGGTGTCAGAACACATAGTTAATCGCAGCTTGCTGCATACGGGGATGCAGGACAGCCAACCGGTCAGTGTGCCCATGCTGACCCCTGTCTGCTGCTGAAAGCGCCTACAATGGGCAAATAGCGCCAGAACGGGACCATGGAGCAATGGAAGGTGGCCTGGTCTGGTGAGTCACGTTTTCAGTTACATCATTTGGACCACTGAATGTGTGCATCGCCTTTACCAAGGGAAGAGATGGTACCAGGATGCACTATGGGAAGAAGGCAAGCTGGCAGAGGTATAGTGTGATGCTCTGGACAGTGTTCTGCTGGGAAAACGTGGGCCCTGGCATTCATGTGGATGCTATTTTAACATATACCACCTACATAAACATTGTGGCAGACCAAGACACCCCTTCTTGGCATCAATACTCTCTGAGTGGCCTATTTCAGCAGGATAATGCACCCTGCCACACTACAAAAATTCTTCGGGAATGGCTTAAGGAACTTGAAAAAGGTGTCGACTTGGCCTCCAAATTCCCCAGATCAATTCAATTGAGCATCTGTGGGATGTGATGGACAAACAAGTCCCATCCATGGAGACCCCACCTTGTAGCTTACAGGACTTACAAGATCTGCTGCTAACGTCTTTGTACCAAATAAAATAGGACACCTTCAGAGGTCTGGCAGAGTCTGTACATCGACGGGCCAGAGATGTTTTAGCAGTAGAAGGGGAATCTACATTTGGTTTTAATGTTATGGTTGAATGGTGAACATCCGGCAGGATAATCACACCCCTTTGTTGCAACCTTAACATTCACTCACTTATCCTTCTTATTTTACAATCATTTACAAATTCTGGATGTTTGTTCAACGTCACATTAAGTCACTTTAAGATAGACGGTTTGGCGTCTCACCAATGGAACAGTGATGGGTGCGAAACAAAGTGATTTATAGGTAATTACATTTACCTCCCCAGATCCTGTCAACGTTACGAAAGCCCCTTCAGCAGGTTCCCTCTGTATTAATCTCCTTCTGTTACCATCAACACGATCCTGAACTTAATTTCCCACATGCCACATGCATTTCATCAGGAAACTGATCCTGACAAATATTCAACAGTAAAACTCCATCACACTTCCGATAAGACCTCTCAAATTACAGCTGACATAATTATACGTATGTTTGCCAGAGCCCGGCGGAATACGCACAGATGTATAAAAGATCAATTAAAATAATTATCTGCAGCTAAAATTAGTCATTAAGCTGAATAATTGACAGCTGCTTTTTAATTTACAACCAGTGCGACCTTCCATAGGTCTCAACACTGGGAAACACATTTAGATACATATGCCATCTCTCATTGAATCAAACGGAGAGTGAGCCTGGTTGGTAAGCTCACTGAGGATGCTTTTTTATCATTTAAATCTAAACCATGTTTTTTTTTTATTCAAGGAGCACTTGAATTTTAATTAGTTTTAAATTTGTTAAATAATTCCCCCCAAAAACAACATTAATCATTAAACCCAAGTACCCTGAGAATCCTTCGATTACACAGTATTCGCCAGCGTACCCATACGGTGTGCTCATCTACATAAAGAGCCCAGTGATCTTCAGGCCAGAAAACAATTAACACAAAGCCAAACGTCAGAAATGCTGTCTCATGTCTTTGTTAAATTATCCCATTTTTTAAGGCACACAATCTTTTTCATAAAAGTACATTTTATGAAGTTGGTTACCTGCCCATTGATTCTTTCTCTTTACCCTTCATGGATGGATGGATAAAGTTTGTCAAGAAAGAGAGGCGCTAACTTCATTTAGAGCCTCTTAAAATGCTTACTTGATATATTATAGACTTTAGTTTAAAACCACACTTCCCTGCCTGAAATCCATATTCTCTTTTCATAACTGCTTGCCCAGTACAGGGTCAAATCCTCATTGGCAGCACTGAGTCCATCCCAGGAAGATCCAATTAAGAGACACACTGGACCAGTCCACTGAAAGGGGCGCGCACACACACACAGGTTTGTAATTATATCTTTGTGGGGACTTTCCATTCATTTCTACGAAGAAGACTCTAATCCCAACAATGATGACCTTAACCCCTAGCTAGATTTAACCTTAAGTAACCTAACAAAATACGAGACCTTTGGCATTTTTAGTTTTTTGATTGCAGTGACAGATTTTTTATAAAATTGAGATTCTCCTTGTGGTGACCAAAAGGGTGTTCTACTATAATGCAATATATAATGTAATATATACATAATCCACATACACACTCACACACATATAATCCAATTTGCTTACAGTACCAACATGTATTTTGACTATGAGAGGAAACATGGGCAGAACAAGAATCAAAACTCCCCATCAGAATCCAAGTGACCCTCTGCTGGGTGTGAAGTCACAGGTACCATTCCACCGCCTTAAGACTCATGTCCAGAAAGTTGCTGGTTCCAATCTCACGGCCAGATGCATAATCATATCACTGTTAAGCACTTTAGCAAAGCCCTTAACCACAACTGCTCTAGGGACACAGTCTGACGCTGCCCCCCATACTTATATCGCTTTGGACAAAAGCATCTGCTTATTAAATAAATGCAGATTAAATCTATTGTTTTCCATGCCAGATAGTTTCCACAGTTTTGTTTTAGCGATACCAAGTGCAAATAATGCTCTCTCTCACCTCACATAGGAAACAGGAAACCTTTTGCTCACGTAAAATAGTCTGTCCTCTTGTGTGCATCTGTACTGTTTAATGATCACAGAATAATGTAGTCATTCTGTTCGTGGGTGATGACTCAACACACACTGCCCATCTTGCAGGAGAAATAAAGTTTTATGCCACAATTGATCAAGTGGATTCATATTTATTGAGTGCATGGTTTTTCGTACAATATTCCTTTTAAATTACAGTTACAAACAGAATCATCACAATAAACTTTCATTATATGACGTCACAATGGAAATACCATCCAGTCCTGACATTCCATATTTACAGTACAGCAAGTTTGCTCATCGTTCTTGAAGCCTCCGGTATCCTGGTCTTCGGTCATCTTAAATCCCATTTGCCGTCTCAGGTTCTGCTACTAAATTTCCCATGACACACTGCAACAGACAACAAAATTGAGGAGCGTTACTGGGAAACCTCTGGAAAGGCAAGCTCAAGCGGTTCCGGAATAACCATGCCATTTACAGTACATGTATGGTGTCAGATAAATTGAACATTTTCGAAACCTGTTGAGTGTAAACAAACTACTTATTGTAGTGATACATCTCTGTATATATATATGAGCAGGAAACGCCAGGGTTCCTATATTATATAAGATCAAAACAATTCACTGTAAAATTCAGATATTACATCTCAGAACTCGGCAACTCCTGTGATGGATTAAGGACATACAAAAAGCAGTGAGACAATTTTTCTGTTGAATTATTAGACTAGGTCCATTTTCTCCCTAATGACATAGCTTGGCTGCACATGTACAGTCATCCTAAAGTATTGGTGTAGAGTGCAGCATCTTAAACAGGTTAACCAAAGGTGAAGTCTGTCTTGCTTTGTTTCATTCATATTCTCCTGATAGCGACTGGTAAAAAGTGGAGAATTTACTAGAATCAAGTGGCGTTATAAAACATCTTACTAAATTGGACTAAGCTAATGCTGACTTTAAATGGGATCTTTGAGTTGCTGAATGGAAAGCTTTTTTTGTGTCAGTGATTATTAACATATTTGCCTATGAACTAAAACACTCTAGGCTACACACTCATTTAAATGGTTTCATTTGCATTGGAGCCAGATGTTTTCGGAGCCTTCCATATAGAACCGCAATAACATCATCAAGCTATTTGATTAACTAAACACCCATTTCAAAAGATGCTGCTAATTCACAGCCGACTACCAACAACAAAAAAGTGATTAAAATTCAAACAAAGTCAAACAAAATGCGCCATCTTAAGTCAGAACCTCATTTGTGTTAGCAAATACTATAACAGTGATTTAGCAAGTTATGGCCAAGACACTAATCTAAATATTTATTTAGTTATGGAAATAACTAACAAAGCAATCACAGTTTGAGTAAAGGAAAATTAAAATGATTTATTATATGATTAGTTATGAGTTTCTTGTTACCATAATCAATAAATCATCATCACCAAATAATATAAACAAAATTTGCAATCACAAATAAACCAGTAAACGTCACTTGTTTAGGGTAACTAGTCTGAATCGTGTGACGGTTCAAGAGCTCAATTTAACACCAGAAGTCAAAAAGTAGAAAAACATACCAGTTTTTTTGTACAAAACTACTAATATAAGTCCACATGCTTGTCATATTGTACACTGCACTATTTAAAAAGGTTAGAACTATTTCAGCTGAATGAATCTGATTTTTATGCATTTTCTAATGCTTTTAGGCTAATCTATTTTTGTGTGGTAAGCTTCCTACACAAAGTATGCTTTCTCCTAATTTAAATTTGGCTTGAAATGACACGTGATAATTGAAAGTAGGACACGACCAATCAAGGCACAGAATATGTACTGCTTTCCTAGGCTGGAATATATGTACTTTAATACAATAGCTGCTATATTTAGGCCAAGAAATCCATTCAATTTAAAACATACTACATTTAGCATTTTACAATGCTATCAATGATTTAAGGGCAACGACTGAGTTAATACTGATTAAAAACAGTGATGAAGACTGAAAATTAAGATGTTAACAGAAACACCTAGTAACTATTATGCTTGTGAAAACTTTAATGTGATTTTATTAAACATGTTCGAAAATTGAAACTTAAGCAAGCCAATGAATCAATAAATAAATTGACACTGCTAAGTAATTAAAAGGCCAGGGGAACTTCTACTTGTGGTTGGGATCTCTGGTCCTTGGAGGGTCATGTGAGGGGTGCAATTCTCTCTGTCCCCCGTCAGAAGTGGCCAGTGCCAATTGCTTTCTAAAAGATAAAGCTGTGGAAGACTGTTCCTAACACGACTTACAGGGACTAGACCTGTAAGGTGGGGGTTGCATTATAATAAAAATGTCTTTAGAGGAAACCTGAGGACCAGCAGCAAACCCCAGGTAGAGTAAAGGGAGAGACTCCAGCCCCCAGGAGGTGAGAAGCAGCACTGGGAGCCCCCAAGGCCCCCATAAAGTTTATTATAAAAATAAATATGCAGAATATTTTTCTGTCTTCCCACATTGTTAACAATCCAGAGGCACTATTTCTGTTTTATATCTAGCATTCCACTCCCTAGTAACTTTCACATTTATTCACTCCTGCTCTTTTATGATTATAGTGCTTGTATTCTTTTTTTTCCCCCATAGAGGTCTGAAATAAATTGAATAAATTAGCTACATGCGCTGTGATATTAAGGTGGAAGTATCCTGCTAGGAATAAATTAATACAATAAAATTAGCAAGTTTTTGTTGTGCTAATTAATAGTGCTTAAACATAATCGTTTACCAGGAGAAATGCCTCAAGTCAGCTGGCTATCACACTTAGTTTACACCCCTGGCATGTTGGAGCAGAGCTCATAATTAGGGTGCCATACACAAACCCTATAATCAAACAGTTGTTCTTCTACCAAACGTATGTGGATTTGGTACTTTTTATAGAAACATTGTGAAGCCTAATCAAAATGCAACTTATAATGTGTATATATTTTTGTGATAATGCGGTTTTGATCTTTATTTCGCTGGCAGCCTTCAGGAGCTAAACTGCCCTAAGACTGGGCACTTCAATATACTGCTACTTTGCACAAATTTTCTAGGAGAGATGCTCCTGTGTGAAGCAATAAACTTGCAGGGCCTTTGAGAATTTTAGACGACAGTCCAGCTAACAATGTTTCATTCAGGTACATTTCCTGTTTATGATAAACATATGGAAACATCCAAAGTGTCCAATTTTCCTGATTTCCTGATATCCAGTTGTACCTGGCCTAAAAAGTGAATTCTGATTCTGATATTTCCAGAACGTTCTCCCACTACTACACCTAAGGCTGATAATATAAACACAAATGCAGCGCATGGTAAAGTGGGCGGTATCACTGTCACTCTACACATCAAAGGTCATGGCTGGGTGGCATGCTTGCAGTATTCACATATAGCAGTTTTATAAACTAGCTGCTTTATTATGTTAAAAGGCTGTTAAGGTAATAATGTTCTTGTGATAATATTGATAGAACCTTTGCTAGAATGTAAAATGTGTAAATATTTCTTCATTCACACTAAGAACCTTCTCCCTCAACTTCGAGAAGATCATTAAATAATGTTATAGTTCTGCAAACGTTCCCTGTTAGCTGGGAGGCTGTTTTACAGATGAAACATTGTGTTTTGGTTTAAGACTGAGGTTTTAAAAGACAATATTCAAAAACACGCCATCAAATATGGAAGCCTTACAAATTTTGTTTTGGAGTGGAACTGCGCTTAAATTGAAATCAAACGTTATTAAAAATAATTGGCCCTCCTGACAAGCAACCTTTACTGTATTGCTCAAAGGGAAGTGTTTCCCATCATATAAACAAGCAGTGTGTATGATAAATAATATTCTTTTATGACAGTTAATTTACACAGAAAAACACCCTTTGGGTATAGTCGTCATAATAAATTTGGCCAGATACTATATTGCCTAAACCATTTCTTCTATTGATTTGGCACTTTCAATAAAATATATCTCTTCCTGAATTAAATTAAAGCACTTTAAAATCTGGAAGTAATATTGTTTGAAATGTTTGCCATTTAATTTCTCAAATTCCTTATGATATTATTTATTATTATAAGTCCTAACCAAATATGTCTCCTATATGGAAATGTAACCTCTACATACATCGTTGTGGAGATATCCATCATTTTCAGACTGTTAAGCATCAGAATATATGGAGGTCCCGAAATGATCTCTCTGCCAGAGTTTCTCTTATGGTTTCTATATATTTATGTTAAATGTTATGTTTATAACTGCATCAGATCTCCTTGCAGCTATACTTGCAATGGACGGCATAGCAATAACACTGTAGGAGAACAGTGCAGTAATCGCCTATTATTAAATTGCCTTTGCCAAACTACATCCAGGAAGGTCTTTTTTATCCAGTTACCCTGCTCATAAAAAGTCCTTGTCTGCGTTGAGCATTTACTCTGAAATCCATGTGAATGATTTGCCATTATTTATCCATACAGGGAAAGTGGTAAACTGACTTCACTGGCAGTGATGGACTGCTTTGCTTGTGTGGAATTTGCCCAGTAGGGGGTGATCAAGAACAATGGGCTCACACCCTGCCCTGTAATTAACACATGCATCATTTATGTTCATGGTGCATCTGAGAAAAAGTATCCTTCCCAGTCAAAATTAAATAAAAACAAGATGCATTACTAATGGAGAACGCCAGCAGCGTAAACTCACATTTGCCCAAGATGGCTTACTAATCAACACTTCCTGGGACTTCCTGTTAGGCAACACACGGGCATGCTAAATGGGAGGTCATCAGAGTTAATTAAAACAGCTTCACAGACAGTTAATTCTATTATGACTCACTGACACATAAGCTGCAATATTCAATCCCTTTATAAATCATGGAAATTTATTTTGTGTTCCTTCACTGTCTACTGATAAATGGGACCTCGTTCATGTGACCTCATTCCCAAATCACCATATTTCGCTTCCATTTTTCCCTTTTCATTTGAAATTATCTTTGCTGTGACGTCAGTACATCTGTTTCCATGTATTACATTGTAACTATTAAAAAAAAAAAAAACGTGTTGACAGAACATTATGCATGAAACACTTTGCGAGGACTGAACAGTGACTAAATTGTCACTAAATACCATATAGCCAATTTATTTTAATGCTTCAATTCCTCATTTAAGGGTTATAATGGTATATTTAACTAGAAGATGACATCTGGAATTAAACCATTTCTAACTACAGCAACACATACTACAGGAAAGACACTCCAGATTAAAAACATGCCTTGCAGAGAAAAGGTCAAAACCTGTTAAATAGACAAGAGCCATAATGCATAATATGATGCTTCTAGCTACAGGGATATTGCAGCTACTGAATCCAGTTTGAGAAAAATAGGCTTGTGCGTCACACACTGAAACATTAAGAGGCACGTATTAACTAGGCGCTTCTACAGAATCCCTTCTACTGTCAAGGCGACATCAAACCAGCCGCTGATATGCCGAGGGCAGGCAGAAGCAAGCAGAAAGCATGCAGCTCCGCAGAGCGGGTGAATAAGGAGGCGCGCTCCGCTCCGCCCGCGTCACCGCGATGGCGTTCGAGAGGCCGTCAGATACCTACCGGAGCTCCAGGCGAAGCGCTGAGATCTTCTGAGGCGAGGCCCCTTCCAGCAGGAAGAGAGAGATGTGCAAACGTGAAATAATGTCTTTATCACAATCCTGTGCCAGTAATAACCAGCAAGCCCCAGCATGATCTCCACAACGTACAGTCGCAGAAAGCAGAACTCTCATTTCCCCCTTTTGGAGTATTCTTATGCACAATGATTCTGTACAGTATAGTCCAAGGTGGTGTTCACTCTGAGTTGTAGTTTTCTTCATAGTAAGAACAGAGCAGAACATACTCGTGCCGTCCAGAGACACAGCATGGCGGCAAGCAATAATACAGGCGTCTTAATCCACACGTAACACAAAGAACGCAAGAAATCCAAGCTGGGAACGCACTCCCTCACACACACACACACACACACACACACACACACACACACACACACACACACACACACACACACACACACAC
>JAABNY020000043.1:17597703-17609749 GCA_015164015.2 Brevimyrus niger | reverse complement strand
GCGGAGACTCGAACCCGGGTCCCAGAGGTGTGAGGCAACAGTGCTAACCACTGCACCACCATGCCGCCCCCTCAAGGTTTAAATGTACAGGAAAAATGCAGAAGGCAAAGCGAAAATGCCCGAGGGACTCGGAGCCGTGATTTTTGGCAGCGGTGTGCTGGAGGGGTTTGCTGCCCAGGCATCTTTACAGTTTAACAGTAATCAGCAGGCAGCCCACGCCAAAGACGCCTCCATGTCCAGTATTCACACCTGTGAGGGGGTCCTTCTCCCACCTGTAGAGAGCCCACAGCCATCAATAAACCGGAAGGAAGCAGCACCGATTCAGCTTCCAATTAAGGAAGAGCCATTGTTTACTGTGCAGAATGCAGCCTTCCCAGTAGGCCATGCTCATATTTCCTGTGTCAGACTCCTGCAGATACCTGCCCACCTTTAACGCCAGTGGCTCACTGAACTTCAAGGCTACCCAACGCAAAGGAGTTTCTCCATCAACCCGGCCGAGGAAGCAGCTCAACAAAGGCGGCGCCGATGTTTGTTCTTCAGCTGCCATTGAATCCTGCATAAATCCCACACAGCATTGAGCCCTTTAGACGGCTCGGATAAACCATTCAGATGCGTAGCAGCTGGTGTCCAAACTCATTCCGTCGGAACAAGAATGAGCGACTGGCCTCCGAAACTATTTTCGGTGAACCAAATTAGTAAAGAGCTCAGCTGGAACGGAGCACATGCTGCTTGCCGTAGATGCCCAAGGAGCTGGGCTCAGAGTCAATGTTTTCAGTCAGGCTAAATAAAGACGGTAAACCAGCAAGAGGGCTGTGCCAGGAGAGGAGAAGAACAGGCCTACAGGCGAGCTCCAAGGCCCGGATCGCTGGGGTGGCAGCCAGGGCACCTGGCTCCTTTGGCCGCTCTGCACCTCACCCCGTTTCCTGATGGGGTTCCTTATTAAACAACTCATTAGGAGCCTTCCTGCGTCTCCATAACGTCAGAGTGAGGGTGCGAGTCAGCGGAACGCGACTCCCGAATTAACGACGCCGCCTCCACGTTGCTGTGGGGGGCTCACCGGAGTAAGGTTACACGCGGCTCAGCCGACCTGGAGACTTCCGAGTACTGCCGGAGTAGGGAGGGAGGGAGGAGGAAGATGGCTTACCAGGGAGCTGGTGTAGGTGGGGTCAGACGTGTCGTCCTGCAGGTAGCGCGACAGCCCAAAGTCGGACACCTTGCACACCAGGTTGCTGTTGACCAGGATGTTCCTGGCGGCCAGGTCGCGGTGCACGTAGCTGGTGTCTGACAGGTACTTCATGCCGGCGGCGATGCCACGCAGCATGCCCACCAGCTGGATCACCGTGAACTGCCCGTCGTTTTGCTGAGGGGGGGGACACACATAAAGGCAGGGATGGGGGTTGTGTGTGGACTAATGTCGGCTGTCCTTTGGGGGATGTCAATACTGAGGTCCAAATATCAAAATGACTTTTAGCATAAATTAGGGCAGAAATGTTTTTTATTCTTGGATGGCTTCCTGTCTGAGGTTTACTGAGTACTTACTGAGTACTACAGATACTCATCCAGTGATGGTCATTTTGGATGAAATTACACATTCAACAAGTAAACTGCTGTTACACTGGATATTTTTTTTTACATTTTAACTGCTTGACAAACCCTAATAAGTGAGCAAACCAAACTCCAGTTTGGGGATCCTATGCCTATGGAACACCTTGCAGTCACTGTGCACCACAGACCGGATAGATGGTCAAGCTCTAGGAATGACACTGACACATTTCTGTCATTTTCCCTGCTAAATGGCAGAACGCCCTTTACTGTGCCGGAAACATCCAGGAGGTGAGAAACCGGCACATTCACAAGTCACTCTTGAGTACTCCCTTTATCCTACTGCCTCTGTCCATTTTCTTTGTGTCAGAAAATGTCTCATGAGGAATGAAAAGACATCTTTCCTAGCAGCTGATAAAGCTATCCAAGGACAGGCTTTCTATTCTGCAGGGTGTTTTTTTAATCTCCCTCCCCAAAGAGCTTAACAGCACGTAAAAATCCTACCAGGTACGTTGAACTCCCTCTGAGTGAGTAACAACTCTGTGACTTTTGACCTCTATGCCCCTGATTGTGTCAGCAAGGCCTCTTTGAACAGGACGAAAGCTAACAGACGGCAGCAGAGGGAAAATCAATACAGGCTCTAGTCAAAGCTGGAAAATGGCAGAAATGGCTTCAAAGCGCCCTTTTCACACTAGTGGTAAATCAAAGCGGAAGGAAAACCAATCCACGTGATTACAGAAAGCAGACCAAACATCGATTAATACTCATGCTCACTCCCTCCTTTCTGTGGCGCTGCTCATGGAACAGTATGTTACCAGTAGAAGATGTGAGTACTAAGTTTTAAAATGAGTTTATTAAAAACACAGGTGAGTAACTTGTGCTGGCAGGAAACTGGCGACCAATCCCAGCAAACAGAGAGCAGAGGACAGCCCAGACTAGACGACAGCCCATGAACGGGCACAAATTTACTCAGTATGTGCAGTTTAGGACCAAACCACATTTTAGAAAGAATACGATGAAAAAATTCACAGAAACATAGACAGGAGCCAAACCCACCATCTTGCAAGTGTACTTTCAACCTCTAAGTACCTACTGAGCCTCCCTTCACACAAAAAAGCTTTAAGTATACAAAATATACATTAGTAGTAATTCAATTCTGTGATATAGCATGTTAATCCAATGAGTATTTCACACCCACCCTTAGGAAAGAATCTAGAGCCCCATTCTCCATGAACTCCGTGACGATCATGACCGGCCGGCTTTTTGTCACCACTCCCTCCAGGCGGATGATGTTGGGGTGCTCGAACTGGCCCATGATGCTGGCCTCGCTCAGGAAGTCCCGCCTCTGCTTCTCCGTGTAGCCCGCCTTCAAGGTCTTGATGGCCACGCAGATCTCCCGTTTACCTGGGAGCTTCAGGCGGCCTTTGTACACCTCCCCGAACTCTCCTGGAGAAATGACAGACACACGGATGAAGAAATGAAGGAGGACTGAGCTCGGAGCTACACTGAACGCACACAGTAGAATATCTGAGCCCTACCGGCACCAATGACCTCTTCGATCTTCACAGACGACACGTCAATCTCTTTGGCAAACTCACGCACCGCCTCATTGGGGTCCTCATAGGTGAAAGGATCGATGTAGATCTTCATCCCAGGAGAGCCTGAAAGTAAGCAGGGAATACAACACGGGATTATCATTTAGTCATACACATTTTGGAAAAAAGTCTTAGGCTAATTGGGATACCCACGGACACTGCTGTAGACGGCAACGCAGGTAACTCCAGAATCATGGGAATTATGTCATAAATGTGTGTGCATGTGTCATGTGATGCTGCCCAGATGCTAAGCGATGAATCAGCCCAGCGATGATTAACAGGTGCTAGTTGCTGTGAGGAACCTGGAAGTATCATACAGCTGGGGCAGCTAAGGGCACAGACACGCCCCTCTGCCCCCTCCCAACTGTGAAGATGCCCTGGGGGGGCAGAGTCAGGGGAAATGCCCACCCATTCAGCCCACCTAAAATTTTTTAGTAATATCTTCTACTTCCCAGGGTCTGGGCTGCCTTATGGGTCAAGATGCCAATGGCCATCTTGAGTGTAGGTGATTGTTTCCCTGCTGACGCCTTGATGGTTCTCCATCCTCCTGCTGATTTCGTCAAACCTCAAGGATGATGGGAGCAGGCGAGTGGTGGACGTGTGTGTGTGTGTGTTGGTGAGTCAGGACAGGACGTACTTTCACAGGATCACACAGTCACTCTGATGCATAATTTACATGGCAGTTTACCTTCACATATCCCTGTAGTACAGGCCCATTAACCATTTCTTTAATACCATAACGATAAAATAGAGAGCGCGTTAATAATTCAGTCGCTTTCATAAGCACTTGCTCTGGAAATCGATGAATGGTTCAGGCCACCCTGTGCTGTCCTGAAAGGGAACCGGGGCTGAGCAAAACCGGCCTGACCCCGGCCTGAGGCAGCGATTTGCCGAAAGGCGACACCCACAGATCTTTTCCGGATTTTCATTTAACCCCCCCAAGGCCACCTGACAGCGATAGAAACAGCTGTGCTGTGTAATATTGCAAATCTTAGAATTACAGAGATAGCCTTGCATAGGAAATGTACCCAGGAAAGAGGACCGCACTCTGTTTGGCTCCGATATCCTAATTCCATCGCTGAAGTTCTCACCTTCGCAAGGGCAGCCCATGCAACCACCTCTTTAGTGCTAAAAAAGACAAGGTGGGGGGGGCATCATTTCCTCCCCCGTTCCCTTATCCGCTGCCCCAGCAGCCCCATTTACCACCACTGCTTCCTGCAACCATGGCTAATGAACACACTCCTTCGTCAAGGCCTGCTCCTAATTAAGGCTAATTAATCGGCATGCACATATTCCATGTGTGCTTCTGCTGATCTCACTGGCATAGGCTTGCACCCTGCCTCTCAGCGTTAATTACGCATTAATTCACCCTCACGTACAGAATTCAGGGCCTATGTTCTTATTTAGCGCATTTAGCATTAGCATGCTAGAGGTCAGCGGGGTGAGTTAAACACCCCACTGTCTAATTAAAAATACCAGCCAACTGAACAGTCTGAAATTATACTGAAATCATAAAAAAAAAACAAAAAAAACAATTGACACTGGATTCCATTTCTGTTAAAAAAAAACAAGTCCCTTTGAACTTTCATAATTTAGTAGGAACTAATTAGCATTTAAATTATGCTAATAACATATGCTATTCACTATTTAAAATAGTAAATATAAAATGCTATATTGCTAAGAGATCTATTTATTTGACAATAAGACAGAAGTGCCTCTTTATTGTTACTATGTTTTGGGGTGGCCACTGTTTCACCCTGCTGGGCTGTGGCTCCAGGTTCGCTTGCTAGCTAAGGCTGCACCTTCCTCTGACAGAACGCATGCTCCTTTACAGGAAGTGGGGAGGCTGAGCTCCGTCGGACAGGCTTAATGAGCCGTGGGTGGATGGCGCCCGGAAAGCGCGGCTCGCCCACAGGGAAGTCCGATCAAACTGCTTCAGGCTTCTCGCTCCTGCGCCGCCTGACCGCTGTCGGCTGACGGCCGGGCCCGTCACGGGCTTCGTCATTAGGAACGGAGATGTGTCAATCGGCGTCGGCTTTTACCCCCCCAGGCGCACGCGTGAGTCAGGGGTTTTCTGTTAAGAAGCAAACGTGCACCGAGGAGGACTCTGCACATGAGGGGCGAGGTGGTCAGGCGAGGAGGTCAGGCGAGGTGGGGCACAGCGGCGGGAGGTGTGCCGGCTGCAGGACTCTCACCGCGGCCTGTGCTGTAGTGCTGCAGTTTGTCACTGTAGATGGCCTCCTTGGTGTACGCCCGCTTCCTGCAAGACACGGAGACACAACACGCAGCTCTTTTGAAGACGCGGCAAGAACCGAGCCCCAGATCCATCGACAGCCAATAGAAGCCGATGTCTTATTCCAAACAAAGGTGAGATCATAGTGGGAGTGTGGTATTAATTCCCATCAGGCTGCATTATTCCCCTGAACGTCATAATGTCACATGATACACCATGTGTAATAGTGTCCAACAGAGCAGGTCTACCCATGTAACCGGGCTTGTCTGATTGGAAGTTGGCTTGTCCAATCAGATGAATCCATCAGAGAATAAAAAGGTATGTCCATGAGAGTGAGCATACCTGCTGCAGACAATGGAGATGGCCAGCAGGGACACGATGCAGACCACACCGGCTGCGGCTGAGCCCACGATCAGGGGTAGCTGCTCCCTCAGCTCAGACCTGTAGTCGTCTGTAGCAGCCAGGCAGGAAGGGGAGTGTGGGAAGGGTTGAAAAGGACGAGAAAGGAAGGAAGAGGCTCACATTCAAAGACGTCAGATTACAGTCACTTTACAGACTGCAGCGTACCCAGAGGCTGCTGCGTCAACATGCCCTTGGTGTTACCCTTCCAGAGCACTGGTTTTCAACCATTATTCTGTCGTCACTTTCAAATTCCTTTACGACTAAATCCATTTAGTGTTAAAATCCATAAGAATAAAGCCAACACTGAAATAAAATGTTTTAGCCATTCTGGAAAAAAGTAAAGCTGCGGAACTAATATTGCGGTTATTTATTTCCCTGAATGATTGCTTCATGGTGGGATTAACATCTTCCTCCTTCTGGCTATTCTGTTCCCCTTCCACAGCCCCTACAGTACATGTGTCACGGTTGTTATAAATTATCCACTAAACGTGGCGAGCGTGAGATTGCTTTGTGATTGAACAAGTAGTTATTGAAAACATATGAATAATGCATTTTGTGGGCTTTTCCTAATATGGTGCAATTTATTATTTGCAAAGTGAGTGACTTTTTACATCACTATTACACATTTTCAGGACGCAGAAAAAAAAATCATCGGGAATCACTCTAAGAACGAAAGGTTTCATCTGGGACACATTTCGCTGTCGGCTGCTTCTAATATTCATGCTGCTTCAGATTGTCGTCATTAACTACAAATGTAACAATTTAACTTGAATGTGTGATTTTCACGAAGTCCTTCAGGGTTACTATGGTACAAACAGTACAAAGGTAGCTTAGTAATAATAACCGTCATTTTCACTTTTCTGTGAAGCAATCATGTCGTCTCTGCTACCTCCAACTAATATGGAGTTCAAGGCGGAAAATGACCTTTCAGCTCTGCTTCACAAATACTTAAATACTTCATTCTTATGAAATATAAAGTTTCAGATTAATCACACCGTCTTTTATCACTGTGAAATGCAATAACTGATATCTCCAGCAGGGTGTCTAATTGACACTGGATTTCATTACTGTAAAGAACAAGATCAAAATAGGTGATACGTGATAGCTACTGGCTGACAAGTGATGGCAGCTCTGTTACAGGACAGAGAGGGCAGCCGATCTGAATTAAAGCTGGACAGTGTCACTGGGGAGAATCTTTCATCATGCTGCCGTTAAAGCTGGGCTGAGTACTCTGTCAGCCACTGGGTCCCTAATGTCCACCCAGAAGCATGCCTCAAACTGGCAGATCACGATAATCTTTGTTTTTGTTGTGGCTTTGGCCTTTGTTGTTGTTATTCCTGCTTCAGGCTGCTAGCAGGGACGTCCCTCTTTATGAATGATTCAAGAAAAGATAAGGGGAATCATCAGAGGAATCACTGAGGACTGAGGAAAACAACACCGCTGGCTTGATGCTTCTGACAACAGCTATTTACGGGAGAAAGCGACTGAGAGGGGGTTTTCCAAGGACTCTACGGCGCTGCGTGCTAACGCGATCTCACTCGCTGCAGGTACAACAGCGCCTCCGTTAGGTTCAAAGGCTCCGTCAGAGAAAGGCAGCAAGCCCCGCCTTTCCCACGAGGGGGCCGAGGCTGCACAGGTGAGAGGGAGGTGCACGACGAGCTAGCAGTGACTCCTTAGTAGTGGAGATCACCGGTGGAGAAAATACTCAAGCCTCTGTGGTCGGTCATCACTCATGTGCAGCTGTAATCACTGCAAAATCATCCGGGATAGCTCTTGAGCCAGAGAAGGCAGTCAATGAAAAGCTATTAGCTAAGCACTTTACTCAGTGTCGACCTCAGTCGATCTCCGTTACACACACCGGTACATTCACATACACACAAGACTACACACACACATCAAAGCAGACGGGTGGACATTCTCTCACACACGTTTGTATTCATATCTTTGTGGAAACATTCTGTTTATTACTATGGGAAAAAAATTCAAATTGCAACAATGACAGCTGTAACCCCTACCCAGCCCTGACCTTAACCATAAATGGTCAAACAAAATACAAGTGATTTCTGATTGCAGTCACAGATTTTAAAAAAAAATTAGGTTTCCCCTTGTGGGGACTGAAAAATGGTCCCCACAAGGTCAAAATGACAGGTTATTATCACACTGTGGGGACATTTGCTCCCCACAATGTAATATATACATGACCACACACACACACACACACGTTTGTAATTATATCGTTGAGGGGACTCTCCATTCATTTCTAAACTTGAATTCCAGCATGACGACCTTAACCAGTACCCAGCACCAGCCTGAAAAATGGTCCCCACAACGTTAAATAAACAGATTTTTATCAGATTGTGGGATACATTTGGTCCCCACAATGTAACATAAACATAACACACACACACACACACACACACACACACACACACACACACACACACACACACAAACTGCTGCTTTCCGTAGGGCAGGGTCTGGAAGTAGAGCCTTCCGCTGTACCTGCCAAATCCGGCCACTGTCCGTGCTCGAACCTGCACCACATAAACGGTCCCGGGCCGCAGCCCATCCAGGCACGCAGTGTTCGTTTGGGTCTTCACCAGGGAAGAGTTGAACTCGCTGAGGTCCTGGTGAGGATGGGGAAAAACCAAAGCTCCAGCTTGGCCTCACAACTCGGTACAAATGCCGGTCTTAGCTGAAGCTGATTATGAACATAAGAAAATCGGAGTGTTTCTACACCTGGAGTTTGCAAATTAGCAAAGGTGAGACACGCTTGTCCAGGATGTAGCAGAAATACTTTCATCATGTTTATTATTACTATAAAGGGAGAATGTACGTATTCTTAATTAGATTATTTATAGTCATTAAAGTTATATAATTTAATGGTTCTAAGTTAAGGCCCCAATGAACCAGCTTAATTTAACAGAACACTTTATTAAAATGCGCTCAATCCTGAAAAAAGAAAATTATATGTTACTCCAAGGCTTTACACTGGGTCATATAACAGTGTATTCCTCAGTAATGTCTATGTCAGTTGCAATAGGTTTGCTGGATCAAAAGCCAGGAAACACGGCTGACATTGAGAGCCCAGCACTGAGTAACCTTGGGGGTCATAAAGCATCTCCTACAACCATTGGAGACCCTTTTCACACTTCTTATCTATTGTTCCCAGGGCCACGGTAACTGGAATACTGTGAAAAAAATACTGTGCTTCACAATATTTTATCACTAGCGAAGGTCAGACATTTTGATATTCATGGCATTTAGCAAAGAAATCAATGTAAAAAAAAAACATGAAAAAATAATTACCCTCAATAATTTAATCTTCAACAACTAAAAAAAATATGCCACGAAGCTACGCTTGTCTCTCTCATACTGCATTTCTCGTCTTGGATTTAGGTCTAGAATTTCCTTTTTCATCAACCACTCTGAAGCATTTACTTCATGAATGGCCCACCCACAGATATTCAGAAATCCGAGCCAAAAGCAGCACTATTAGAAGCAGTATTAGAAGGTTCTTCTGTGCAGGATCAAGGTCCCCCCTTGATCTTTTCATAAAACACCGTTCCAGATCATTCAGGAACACATGTACAATGAGGTGGCCAAACTAGACCCCATGATTTTTCCGGGGTGGCAATGGGATAATATTTGGGGGGTTGATCCTCCTTGGTACACTTTGTCGATCACAATCATTATCCATTGATCGTCTAGCATTTCTTGCTGACACGCTGTGATCAACGAGTTGGACAGCTCTGGTTTACAGAGTTAAATCCGCTGGCCAGCCCTTAGGATCGGCCCAGGCTGGCTGACTCTGCTCTCTGAATCTCACCTGCTCGCCACTTCGGTTGAATGAAACATATGATAAACTTGAGATGAGTCTGAGTTCTTCTCCAGCTCCCCATGACAGTCTGTCTCATGTCCTTGATGAATATTGACTTCAGTTCAAACTGTAGAGGCCTGCAGATCCCCCGACACTATTATATTGCCCTCTTTGACTCTCCATTGATGTTTGTAGAGACAATTCAGCACGACGGTGACATCTTCACTCTCACAGAGTCAAAGTTAATCAGCCACATAGTGGTCTGAATCAGGTCTCATTTCTCTCATTTTTAAAACTGACATTAATTATACATCCATTCCTTTCCAATAACAGTCTAGGATACAGGCCACTGGACATCATGGGAGTGCTGGTGTTAGGAAGCAGGGACTGGCCTGTGATGGACTGTCCCTTGCCTTGCAGTCTTGGATAAGCACCAAGCCCCCCATGACCCTGTGATTACAGAAGATGGACGGATGGATGGAATAACTGTGACCCACTCTGTGGTACCTCTTTGCAAGGTACACTGGGATAATATGCAGCTTCATGTTAAGCTGATACACTGCATTGCTATGGAGATTTGACAGGGAACACACATGAAAAATGATGTCTCTAGTTCTCCACATATGATGTCCATCCATTCATCTTATATAATACAGGGACACCATACGCCCGGTGACTCTCGCAGGCAGCATCAGGAATCCGGTTCAGGCTGCCCTGGGTGGGATTATTAGCTAATTTAAAAGTCTCAACCACAAATTGGGTTTTTAACTCACAAATTATACTGCTTTCAGACTGAAAATTTAGGGTCCCGCTGAACAAATCTGCACAAATCAATAAATTATGATTTAAGACAGAAAGATCTCTTCTGAAAGGGAAGTTTAGGAATAAAGGCAGGCATTCTCCGTGAGGACTCGACAACGGCTGACCTGGAGCCAGACTCTAAGCCCCCCATTACGGATCAGGAGCAGAACCTTCCCAAATTGTCACTGATGGTAACCGGCTGACATAGACGATGACAGAATAACAAGCCATCAAGGTGCATCTTGGTCTATCCTGACCGTCATCGCCGAGCACTGAGGGGGCCAGCATGACTTATGGGGGGTGATGGCAATGCGCCATCTGCTATTTTTATGCTCGGCGGAGGTCTTCAGGGTGATGCATTAAGACCCCCCCACCCCCACCCCTCGTGAGCTTAGCTCCCTGTGCTGAGAATAATAATAACACCTACGCAACAAGTGGGAAGACCAGCCGTAACCTAACAGGAAAGAGCACCCTGACTCACATATGTGTGTGTGTGTGGGGGGGGGCAGGGGGTAACCAATTATCTTAATCACTTAACATATCAGACTGTGCACTCTTGATTTGGGATGGAATTACACTTATCACACGCGGCGTGGAGTCAGGCTAAGTGCTAAGCCTGAGCTTATGCTCGTGCTGAGGGACCTCATTCATATCCGCAACAAACAGGCCTCTGTATTTCAATTACTAAGTCGTGCCCCCCCCCCAGGCCAACATGCCGATGATTCGTAACATCTCACGATGGGGCTTGATCAGACTGGGTGGGGGAGGGGGCAATCTTTTCAAGAGCAGAAAGAGTGGACTACCGACACATTATACTACAGCCACCCCCTCCCCAAAGATAATAGTATTCTGGTCATTAATTTGGTGGAGGTGTGTCCCAAGATCTATCTACCTCGCTGACGGGAGGGAGGATCATGGGGGAGTCAGGAGGATGGAGCGGCACGACGTGGCGGCGGTCCAAATGCCCCCCCCGCCCCCGTGGCAGCTGGGCTGCAGGACAACCCAGCTTGCCGCAGCTCAGGGCCAATGTTGGTGTCGAAAGACAAAAAAATGAAAGATGGAGACAAAGGCACTCCATCTGTGCTCGCTGTGGCACCTCGCTGGCTGTGACATCACACACCTCCCGGCGGCCAGAGATTCCCGGGAATGCCAAGGCTCGGCCAGTGAGGCAGTGAGAGGCAGTGAGAGGCAGGGCCGCAGTCACAGGGCTGGGGTAGCTCATGGTGATGATGCTGGAGCCAGAGTACCCCCCCGACGGTATCGGGTTCCTGTTCGCCGGCAGCCCTGCAGCCTTCGTGTGACTGACCAAGAAAGCAGGTTGAGGCCGTGCTGCCGGTCATAGGGCTGCTCCTTGCATGCGGCCCCTGTGGATGCTGGTGTTAGGAAGCAGTGTCTGGGAAGGCGGAGATCTATGTGAAAAGGCATCGCTGCGGAGGTCTATATGAGAAGGCATCGCTGCGGAGGTCTATAGGAGAAGACATCGCTGCGGAGGTCTATATGAGAAGGCATCGCTGCGGAGGTCTATATGAGAAGGCATCGCTGCGGAGGTCTATATGAGAAGCCATTGCTGCAGAGATCTATAGGAGAAGACATCGCTGCGGAGGTCTATATGAGAAGGCATCGCTGCGGAGGTCTATATGAGAAGGCATCGCT
>JAABNY020000043.1:17575938-17588355 GCA_015164015.2 Brevimyrus niger | reverse complement strand
GCCTCCCAGCCTTCCTCCACCTGTATCCCCATCATTCCACCTGCCTCCCAGCCTTCCTCCACCTGTATCCCCATCATCCCACCTGCCTTCCAGGCTTCCTCCACCAGCATACATCCCTTGGTAGCCTTGCACCACGGAAGTGTCGAAGTCCAACAACTTGGTGGCGGGGATACTTGAAGACTCATGATTCCCGAGGAAATCCATAAGCCTGCTGGTACAACCCCCCCCGCCCCCCAGTGGTCAGGCACCCTACCCCAAAACATCAGGGCGGAAAATTACCTAAGGCCCAACGTTATGGATGGTGATTTAGTCAGTGCGGGCGCCCCTAGAGAGCACACAAAGGCCTGATGAGCACACACACGCCCAGCCGAGCGAGAGCAAAGGCAGGCCAGCAAGCCGGGGTATGAAAAAAGGAGCTTAGACCCAAAGCGCAATCAATCGCCTGCCAGTTTGTGCAGTGCAGGGATTAGGCCTGGGAAGGCAATTACACTGGCTTAGGCCTGTTTACCTACACAACACAGAAGAGTCGTCCTCAGTAGGGCTGTGGATCACAGGTGGGGCTGACGACTCCAGCATGCATTTCCAATGACTCCAGGCTCCAGTTACTGTTTTAGGCCAGATTTTAAAATAATGAAGTAGTATTTGTTGCTTAAAATTAAGAAGAAGCTTTGTGAAGAAAAATATTTTTTAACTGAAAATCAAATTAACCAAAAATACTAATCAAGGGGGAAAAAAAATACTGATTTAGTGTTTCTCTTTTGCTGTAAGGTGTTTGTTGTAGTGTTGGTACAGTAGGGGACACAGAAAGCTGCATATCTAGCTACAAAGCCTGGGCGTCGTACTGAAAGGGATGTGTCCCATATTTGTTACATAACATTTATTAAATAGATTTCTGTTTATTGGTATCTTAAAATGTATACTAAATGTAACCAAAAAATAAAAGGAAAATTAAATTTCCAAAATTATGAATAATACGAGACAATATAGGTCAATGCGAAGTAAACAAAACTATAAAAAATAAAATTAAAACTCAAATGGACAAAAAGAATAATAATAATAAAAATCAGAACCACAAAAATGCACAAATACAGGTGTGACATAAGTCAGGAGGAACCAGGCAGCCAGATTCAAATGTCTCGCTGCCTCTGATGGGATTTCTCACCCAGAGCACTGCGTGCTTTAAACGTGTCTTCGCTCCATTTAATTTCACTTTTCCTTTTCAGCTACCAGATACAATACAGCATGTTTATATATAAAGTTAAAAATAACCAAGATATAGTGTAAGACATAAAAGGGACATGGACTATTCAGAGCACTAAAGCCTCCGCAGAGTTTTTATAATCTTGTGAGCCCGAGGAAATGAAATTCTCCGCACTGGGATTCTGGTGCACATGGCGGCTGTCTATAGCCATATTCATGAGTCGGGGCTGATCAAGAAGGGGTCTTCTAAAGCTTAAAATGTAACGTTCCAAGATGAAGGCGCCTTCATCATCAAACAGTCCCATGGAAACAAGGAGATCCAAACATAGAGTCTAAGAGTGTGTGGGTGGGACCTGAGGCTGTTAACCGGCCAATTAAAAGGCAGCGATTGAAAAATGAGCCACTCGTGTCGCAACTTGACCTTCGGGGTTGGGATGGACCCTTTGAAGAGGGAAGGGGATCCAGTGTCCAAACGATCAGCTGACCCTTGGCTAAACTGCTGGAAGACTCACCAATCTACTCGCCTCTAATCACAGAGATTCCTTGCAGAAAGCCGCTGTAGCTCACCTTGGAGCAGGGCCACCGGGACGACTGGAGGGGGAGCACAGCTGGTCAACCCTGCAGGCAGCTTCAAAGAGATGGGGGGGGCGCTCAGCGTGAGGGGGGAGCACGTCGACTCCAATCAGTCCCCATGCAATTAGTCCCACGCTCCGGCAACAAGTAAATAAATGAAAGAAAGGAACTTTGGCGCCGTTAATGAAGAGCGGGGAAAGTCAGCTGATGCTTCACGGCTCCTTCCTGAGGGATTTCACACAGTAAACAAACTCCACGGGCCTCCCGTCGCCAACAGTAATTGATTCTGCTTCTCCTGTGCTTTATATAAACACTAATAGGAGGCACCAGTGCACGAGAGAGACTGTCTGATGAGACACGTGCGGCTTCCCATCCTGAATCTGCCCAGATCAGGGCAAAAACCGCAGCAGCCCACAGACCAGAGATCCTGAAGCGAGAGCTGGGCTGCTTGGGAATAAGCAGCCGGCCTCCCCACCAGCGCTTCCCCTGCACACCTCCCTGCCCCCTGGATCCCACGGAGGGTCGCAAGTGGACAGGATTAGGGCTGAAGGACCACTGCCTTCCAGCGCGAAGAGGAGAATCAAACCCAAGCAACACGGCATGCTGACCAGAAGGAAAAGCCCTGCATTACAGCACTTCTGCCCTGGTTCACGTCGGTTGATGAGAGTCAGTCTAGGGACACTATGTACAGCAACCCCATCCTTTTTTCCCACTTTCTTTCATTTCTTTGTCTTCCTCATTTCCTGGTTTTGAATGATTCTGTATAAATGGCACAATAATGTATCAAACACACCAATATAAGGTGCTTTGGGTTGACTGTTGTGAAAGGAGCTATATGAAAATAAGGTGAATACACACCATACAGACATTCCTTGATCGTCACCAAAGCCAGAGTAAACACCAAAATTCAATTATTCTGAACATTACTAATGTGATTACTAAAAGACATATCTCTTCCAGCTACCAGAACACATAGCCCAGGGGTTTACTATGCAATTAGAGCCATGAAATATTGCCCTGGTGACTTCTAATCCATATTCATAGAAATATATACAGATATGGCACTAGTAGTATACCTGAATTAACTGAATAAATGAGGGGACTGCATCAGCCAGATATGATAGGCCAAGGACAGGTACACAGGCATTCCGTTCTTTCTGCATATCCCGTCTAAGGTACATAGGAATTTTGTGCTTTTCACATATCCATCTAAGATACGAAGGGATTCTGTGGGTTCTGCATATCCTGTCTAAGGTATATAGGAATTCTGCGGTTTATGCGTATCCCATCTACAATACAGAGATATTCTGTGGGCTCTGCATATCCGTCTAAAATACACAAGAATTCTGTGGGTTCTGCATATCCTGTCTAAGGTACATAAGAATTCTGTGCTTTTTGCATATCCCTTGCAGTCGGAATACAAGGTCATGCATTTATTCCACATCCCGAAGCAGTTTTCACGGTTAAGGGTCTTGCGAAATAACCCGGCAAGTATATGTTTATTGGGTGCAGGATTCAACCTGGCAACCTTCTGGACTGGAGGACAGTTTCCTAATTCATTGGGCTGCACATCACTCAAGTAACAGAACAGTAACAGAACCCTTTTCTGACTTAAACTCATAAACCCAGGTGCCTAGTTATCAAACAAGTAGTTAAGATCATAGGTAGAACCACCTAGCTGCTATTTCGCTGACCTGAGTTGAAAGTGACCTTAGAATGAGGGATACTGTTGAGGCCATTTTGATCAGAACTTGCCATTTCATGATGAAAAGGTGAGCCTGAAAATCTTGGAGACAGACATTATCTATTAAAGGCAACGTCAAGCATACCCACACATACTGCGACGTTAATGCAATGGTTTGAGATGCACCTCAGAATAAATAGACTGCAGAGTTCAATCTCAGGCATGAGCATGCTGTTTTATCATGTACCATCAACTGAGAGCCTTGCAGAGAGGGAATATATTATCAGGGACACCTGGTAATGCATTTCGCCGAGTGCAGTGGTGCCAAAACCAGGCAGTGGTCTACAGGGCAGTGTGAAAAAAGCCATTTGCTCATGTGAGTCATCTTTTACCATACTCTTAACAAACTGCCAAACACACGCAGGACATCCAGTGGATGAATACTACAGGCCCGAGGGCTTGTTTTCAATGGTGAAGGGTTCTGGGGCTCTGTTCTGGTGTAGGGTGCATTTTTATAGCACAGTTTAAGTCCACTCAGTGTCTTTAAAGTCAAGGTAAATACCAAAAAGCATAAAGTAAATGGGAGTGAATATTTCTCGCCTGCTGCGAGTGTCCTGTGGATAGGGATATTATGTGGATGATAATGCCCTATCCTCACAGCAAGACTGTTCACTGAGTAGTTTAGAGCCCAGGGAAATCGTGTAACTGCAAAGCGTACGTTTGAGCTCCCCAGCCTCCAGATCTCAACCAAACTCCACCTCACTGCCAACACAGAGACAGCTGGTAGCGAATCCCTCCAGATGCAAAGGAATGTCCAGAGTGCACAGCGTTACTCAGTCACCTGTTAAGCCGCCATTAGACGGCGGTCCCTTCATTTTGGTAGCCATTAAATGTTCTGTTAAGAGAGGCCCTGCTTGGAAAATAGACGGAGGAGCAGATATCGAAAGAGGGGGCATGGTTTGGAGTCATGGTGCGAGCTCAAAGTTCTGCAAAAAAGGATTCTAAAGTGGGATGCTGCATCATAACATGCATGGCATGGCGGCACATATACAGTGACTGCCTGAGTGTTAGAAGGACATGTAATGAATAAGTTATCCTGACTTGAGTGTGGGAGGGAAAAGCCCATGAGTGCAGCAAACCCCACAGACATACAGCAGAGTACAGGTGAGGCAACAGCAGCACCTATGGAGTCCCTGTGCTGCCCATATGGAGCTTCCTAAAATGGCCATGTTTGCCAACACAGACTCTTTTGGCTGTGACTGGCTGACTGGCAGCACCAGTCCTCGAGAAACACTCTGTCTGCTGGTTTCTCCCGTACCTCAGCTCTTAATTGCTATTCTGAAGTAATTATTCCAATAGCGAGTCAAGGCACCTGGCGTTTCTGTTGCAAATCAGGCCCTAATTAAAGTGAATTCTGAAAGGCACACATCTCAAAGTCTGGAGCTGCCAACCTTAGACCTAGAATAATAGCAACAGTTAATAATGGCACTTATACATATTAATCTTGGTACAGCTTGTGAAATGCTATTAAAATACACCTGTGTGAAGAAGCACTCTATGTAGGAGGCCAAGTCGTGAAAACTTGCAGTGCCTTTCTTCACCAGACAGGCTAGACACACAAGCAGCCCTGTGTGGTGATTACAGGCCTTCGGTTCGGCTCCGCCAGTCGTTCCCGAATAGGTCAGAAGGCTTCTGTGGCAGCTCTGTATATATCTGTGCCCTTCTAGGTGGCCTACATGCCAGGCCCTGGGATAATGGGGGGAAGAGGGAGGCACACAGGAACCTGCAGAGCTTCAGGGCTGGATTGCCTTGCACCCAAACAGCCCCCCTCCCCCACACCGCCTGCACACATGACTAGATGACCAGCACCCTCCAGGGATACTGGACCACAACTTGCAGTGACACAAGTGATCATGCAGTGACCCCCCCTTCCCCCCCACTGCAGAGTGACTCCAGTCAAATACATAATGATTCAAATGGTATATGTGCTGTGACAGAAAAAGCAACACCAAAGCGTCCATCCATCTACGCATTCATCTGACACCAAGTTCTGTTGAACACATACAGTGACCATAAAGATATTGTGTTTATTATGTTTTATTTCATAAATGCTGCCGGTGCAGAGAGGCGGAGATCCTCCAGCTATCCCCAGGATGTGCAGGCAGGGCACAAAGAGGAGGTGACATCATCAGAAAGCACAGACTACGGGGAATTCAAAGACACCGCGCACCCTAAGCATGTATTCAGGGGGCAAAATAATGATACTGCGGGTGGCACCTTCATCTCATACCTAGAAGGTTGTGGGTTTGAATTCCAGCCCAGTCTGTGTGAGGCCTGCATGCTCTCCCAGCTTCGCGTTGGTTTCTTTATGCCGTTTGATAAAATGGGGGTATGAGGCTACAATCATACCCACTGTACCCCTATAAAATTGCTATGATGGTATTTCATGCCAGCTGGGTTAAACAGATCAATTGCCAGCTAAAGAAGGCCTGCTCTCTATCATGCACACACCTGCCCTTGCCTTCTGGATGAGGGAAGGCCTGCTCTCTCATGCACACACCTGCCCTTGCCTTCTGGATGAGGGAAGGCCTGCTCTATCATGCACACACCTGCCCTTGCCTTCTGGATGAGGGCAGGCCTGCTCTCTCATGCATACACCTGCCCTTGCCTTCTGGATGAGGGAAGGCCTGCTCTCTCATGCATAAACTTGCCCTTGTCTTTGGCGAGGGAAGGCCTGCTCTCTCATGCATACACCTGCCCTTGACTTTTGCATGGTGAAGGCCTGCTCTCAGTCCTCCCAGAGTTCACTGTGCTACATATGGAGTCTCTATTCAGGATGCAGTGATAGTGGGTTTTATTCCAATCAGCCTCATAATAAATGAGTTGTCCGCAGGCCATTGCCACTAAGTTATCTTTCTGAGACGTCTATTAATTTTAGTGAAAGCCCTTCCATAAATGTATTACAGGTACATGTGTGCTTATGAACAGTTCGTATACTGCACACCTGAACCAAAATAGCATAAAAGACCCATTTAACGTAATCTGTGAGCTTAACCAAAGCAGTTGTCCTGTCATTTAATTACTGAATGAAATGGCATTTGGGAACTTCAGAAGTAATTAAGTGTTTATATATGAAGGGACACAAACAAACAGAATAATGAATGAGTGTTTATGTCAGTGCCACCCGATTAGATCAGAGGGGAGATTATGGCCCAGATTATGGAGACGGTAACAGATGAGCAGTGAAATATATCTGAGGAAGCTTTAAAAAAGCTGGTGACAAGAGAGCGAACAAGCTTGTGACAGCTGGTATCAGCTTGACTACGCTGTTACGTTTTGGGGGACTAATTATGATTGGTTGTTAACACTGATGGGGCAGGACGAAATACTAACATATTATACAGGCCCAATAAAAGCCTGGAAAATTGATGACCTTAAATCATTTAGGTCTTAGGAACCAATCAAATGGGCAGTCAACATCAACAGACATGGCTTGGGAGGGCACTAACTGACTGGGTCAGTACATCATTATTATTGTTACACAAACAATCCTAAATATTATTTCATGCAAAGACTGACAGAAATTTAAGGATGCTTTAAATCATAGTCAGAAATCCATTAACAGCCGAGTGATGGCTAATTATCCGTAAGCTTGGCTTAAACACTGAGCAAAAGCATGGGGGGTGTAAAGTGTGTGTGGGGGGGAGGGGGAGTCGGATGCTGAGGTGAAGATTTCAGGTCCAGAAAGTAGAAATCCAAACCAGTTGACTATAAAGAGTCGTATTCAACTGGTTGGTTGAAACAAAATCCTGGTTTGGATTTTTACTTTCTGGACCTGAAATCTCCACCTCTGGTTGGATGTGTGGGATTCTGCATTTAGAGGGAACAGAAAGGGCAGGGTTGGGCGGGGGGGCTTGCTCACTGGTACACGCGGCATCTGGCCGGTCCGAGTCGCCCCGATAATAGCCATTGCGACAGGCGCAGGTGACGGCGGCCTCCGTGGTGGAGCGGCTGTTGTAGGGGCACTGCAGACACAGCCCCAGGCCCTGGCTCGACTTGAAGGTCCCGGGGGGGCAGGCTGCAAGGGAAGAGCGAAACAAGAAGCACAATGCCGATATTTAGTCCCTGAGGTCAGCGGGTCCTGTTAGCTTAGCGCTACACGTCAGCACAGCGGAGCCAGAGCGACTGCCTGACACCCGGGAAGCGACCTTAAACCGCAAGGCCACAGCTCTGCTGCACAGAGAAAACCCCGTCAGAAAGGAAAGACCCAAAGGGCCTCTAAAACCGCACATGAGACAGAATTATACGATTACGATGGATCCAAAAGATTCATCGATCTGCGCCGAATTATGTCCCTCTTTAAACGTCCGATTCATCTTCCTCGGTACAAGGTATATCACAGGCCATCGCTCTGCTACATCTCCAGCGATAGCTAAACGAAACATTTCCGCCTCCTGCGCTGCACGACGCAATTTACAATCGATCCTCTGTGTGATATATGCCCCGCGCCCAGGCGACGGAAATGTTCGCTCTTGGAGAGCTATAGGCCCTGGCAGGCCCGAGTCTATAAATCCCGCAGGAAGGGCCTCCCAGTGCTTCCAATATGCATCCATCTCACAGACTCAGAGCCCATAATGACTCTGACTGGAGCATAATGTGACCCGTCGTCTCAGTCAGGGGGGAAAAAAAAAAAACACAACAAGAATCCTGAGCTGCAGTCTTGTTTGACACTAACGTTGCAGTGTGTCTCCCGCCTGCAGAGTGATATACATAATCTCTGGTGATTTTCACCATTTATACACACCGTACTCTATAACCATCTCGTAGCCAGGTTACAAGAGGTCCACTCCATCTCAGCCTTTCAGCAGAATATCTAGAGCCGTAATGTCTGCAGGGGCCGGGGGACAGAGATGGAATTACCGTGCCTTAGTGTCAGCTGTCTTTTAATGGCATTTTTTTTCAGCACTGTCCTAGAAAGTAAAAGATGGACTCCGAGGTATGTGGCCAGTGGCTGTTTCACTGCGGCCAATTTCAGGGAGTATTAGGAGACTTCGAAATGTGGCTCAAAACTCAGCAAGGCTTTTAGACACTGTCACTGGGTCCTTTAGAAAGCATATTGATATTACAAGGCCAAATCAGACAGAACCACCAACCACAGTCTAAGGAGAGGGATGCAAGACTGGCCTGTCACACTCTATACACAATATAGTTCAAATATTACGGGCCTAATGTTTTATCTTAAGATAGCAGGGTGCAGACAGCTTTGCATTTAATAGAAAATGCTCAACGTGCATGCAAACACATTTAAGAAGGTGGCAAGTCAAGTTTGGGCGTTTTAGTTGATGTGGTTTACGGTCGGTCTGATTTTTTGGTCACTATCTATTAATTAGGGAAGCTGTACATTCAACATTCTATGCTTGCTGGGATAGGCCCCATATTCACAGAGTCTGTACTTGGCACGTGTTCGAGAAAAGCAATGGCTGGATAGATGAATGCGTTTTCATATCGCCATCGGAAGAAAGACACTGCGCAGTGATGTTAAAAAAAAAAAACAAAAGACACGCTGAGAGTTGCCCCGGTTCTTCTGGGTCTGGAGTTCATCGCGCGGTGAGGAGCCCCAGTCAACATCTTTTCACAGCAACTGGCAGGCGTCTGAAACTTTGTCCATTCATTAAGGTTTTCACAAGGAAAGGCCGGACAACTCTATTCATCTGGGAGACAACATCAAAAGCAGAGTGCGGCCTTCATTTTCCAACCGGGATTTAGAATAGTTCTAGTTTTTATTCTAGTTCTAGTCATTATTAAGCAGGAATATACAAATATACAATTTGAAATCTACAGAAAGTAAGCTTGAGTGTCCTTCAGCTGAAATTACCAAAAAGAGATTGGCCGGATGCTCCATCAGGGGGACGATGTATGCCTTCCCATCATGCCACCCTACAGCGCATCTCACTCTGTGCTCTCTGCTCATCCACGAGATAGCAGGCAGACTGCGGTCATGCTAGCAGCAGAATGAACCTGTCAACATGTCTCAGCTTCTAATTTCTCAAACAAAACAGCAGCGCCGTTTCATTTGTGCACGGCTTGAAAGCGAGTGCTCTGTATTAGTGAGCTGAGCTCGCCCCCCCATCCCACAGCCATCAGAGGCGCCGCCCAGGCACCCCGCAAATATATACTCTGCACACTCCATGCACACCCCACACAAACATCTTGCACATCCCACACACTCACACCCCACACAGCCCACATACTCACACCCTGCATAGCCCACACACTCACACCCCACACAGCCCACACACTCACACCCCGCATAGCCCACACACTCACACCCTGCATAGCCCACACACTCACACCCCACACAGCCCACACACTCACACCCCACACAGCCCACACACTCACACCCTGCATAGCCCACACACTCACACCCCCTGCATAGCCCACACACTCTCACCCCCTGCATAGCCCACACACTCACACACCCTGCATAGCCCCATCACCCCGCACAAAACTATTAGGCAAACTGTATCTCGTAGCCAAAACCCTCAGCTCTGCGGTCAGTATTAAAACAATAAATTGTTTAATTATTCAATAATTATTCATTACAGCTGACTAATTTATGACCTGTGACTCGTGTGGCGAGAGCAGCGGCTAACTGAGCAGAGAAGGGTGGTTACAAAGTGGGGCAGGCAGGCAGGGAGACTGTACAGGGCAGGATGGGGCAGGAGGGCAGGGAGATTGTACAGGGCAGGACCGCAGGGGGTTTGTATGGGACCTGTGGGCAGGAGGGCAGCATTGGGCAGCATAGGGCAGGAGGGCAGGGGGCTATGTGGGGCAGGAAGGCAGGGGATAAGTGGAGATTCAGAGGTCACTGGAGGGATTCTCATGGGGAATGAGTGACTGAGTGAATGGTTAGGGCTAGGGCTGAATGTGGGGGAAGCAGCAGTGATGGAGGAAGAGGCCAAAGCTGAAACACAGACTGTTATTACAGGGGAAAATAATGCAAGTAAGAGTCAGGGGTCCTTTATATGGAAGCAGTAAGTAAGTCGGGGAATATACAGGTTCAACCGAACACCAATAACAAATCAACCTGCCAGTCCTACAGATTTACCCTTTAAAGTCCATTCAGATAAACTTCTCCGCCATCCGTTATTCCACGACACCAGCAGAATGGGCTAAATTTACCAGCCACCCGCTGTATGTTCTGCTCGTCTTTCTGCGAAGCGGGATGGTCGCGGCTCCCATTACAAGCAGGAAGGTGGTGATGGACTGCAGAGGAAATTCGTCATTATGGAAACCCTGGGCTGTCTCTGGCCCGCTGGCTGGCTCACAGCACATATGCATGTGTACATAGCGCCCCCTGCAGGCATTCAAATTATTCACACCCCACTCCAGGACAGAGTGGGCGTGTCCCCCAGCTGGGCCAGCTAAGGTATACTCTCCGTCTGCCCGACCCCCTGCTGCTGCTGTACAGACCTACACCCTGGCGCTACCCATGCTTGGCCCCTGTCCGCTGTCAGAGACAGACAGACAGAATGTGATGATGGTAGACAGGCTCAGAGCCCATCAGTGAGCTCTGTAAAGCCCCGGGCTCCCCCTAGTGGTGGCGGCACTGAGCGGGCATGACGCACTCAGGCTGGATTCGTTGGCACCCGGAGCTGCTCCGGGGCAAACGGGCGCCTGCACGGCAAGCTCCTCCTCCAGAGCCGCCATCGGGGGTCCCTGCGCGGACCCCCTCCCGCAAAGACAGCCGGCATTAGCACCGTAAACCATCTCCGGCGTCGCCGCAGGACGCCTCCCAGGGAGAATCGCCACGGTTACCGCGAGGACCTCCTGTGGCGGACTTGAGTGGCCCCCCGAGCGGCGACGGCTTGTTAAGTGTGCAGCCGGACTGTGAAAGGCGGATGATTAATATTTACTGCTTCGATCCGTCTGCATGGCGTGACGTAAACCGTGACGTCTCCCCCATTTTCACATCAGCCCGGTCGATGCAGCGGGGATATACCCATTACTGTGCCCCAGCTGAAAAGTTCAGCACCTCCAGAAGGCTGTGAATCTCACAGCAGCTGAACTCGGCAAGAATCACGACTTGCTTTACTTGGGTGGGGGGCTTGGTTGGCTGACGGAGGGGCTGGTTCCCTGCTAGGTGGTGGGGGTCTGAAGGATGCTAATTGACCACCGACTCTTCTCAGTTGCTAGCAGCCGCCAGCGGGAGACCTGGGGAACCCTCCAGAAAATTAGCTCGGGAAAGACAAGCGAGTGGAACTTAATTAGATGCATCTAAGGACAAAAAATAAGTCCTTAGCACTAGCCTAAAGTGGCTGGTTTGGTGGTGTGGCGGCTCCTGTTTACCCAGAGGCCCATATTGCTGCTGGTGGTGTCTCACGGTGAGATATGGGGACAGCTGCCTGCTGGCACAGGAGGCCTTTGGAGGACTGCCTTGCTTCAACGGCAGCCAGATGGTGAGAGGCAGCTCCCCGCTCGCCCGGCTGCCCGCTCCCTCGGTAACGCCGCCATCCACCCTGCCTTGCGCTCCTCACCGCTTCAGCCTCCCTCGGAGGGGCACAGGAGCCCCCGCAAAGGCCCAGAGAATCGGCATCAGCAAGATTCGGCTCACCGGTGTGATTTCTGCACAGGTACCTGATGGCATGGCCATGCTGTGGCTCCATCCTGCTTCACGAGGAAACAGGTTTGGGCAGTTTGAGAGAGAGGGAATGACAGGGAGGGGGGTGTATGGGGTGAGAGAGAGAGCGGGTATGACAGGGAGGGGGGTATACGGGGTGAGAGAGAGTGGGTATGACAGGGAGGGGGGTGTACGGGGTGAGAAAGAGAGCGGGTATAAAAGGGAGGGGGGTATACGGGGTGAGAGAGAACGGGTATGACAGGGAGGGGGGTGTACGGGGGGAGAAAGAGAGCGGGTATAAAAGGGAGAGGGGGATACGGGGTGAGAAAGAGAGCGGGAA
>JAABNY020000043.1:17559148-17572821 GCA_015164015.2 Brevimyrus niger | reverse complement strand
GTGCTCTTGAATAGGAATCTGTATCAATACCGGCAATTGTGAGTCGGAATCGGATTGGATCGGCCAGAGGAGGCCATTGGATCGGCTCATCCCTACATGGAATATAAACCTAATCCACCCACACGCACCGCTGCTTATCATAGGAATAGGTTGGCCCTCTCTATCCCCAGGTTCTGCATCCGTAGGTTCAACCAAGCACGCATCAAAAATATTTTGAAAAAAAATCCAGAAAATCCCTCCTTCCGTCTATTTTCCATGCTTATCCTACTCAGGGTCACGGGGTCCGGGGCCTATCCTGAAGCTAAGTGCACAAGGATCCAAAGAGTTCCAAAAAGCAAACTTGAATTCTATGTGCCAAGCACTACACTGAATCCATGCGAATGAAATAACGTGTAGGCGTACCTTGCTGTAGCCTGTGTCTGCACTGGATATTCTCTGAACAATACGGTATTAAAACCATTAACACAGCATTTATACTGTATTAGGTATTATAAGTCATCTGTGACTGATGTAAAGTATATTGGATGATGCGTAGGTTATATGCAAATACTGTGGCATTTTATATAAGGGACTCGAGGATTTTGGTATCCATGAGGGGGTCCTGGAACCAATCCCCCACGGACATGGAGGGATGACTGTATTTGGCCTTTTTAAATGGGTAACTTAACTTTTGTCCAGAGGTTCTAACGATGAATTCACAAACCCAAAGTTGTTGTTTGACAAGAACAAAGATAACGCTGTACTGCACGTTTCTCCTAATGCCTGGTTCTGCAGTTCGCTTCGCTGCGCCGTTTGTTGATCACCGACTTACCGCAATGTTGTTTCTCACGAGTCACAGGGAGAATTAGAACTCAGACGTCTGGTGTCGCCGCAGCGTCGAGAGGGACTTCGTTAACGGCGGTGCACTCGTAAGGAGCGAGGAACTGAATTAGATGTCATTCTTGCTTTACTTCCAGCCCTACCACATAAATCAGCTCCCAACAACATAAAGAAACTCCATCTGTTTTTTTTTTTTTTGTTTTAGCCACGAAATCAATAACTATAAATTGATTCTGCCCTGAATGAGGGCAGATGAATTCTTTTCTGGCTCCATGCCACAGTACATATTGATCCATAAAGCAATTGCTTTCACATTACATTACGGCTCCCAGACACTGTGTACAGTTTACAACTTTTCCCCACTGTCGGGTCACACAAATATCATCCCTAATCATATTAAGGTCCCATCCAGCAGGTTCCGGCACTTGCTGTGAATCAGAAATTGTGGAGCAAGGAAAGCGTTCCGCTGACTAATCTGGCCACGATGCAAGTGCCCGTGTGTACAGAACAGGCCCCACGATCGCCCCTCTTGGGATTTAAAAACTCCTAATGGCCTTTGTACTTGCCATGCAGGTGTCCCTTTTCCTGCCGCCAGCTCCCAGGAATCCACCAAGTCATCTCACCCGGGTTTTAGGGTTAGGGATCATCCTCTCTGAATCAGCAGTGGCCGACCACCGGACATTAGTGATTATGTTTTCTTAGCGCTTGTGAGTTTTGTATTAAGTAAACATTTGCCTTCATGTCAAGAAGGTCAACTTGTCAGAAGCAATTAAATACATAAAATACATATTTTTTGCAATTTTAACAATTTATTTTGAATTCCACCGCCATCTTATGTTCTTATGTTCTTAATACTTAATGTGATTGCTCTCCATAGTTACACCATTGTGTATATGGAGTTCAACACTCTCCCTGCGTTTTGTGGCTTTCCTGCAGATACTACTAATGCAGTTCCCACCTGCAGTCCCAAGACGCACAACTAGGCTACCTGGCATCTCTAAATTACCCATAGCTTATATTTGTGCCTGTCCTGCGATGGATCTGCATAATGTGTCATGTGACTGAAATGCTGCCCTGAATCTTCTGAAACACCACCCCCTAGAGCCCATTTTTGCCTCAGGAAGAATCACACTGCCTGGCGTTTGGTGAGCCCCACAGAACAAACACTCGCAGCAGCGGTTCGGGGGGGTTACAATGTTGCAAATTCTTAATTACAGAATCCTATTGAATTATACAGGCGTATGTGCAGATACTTCACGGAGCGTAATTAACAAGAACTCCATTACCAAGCTGTCAGAGGCTATAGCCAATCACATCACCGGAACCGGGCAGTCAAGCCAATCACATCACCGGAACTGGGCAGCCAAGCCAATCACATCACCGGAACTGGGCAGCCAAGCCAGTCACAACATACAAACCGAGTTTCGAGTTTACTTGTAGGTAAACACCATTTTACTGCTGCTTTCGTGAAAATGACATATTTCATAAACCTAGGTTCAAACCTTACTAAAAATATCGGTACACTAGTAGCTTAAAGGTATTCATATACCCAAAGACTCTTTGCTAGTGTAACACGCCAGCCAGTGACACAGCCATCTTGTGTCTGAAAAGGGCAGTCTGTACACAGAGCATTCTTTTATACCTTAAAAACCTTATCATCGTGCATAGAGGGTGGGGGGAAAGGCTATAATGAATACTTTAAAGAAGAGAGCTGTGCATGTTTACAGATAAAAGATAAAAGCAGAGCATCATGCTAAGCTAACTAGCGCCTACACCCAGTACTAGCATAGGCTCGGCTAAGTGCAAAAGCATTTCATTCTCCTGATTGTACAGGCCTGCAAACCATCCCCCCCCCTCCACCCTAGGCACTCAGAGGAAATCAGTGGAAGCGGGGGACACGTTCTTGTCCGATGCTGAATCCCAAAGCTGAGGCCCAATCTGCAATGGGCAACCACGACCTCTACAGAGACTGGGGGGGGGGGGCTCCAAGTACGATGTGATCAGCTGACGTTCTGCTACCAGGAAGATCAAGTCTGACAGGGCCATACTTAACAGTCAGCCTCTGTCTGATGCTTCCCACAACGGCAGTGAACCGTCTCCTTCACAGCAGCCTAAACCCATAGAAAGACCTACAAATGCCACCCCTTGTTGTACGTTAAATGAATGCTTCTCCAGCACCATGCAAGGGGAGATTCTCACTCATTTGCTCGCTGCCGTTTTCAGATACAGCCTCTCCTGTAGACGCCAGGGTGCTTTACAGGCTGTGCTAGAAGCAAATGACAAATGACAGTGAATAGCTAATTATTAATGGCAGGAGACCGGAAACACGCGGAGTCTAACGCTCCCCAGCTCGCTCATTCCACATGAATAATGAGCCATTTTTAAATAGGCATGCAGGTATTAACATTTTGCAAATATTACAATATGGGGCTTTTTCTGTGTTTCGATAATCAGAAGAAAAACTGATGATTTACAGAAAGTAACTTACTGACAAACATAAGCACGTGACGCTTAACAGAAGCACATTTGTAAAAAGTTAAAATGTATAAAATAGCTTTAAAAGCAAAACTTACATATTCATTATCAGAAAGCTTATTTTTTATTTAGAAACAAATACATCTAGTAGAATATTCACGAGCTATCAAGAACTGAACCTAAATAACAGAATCTTCGTTTTTTGCAGTGATTTAGCGGAAACATGACTACAAACTGCTATTGATGTGACTTTACCATTTTGGTTAAAGACCTGAATTTAAAAATGTTTGTTTTCCACTGGTTTTATAGCCTCAGGCTGGTGTACAATTTCACTTCACATCGCACACACACTGCCTGCAATGTGTTTCTAAAGGTCTCAGAAGGTGCAGTGAGACCTTTTCAGAGCAGCCAGTGAGCTGCCTGAGACACTCTGGGATGTCAGTGTTCCCTGAAGCCACAGCACTCATGAACCGGAGCCATTAAAAATCCCTTAAAAATGTCCGCATTCTGCATGTCTGACAAGCTCTGACATTTTTTATAGGCTACGACCCTCAATCGTGCCATATTTCTCCCAACCGCCTCACAGGACATTGAGAGTTTAGTCCGGCTAATTGACTTCTATAAATTCATAATGTGCGCCATACCTTTATCGCATAAACATCGGCTGGCCTTAACCTGGACGGGGCCCAAGGCTCGTGGGAAAGCAAAGCTGGACCCGGAATCAAAAGACTAAACGAAAGCGGGAAGAGACACGCGTCCTGACAAGGAGACGCATGATGGGGATGCGCGTGTCGTCACAAAGCAGGCGTCGCCGGATCCCGGGGCTGCAGGCGGAGCTGCGGGCAGGGCTGCAGGTGCAGCTGCGCCTTCGGCTGCAGGCAGGGAATCGCTACGCGCAGCTGATGAACCGTTTGAAGTTCAAAGGGCTGTCAGGAGGCTTTTTACCTCTTGAGAAATCACAATCCAATCCCCTTCTGCCGCTCATGTCGGCCATTTAAAAATTACTTTGAGGCCCCCGGACAGAACAAAGCAAAAGGAGGCGAAATGTCTCGGTCTGGCCTGACGGCTTCCGTCGTAGAGGATGGGGGTAATGGAGGGGGGCATAGGGGTAATGGAGGGGGGCATAGGGAGGCCGATTTTGGGAGTGCAGAGGACCTTACTGCCCCATGCCTCCTATCCATTCTATGGGCCTCCATCATATTCTGGTTGCATGCTGCCCCCCCCCCCAGCAGCGGCTTCAGATTTATTAAAATGAGAGAAGGTGGGGGTGCGCCGGGCTTTGGGGGTGTCGAACAAGGCCCCCTTCGAATGGCCGACCAAGCAGAAACGGTGTGATGCGAGAGGTTCATCAGACGCCTGTTTCTGGAGCAGTGCTGTCAGAAGTCGGGCCTTGAACATAAAAAAATGACAAGATACCCCTTTTCAAAGAAGAAGAGATGGGAAATAAAATTCACTCCAGGGCCTGGAACAGCACTCACTCTACAGCGGCTCGCAGCTAAATGAGCTCAAAGTCTCAGAAGCACAGACTTGCGTTCTGAATCAGTATATAATAAATTAATCATTCCCATTTGTCGATTAACCTTTTGTTTCACATATTCAGCACTCTGCAGATGCTTTGAAGATGCCCGCTCTCTTGGGACGTGCCAATCACGCCACGCTGGAGTTTGAGGGGGAGAGAGAGTGAGAGCGAGCGAGAAGAACTCCTCCTCCATTAGAAAGCTCCTGCTTCTTTGTCACGCCTCAAACTGTTCATTAGCGCCTCCCGTCGCCTCATTAATGCGCTGGGTGCTGTTCCTGCTCAGGTTGCGTGCAGAGGGCAACTCCGCTCCCGTTGGCCCTCCTGATTTCCGGCGCTTAGCCCCATTCCGGCTGGGTGAGGCTGCCTTTCTCCCTCTGCTCCGCCCACTGTGGGCTGTCGCCACACTCCGCCGGCAGGGGACCAAGCTACGCGCCAGAAGGGAGTCGACTTTAAATTGCTCTAAAGAGATCAACACGACCACTGCCTCCGGTCAAACTTGCACGTTTGTGCTGGTGCATCAAAAGAGCTGTTTAAAAATGAAGCGGCCTCCCCGAACGGCTCCAACAAACAGATCCCACAAATATTCCCGGCCTTTTGGTACCTTTGGTCTATAGCGACTGCTGTCTGCTGGGGACACAGAGCCAAATGTCACAGAGGCTCAAAGCCCAGCGTGGACCATCTCGATGGCCTTCATACGGCCAGTGGAATTAGAGACCACAGGTTCTGTGTTCACCCGTGAATATACAGACCCTAATTCACAGGTCTGTCACATACAGCGCAATTGTCTGTGTGCAGGGGTAGGCGGTCAGGGCCTAAATTTTAGTATTCGTTTGAAGAGTGTTAATGGCAGCACAAGAATGACCAGAAGGAATCCATAACTAGGTTATAGGCTGGTTGTTTAAGCCCCTGAAAAGGCATCATGTTGTAAATGTAATGGACTATGTGTTTTACCAGGTTATTCACTCCCCGTGTGCATCGTTGTTTGTGGGGGGGGTGGGGGATGGGTCAGTGGTACCGTCCCCTAATGGACCTAAAACCTCAGAAATCAGGGATGTGGGAAGACACGCCAGACACAGGCCCATAAACGTCTCTTCTCCCAACTCAGCTGACCGCACGCTGACGTCTGTCCGTCTGCACCATCAGCCCTTCAGAGGCGAAGCACAGGGGAGCCCACAAGCGGGCAGAGCAGCCGGATCTGGCACGTCCTCCTGCAAGGATGGGTTGAAGCTCCTCTCTCTCCCCGCAAGAACTGCCGCGTCGGCCAAGTGTTCCCTCTGGCGCAGGGGCATCGCAGAGCTGGACTGGAAAGCACCGCCGTCAAAACAGCAAAGCCCCACGGGGCCATTACAGAGAACCGTCTCCATGCAGAGTCACGCATCATGGAAACGGGCCGATCTCAATACTATGAACGCCTTGCGTTTTCCGGATGGAGGGCTTCTGTCTTTTCATACACCTCGATGAAAAACGAACGGATTAAAGATAAACAGATTCTTAGAGGAGCTGCGCTTTGTTGAATTTCCATAGCTAAATCCAGGTAGTGCTCGCTGCATAAGCCAATCACAAACTGAAATGATTCCAAAAAAGTTTTACTATTTTGGCCGTTTTGCTCCTGTAAATTCCCCATTCAGTCTCCTTGCGATATAAAATTGTTGAAATTGAATAAAATGACAGCTCTGCCTGGATTCCCCCCATTTCAAGCTCAGCTGATATCTGCAAGCCTGCTGAATTATGTTGCAGATTTGGCTTTGCGCCATGAGCCATAATACTGTCACAAGGGTACACGTGTGACCCCCACGCTAGGCGGCGAGGACGTATTTACAACAAGGCGACCCTCCCAGCATTTATTCTTCGCTTTACAATAGAATCACTACATATGTTCACTGAACTTCCTGCTTGGGCTGTTGCTGTTTCTGTTGGGAGCTCTGGACAGTGAAAACAGATACAGTAGGACCCCGCTAGACTCGCAGAAACATGGAAGGGATGAGGGTAACCTTGCCGATTCCACCCCGTACAGCAGAGAGAGACAGACGGACCCCGCTAGACTCGCAGGAACACGGAGGGCATGGAGATAATCTGGCCAGTTACACCGCACACGGCAGATAGGCACCAGCCCAGTCACCAAAGCCGTTTCAATGGATTCTGCTCGATCTAACGAGGAGCAAATAAAATATTTAACAGACTGCTTACGCCACAGTGGCGCTCCCCCCCCAGTACAGATTTTTACTGTCAGCAGAGGCTATGTAGTAATGAGGAAGATCTGCTGTCTCACATTTACCACCTGAAGCTGAACCAAATGATTCACACGAGGTCTTATGTGCCCATATTCTGCCACATTAGCATCACGCCCCAGGCGAAGCTATTGCAGTGGAAATGAACCTTGCTGCCCCAAGCGCTTCTCCTCGGCGTCACAGCTGAAGGTGCCCTGCGCACCACGAGAGTACAGAGCCTCGGGAAGATCTACCACAATCATCACGGCGCTGCTCCAAGCTGCCCCACCACAAGCCTTCAGCACCATGCTCTAGGGACCCCAATTCGCCCGTGATAACAGGCAGCTCCATCTTCCAGAACCTTCCCCGCTACACCCTTGTCTAACTGCATAGCACGGGCAATTGACGGTGAGACTCAGCATGGGCTGGGCACCGACGGCTATGACGTAGCTGACATGGAGAGGTAGGGGAAGGGGTAGAGAGAGAGAGAGAGAGAGAGAGAGAGAGAGAGAGAGAGAGCGCACAGAGCGAGCAGCGTGTGAGCAGCGTGTGACATCCTCTATCAAGTCCCCAGATTAATTATGCTGGCGAACAGCCAGGCTGATCTGTGAAATTCCTGTTACGTATCCGACAGACGCTCACCCTCTCGCTGTACGGCCCCATGTCGGATGAAAGCCACTCTCTCGCATTCTCATTGCCTGCTCAGCCGCGGTGTCTGTCACCCCGGACGGCTGACTGACGGCACTGGGTATTGGCAGCGGCGAGCGGGGAGCCCCGCGTGGCTCGATACGTTTTCATTTGGTCGGGAAGCCTGCACTTCTGCCGTGGGGGACGGAAGTGAAGAAAATGTCATCCCGACTGATGGGAAAAAAGCGAAAAAACACTCTGCGATGTCTCACTTAGTCTCCAAATGCCACAACTCCCTACTCTACAATACCCAGTCCTATGCATAGCCCGATCACTCCACTAATACTCCGTTCCTGTATGTCGATAGAAGGACAGTCTGTTTTTAAAGGTCTAATCCCAAGCACAAACCTGAAGGCGCACGTGACGCATAAAGACGCACATATTTGGCAGGAATCCTGGTCCCTTTGAGTGCAGGGCCCTGAGACAGGAGGTGGCAAGGGCTTATAGGGGGCCGCTATGGAGGTCTGAGGTGGGATGGAGCAGATGTGACAGACCTGTGATACCGCAGGAAGGAGAAGGGCCAGCAAAGCCATTACGAGGTCATCACAGCTAACGGCGATGCAGTTCATCACCACCTCAATGGGCACTGAGAGGCTTCAGCCCTCGAGTTTCAAGAAATATCAGATGTCGGGTTTTTTTTTTTTTTTTAGAAAGCTGGCCTCGCTCCTGGGCGGGAAGGGGGGCGCAGAGGAGAACCTCAGGCGACGTCGCTTAAGAAGCCCCAGAAGAGGAGATGTCGCCACGAAGCCCCAAGAGGCCCCGGGCACATGACCGCAGAGGCTCCCTCTTTCCGCTGAGAATCTGGAACATCTCATCCCACACTGGGCTCATGATCATTATTCTTTAATACACTCCCCATCCAAAACAACATGGCCCAATATTTCACCCTTTCAGCAGCTCACTTAAATAGCCGGGCCATAAATTTGCGTACTCAGGAGGCCTATTCAGAGCTCACGAATCAGAACCCCTAATAATACTCAAGCATGCAAACTTCAGTGCCAGCTTCCTCATATGCCATGCGTCCTCCTATAGATTACAGTAAACTGGAGCCCTAAGCTTCAATTGCCCCCCCCCCCCTTCGCCTATTCATTAAGATACGTAGTTCAGGCGAGATACTGGCATGGAGACAGGCCTTTGGAAGGAGACACGCACCAGGCTCACAGTCGATAACTCAACCCAGCTTGTAAATAATATCATTCAACATCACAAGACTGGCAGAACAGCATGCTGGCTGGCTCATTTTGATCTGGAAAGCTTACAGCAGGCCTGACCGGAGGAGGCTATTAATGAAGGTGAAGTACTCTTAATGACACTGGAGAATTTCTCTATTTAATTCGATTTTTCTTATCCTTTAATCTGAATGTGATATAAAGAATATTGAAAACAAACTGGCAGTTTTCCTAAGGGGTTCCCTATGACAGGGTAAAGACCCCCCCCCTACCCACGAGGACCAGATCCTGCCGATGCCCTTGCCATCAGGGTTCCTTATCTGCCGTCCAAGCTGCAGCCTTTCCCTGGATTTCCCGAGTCCAAAGAAATTTATCCATCTCACAAATCTTAATCATTTCCTGTAGCATATAATCTCTCTATTTCCTATTGCGAGTTTCTCGGGTCTGGATAGCAGAAGCACGTGATGTGGGGGGGGGCTTGGTGAGGAGCTTTACCGTTATGTTTTTCCTTATCACTGTGAAATGGTAGCTAGTTGAGACTGTGGCCACAGGAAACAAATGTATAATGCAAAAGCCTGGGTAGCGGTGAGAAAAATAAATGGAAGACTGAGGTTCCGGGGCCTAATAGGACATCAAATGTCCGTGTGGAGATTATAGGTCTTGATACTGGTGTCCACAGAGTTCCTGAATACTGGGGTGAAGCAGAAGAATGAGGACACAGCAGCCTGAATGAAAGTGGTCACCTGACTTGATGCTGCAATGACATCCAGACCTCAAACGCTCAAAGCTCCGAAACTCTCTGGCCCTGAACTCAAGTACTTTCAGATGAGGGAAGGAAGGAGTGTGTTACTGTGTCTGGGCAAGAGACACTCCATCTCAAAAACTAAAATCACTGCTGCAAATTATGACCTGTTATTACTGCTATAAAATATCTATATAATTGCACGTTTTTAGATCTCTTCTTAGTGAAGTACAGCCCTCAATGTTCCTTGCATCCTCCTCAACCAGGGTCATGGAGCGAGGCGAGGGCATTTCAACCCAAACTCTCCTCTATAAAAGTCCACTCCCAAAAAATACTTTCGTCCTAATAGCGAGCATTAGCAGTCTTAGTTAGACAGCAGACTCAGTAGATAAATTGCCCAGTCGTTCGCTCTGAAAATGGTCCATATATCACCACGTTGACAGCCAATCCACAAATTAAATTCACTTCTACTAGTTACATGTTATAGCACACATTTCGGGGAGGAAAAAAAACTGATTAATCACCCGCTGTGTTGAAAATACGCCCCTGAGTTTCTTATTTCCACGGAGATGTTTTGGACTGTTGAATGAGATAAAAACAAACAAGATTAGTTTTGAACACAGAGTATATGCACACAACTGTCAAGCAGCAAACGGATAACTTTCAAGAAAATAGATTACAGCAGCAGAATGTGGAGATCTATCTCGCTACTTTGCACCCTCATTTATGTGGAGTTGTAGCTTTCAAAGCGTGGAGAGGTATTATACTCGCCGTGTGTAAATGACCACAACTAATCTCTGCTCTACTAAAAACACGACACGCCAATTTCTCAGACTAGTACCTACGGATTCTGCATGGTCCTAACCGTGTTCAGATGAAGGCTCACTTGTTTAACGGAAAAGGCTGGAACCAAACTGCATTCTCAAGAAAGTATTAGGCAGGCGTTGGTATATGGGTTAGGAATTTGAGCCCGTAATCAGGTGGTTACTGGCTCAAATCCCTGCTTGCCAAAGTAATACTGCCATTGGGCACTTGAGCAAGGCCCCAGTTCCTCTGGACACTAGCAAAACCTACTAAATTGTAAGTGGACAAAAGCTGTCTGCTAAGTAAGTCAATGTAATTGGAGAAAACTATCCTACCAGCTACACAAGAAATTATGCATCCCCTTTTAAACAGGATGAAAATGAACTTCTTACATAACATAACCAAACAAATAAATGAGATAATTTACTCATTAGTTAACCCACCAGCTTTCCATTCACTTATCTTCACTCATCCATCAGCACTCATCATCACACTTGTCCAGTTGAGGCTTTCAGGAGTAGGTCAAATAAGAATGACCAGTTCACCTTTTTCCTATGAAATGTAATGCATCCAGCTTCTTGGTGTTCCCACACCCCAAATACCTTCAAAGAGATCCACCTAGGCAGCAGCCAGGCCAGATGACCAAATCGCCTCGAGCCACTCGCCTAACCAGCAGAAATCCTCACCTCATTCCCCGGTAGCAAGCTCAGCACTTTTTGAGAGAAACAATTTCAGACTCTCGTTCCCATTATGGGGAGCCTTTAGTTTTAATACTTACTGGCTTAGATTGGCACGGCTGGGTCACACACCTAACTATTGGTCGAAATATGAATGACATCACACACCTTTTTCAGGTTAGCGAATCCGTTACTGCAATAAGCGTTCAGTCAGCAAGTGTTACGCCATCAGAAGCAGTCAGGGAAGAGATGTATGAAACAGTCCTAGCATCCTGTATCTTTCATCTGTAAGTTAACTGAAAGCCCGAGCAAATTAGACTAATTAGCTAGTATCTAGGGACATGTATCTCTGCAATTAAATGGACAGTTCACAACAAACTGAGAGTCTCTGCTCTGCTTTTGTCATCAAAAAATTCTTTACACTGGTCTGGGCAACTGGGTATCTGGGTACAAAAAGATACAGCGCTTTGAATGGGCTACAGTGCCAAAAAGACAGGGCAGTGAATTTTCTGGAGCATGAACCCAAGCTCATATGTGATGCAATTCCCAAATGGGCAAAATGATTTTTTTTTCTTCCTGAAGACTGATGGGTGGGTTTAAAACAAGCATTAACAGTTACCCAGAATTCTTAAGATCTCTCCTCGTGTGCTCAGTACAGTAAAGGCAGCAGCTGTTATCAGCTGTATGTAAAGAAACTAAAAGAGACAAAAATGCGGAACGCCACGCTAATCAAAAACACCGCTGGCTATATGCACCCAGTAATGAAAATGAATATATTAGCTATCATTTGATTTTGCTGAAAAATGCTGGCGGAACCAAGAAAACCCAAAAATGAACATGCGGTGTAAGGGTTCAGGAGCATAACACCCATAAAAGTTTATAATTTATTGTGAGTTAATCACGTTTTTAAATGCCAAGTATTAATATGGATTTGCGTCGATGGAAAATGCACATCCATAAAAGGGTATGTTCATAGCTCCCGAAGGTTAATTTTCCAGAACCATTTGTCACAGTCGCACAATTGTTCAGAAGAAATCAGAGAACCCACCAGATTATTATGTAAACAAGATTTAGGTTATCGAAGGAAGCGGCACAAATTGCAGGATAATAGGTAGCCAGACCCATACACATCCGCCAAGGAGACTTGCCAAAAGTGCAGCAGTATGATGGTAGGACTGTATATCATGATAAAAAAGCAAAAAATCCTAAATAATTACATCATTTGTGCTGTTCTTTCATACCCAGGGTACATGCAAATGTGTTAATAGTGTACCAATATCACACGAAATATCCATTATATTTCATTTTTCCTATTCATATTAATTCAGATTTCGTTCCCAACACTGTAATAATTAGCTGTACTCTTTATAACACATGTGCAGGCTTGACGCACGTGACGCTTTTCCCAACAGCACACAGCATCCATTGGTTATCTGGCTAGCAAACTAATACTATCTAGGATGTCGGTCTGTAATGAAGAAATGGAGGGTGCAGGTATAGTTAACGGTGAATCGTACGCTTCACAGAATGAACCCATCCAGCTCTGTGGACCATGGGCGTCATTTGGAATTTTAAGCCGAGCCCTAAGTATTTTAACCCTGATGCCAATCTTCCTTCTGCGACAGACAGACAGACAGATAGAATTTTCAAGCGGCAGTTAAACTTGATGTAGCCCCTGATCTTTTCTATGCCTGGGAACGCCCCTGCTGTGGACGCGTTTTGGATTCAGAAAAAAACAGGAGGAGTTATTGTTGCAAATGACTCGCCAATTTATAGAGCATGTGAAAAAAATCCATAATGGCCAAAACAGGCAACACATCAAATGTCAAGAGAACGCCATCCGTCATGTTATGTGACATTGCAAGCTTTCTACAAGCCAGTAAGCTGCAAAAACTAAGCACATCTAATATTCACATGAACCATGACGCTGACGCTTGCTGTACAAGTTGAGATTAGATGAAATTAAAAAGGACAAGATATACTTTATGTGATAAACAAATTCATGAGAAGTAAATTAAACAGTTTCTACAATATATTGTCAAAGAAAATGTTTATGGAAGTGTGTGTGTGTGTGTGTGTGTGTGTGTATGTGGCAGATACACATGACATTGTGGGGTTAAGGTTGTCATAGCTAGGATTAGGGTTACGCCATAGAACTGAATAGAGAAAAGTAAATGCCTAATTTGTGTGTGTGTGTGTGTAATGGGGGAGCAGGGGGGTATTGGGGTATACGGTTACAGATGAGCCACCCCTATTTAACATGGATTACATCACAGTGTAATTACTGAGCCGAAAGCAGGAGAGCCTGGTCTCACCTCGACACACGTTCCCGTTGTCCGCCTCGAAGCCGGCTTTGCAGGAGCAGCTGCCGATGGGAACCATCCACTCGCCGTCCCCGTTGCAGTACAGCTTGATGGGCACGTCCACCTCCTCCGAGTTGGGGACGCAGACGCCATGGGCGGTGACCAGGGAGGTGCTCTCGGCGCCCGTCATGGTGTCGGGGAAGACGGCGAAGTTCTGCACCACGCTGGGGCAGCGCTTGAAGAAGACGCGGACGGAGAGCAGCGACATGCA
>JAABNY020000043.1:17530216-17544824 GCA_015164015.2 Brevimyrus niger | reverse complement strand
GTGATTAAACTCCTTGGTTCTTTGCAACCTGACTTCGCCTATCGTCCTGGTTTATCCTGCACTCACCGATCGTAACACATGCATAAGTTAGCCCCTGGCCCGGCTGGGAGTACATGCTTGTGTAAAACCCCCTTCCCGCATCACAGTGTTTTTCAGCTTGTCCTTGTGCATCCCTGTATATGTATGCCTGCTGCATGCTTAGGGGACAGGCAGTGCAGATTAGTTCAGACCACATAAGACAGCATGGCTGCAATCAGCAGCCACGGACGGGGAATGGGCACTATTTCAGATACATGCATTTAAAATCACGTTTTTAAAAAAATACAACGTTGTATTTTGTAATTTGTATTTCACTTTCTTCATAAAAAAAAGATAAAACTATTTTTTGATAAATTAGATTATGTTCAGTATATTTGTATTTTTGAAATACAAGAGATACTTTCCCTGTAATAATTGTGTGATGACATCATGTGCTTTAGTTTTTTCAGACATTTTAATTAATGGTCAGTACAACAAATAGTTGATCATTTAAAACCAAAAGACTTACAAGCTCCAGTCAGACCTCTTTGTTTTAAATTTTTAACACGTTTCTGAGTGAAGTGCTTAAAATGAGTCATTTTTCATTTTTAGGGGTCTAAACAGCATTAACTGCTGGATCCCTGCTGTGTTCAGTTTGGTTGTTTTGAGTTATTTGCATTTGTGGAGCAAAAAAGGTAGCAGTTCTGCCAATTACATGACAATTACACAAGAAACATCATTACAAGTCTGTTATTTCAGCACCATCGACTTACCTTTGAGTTTTAACATGAGTAATTGGAAAATATTTAGGGCACTTCAGAATATTTGATCTTTCGTTTGGTTTCACATTTGCATTGTGTCTCATTATGCAGTGAACAAAATGTTTCTTCTTGTGAAGTAATTGGCTGATATAGATGTATGTGAAATATATTGTTGTATTTTTAAAATACAAATTACCGGTTGTGTATTTCGATACTTTGCGTGGTGTCTGTATTTTGTAGTGGTTATACTTACAAATAGGATATTTTGTATCAAAATATTTTTTTTTGAAAATGTATTTTTGCCCATCTCTAGTCTGGGGCACTCTCCAGCCAGCCCAAAGCCCCCCCTGGATCTCCCAAGCTCCAGGAGCCACGTTCATTCAGAGGAATGGGGGAGTCTGTCAGTCTCCGAAGGGCCTGACTGCATTCCTGAATAATATTAGCATGCTATGTGAAATGCCTTAGTCCAGAGCAGTTAGCATAACAGAGCCATGGTCAGGATGCTGACACACGGTAACCTGCTGAAGAAACACAAACTGCTACTTCCTCTGCTTGCTTCATTAAACATCAGTCCCGTTCCAGTCCTCCCATTCAATAATCCCAGCTTCCTCAGTGACCTACAGCCCTCACGCACCTAGCTTCAGTGTTTCTATATGTATCCACCAAAGCTCAGCGTCCTTGCGGCCTTAAAACTCCATTACCCATCAGCCCCATTTCTGTACTCCCACTCTATCGGTGTGTTCGATTATTTCTCTCCAAGTCGGAACTCGGATGAAAACGTCACGAAGCGTCACGAAAAATGTCACTTCCCGTCGGAAACACGCCTCTTTTATGACGTTGATGTCGGACAAGATGGTGTCGTCCGAGTTGCCCCTGTGACGTAATTTCAACATGGCGACTTTTTGTTTGTAGTTTGCCGTTCGAAAAAAGAATATCGCTATGAATGTGCTGAAGTATTTTATAAAGCTTTTAATGTGATTTGACTAGTTTGTTTCTTGCTTGTTTCGCGGAAAATCTCCATTTCTCCATTTGGACGTGATGTCACTCAACTCAGAATTTCCGAATTCCGAGAGAAAAATGAACGCACCATAAGATTCCAGCTTCTTCAGAGACTTGTAACTCTCGCTCCCCAGTTTCAGTGTTTCTACAGGTCTCTACCAGACCTCAGCTTCCTTACAGGCCTAAAACTCCATTAGCCATCAGTCCATTTCTTGTCCTCTCACTCAATCCCAGCTTCCTCAGTGTCTTGCAGCCCTCACGTACCCTGGCTTCAGTGTTTCTATACTGTATGTATCTACTAAACCTCAGCTTTCTTGCAACCTTAAAACTCCATTACCCATCAGCCCCATTTCTGTCCTCACACTCCATGATCCCAGCTTTTTTAGAGACATGTAGCCCTAACCCCCCCCCCCCAGCTTCAGTTTTTCTACAGGTCTCCACCAGGTCTCAGCTTCCTTACAGCCAACAGTTCCTCACAGTTTTAACTCCATTACCCATCAGCCTCAGCCCACCCTGCAGCCCGGTTACCCCGCAGCCTCACTACAGCTGTAGTTTTCCTTTAACCCACAGCTTTACACAAGGTGCCTGGTGGCTCTATTATGCCGCTAACTCATCAGCGTTCCCCTGCTCAGTTATTCCGCGACATCATCACCGCTTCCATAACTGCGCTTTCATTACTGCTCTGTGGCTCCATTATCCGGCGGCTCCAAGCGAGTCGGGCTTTAAGTCAAAGCAGGTCTATTAAGTTCCTATAAATGAGTGTGAAAAACTAATGGCAATAATAACTGAGCTAGGATGTCAGTTCCTGTGTGGGCATGTGTCGAAGAAGAGAGAGGAAAAAGTGGGAGAGAGAGAATGAGTGGGAGAGAAAGGGAGAGACAGAAAGAGAGAGAGAGTGATGGAGAGAGAGTGGAGGAGAGATAGTGAAAGCCGATGAGCGACACGCGTGTCATTTCGGCCTCTTTCCTACTCACCCCCGAGGTGGGATAGGCTGTCCATCCCAGCTCTGCTGTGGCTGTCCTGGTGTCCATCAGCGTCTCTGCAGCGGGGGGGACAGAGGGAGAGGCAGGCGTGAAACGTCTTTCGGAGACCGTGGGTCTGAGTCAGACGCCCCGATATCAGCCCTCGTGCTGCCGTGAGCATGATCCAGATGGCCGACTCACTGCCAACGTGCCGCACGTTCTTCACAAGCGCAAAAAGGCAAAAGACCAACAAGCCAGGCAGCCTTGAAGCTGCCTCATGAGTCTGACAGAGCAGTCGGCTCTCCTTAGACAAATGGCCCCCAAAAAACAGCCCTGCGACTACAAATGGGCAGGTAAACAAATCGTCTCCATTACCAGGCAGGATATTTTGATAGCGTCTTCATGTTAAGCACCTGATAAGTACTTGATAAGTTAGTTTTTCAGGGAATAAGAAACTAATGATTCAGTCTCAAGGCGCAGCCCCACCTAAGTTCTCCGGGGAGTGATGTAGCTAATTATCCCGCCATTGTCATTCTCATTATCCTACGTGCAACTAATTATATATAAACACCACGTGCCATATATGTATTTACACACATGTGCTGATGGTGAGCCCTGCGGGCCCAGGAGGCCCACAGGCGCTGAAGAGGCCCATGGAAAAGGCCCCGGTAATGTAGGCGGCACACGTTGCCGGTACGGCCCCCGTCTGAGGCAGCGGCCAATGAGAAAGTGGACTTGCTTATGACGTCCACTTACCTGGCGAGGTCCAGGTAACTACACACAGGAGAGGGTTTCTATTCGCTGGAGTAGTTGCAGCTGGCAGGTTTTAAGACTATGGGATGCTGCACAAAGGGCAAGAGATCTAACCAAGAAGACCATATGAATCTCATTACACAACACATAGCAGGGCAATTACAGGCCTGCCTTTCAGCTTCCGGGGCTCAGTTCAATCCTGATTTTTAAGATTGTTTATCTATTAGATGCCTTTGTCCGACGGTGACATACAAGTGAGGATCAGAGAGCAGAGAAAGACAGAGTTCTGGAAGCAGCAGGAGTGAAGGACCGTGCTCAGGGACCCAACAATGGTTTGACTGCTCTGCCAACCACTGAATTGGAACCCACAACCTTCTGGTAATGAGCACAGATCCCTGACCTACTGAGCTACACACAGTCCCTGCCCCCACCCCACCCCACATAGTCCATGTGTTATATAAGCGGCACTTTCCAAAGGTAACAAAAATAGAATAAGATTATCGCAAGAATAAATTGCTGTAATGCTATGCTAGGACCGTGGTATAGCACTGACAAAATCACCTTTTGTTGGCACAATTTTGTTGGAGGAAAAAGCTGCCTGAATGAATTAGCAGGAAGGACCACAGGCAGATTTAGGGGTGCGTCATTCTGGAGGCTGAGGATGAGGCTGAGAATGAGGATGACAATGAGGATGAGGATGAGACTGATTATGTTCCAAGGTGAAGCAGCAGGGACCATCGAACTGACACTGAGGCCCTGACACTGAGGCCCTGACACTGAGGCCCTGACGCTGAGGCCCTGACGCTGAGGCCCTGACGCTGAGGCCCTGACACTGAGGCCCTGACACTGAGGCCCTGACACTGAGGCCCTGACACTGAGGCCCTGACTGTGCTTCCAGCCACCTCCCAGATTACAGGGCAGCACATCAGACCTCACCGCACCCCTCCCCCACCCAATATTTCAGTACAAAGCCACCACCTCACAGGCCCCATTACGCAAGCAGATGCCCCCAGCCAGGAATGGAAAACCCCCCAATCAAAAGCGTTTCCATGTGCTGGGGCGTTATCGGTTCAAGCTGCATGAGGACTTTGGGAACATGCACAGTGGTTCCAAATTAAAGGGGACCTCTAGTGTGATGACAGACCCAGACGTGACGCAGAGTACACAGACCCCAGCATCCACAGTCCTAAGTACAATCTGTCATCACAGCCCTGTAGGCACGGCAACAGGGAATGCATAGCCACCCCCCCGGCTCAGGGTCGACCTCCCTGGGTCTGCAGGCAACTGAGCCTCTGAAGACGAGTCCCAGAGACAGCAGGTTTAGACATGGGACTTAGCCAGTGTTGGCAGGCAGTTTCACAAATGGGGAACCACTTTACACATCGAGTCCCCATACAATAATCTTCAGAGCACATCGGAATATGAGCGCTAAGCCCTGGGGGGCCCTGGCATTAGCAAATAAGTTCGAGCCTGACCTCCCCCCACTTACAACCAAGCGGACACCATTCTTCCTCCAGTATGGGGGGGGGGGGGACTTGCAGGGGCCAGGCAAAGAGTCACTGGAAGCCTGGGAGAGCGTGGAAGAACAGCAGTAGTGACATCCCAGAGTAACACTGAAAGAGGTCTTTGTGATGTCACTGCGATGCACTGGAAGTGAGGACCAGGGATTGGGAACCACCGTTAATGAGCAGAATACCACCACCTACAGGCACAGCACTGACAAAATGGACTTAGATACACCATATAGACTAAAGTATTGGGACATACCTCTAAATCATTGAATTCAAGTGTTTCAGACCGTCTGAGCCATGCAGCCAGATTTCCAAACATTTGTAAAAGAATTCAAGCATGGTACTGTCATTGAATGTCATTGAAGTCATTTTCTGAAATTTGTTTCCTGCTAGATATTCCACGGTGCTATTATTCCAAAGTGGAAGGATTTAGGAACAACGGAAACTTAGCTACGGAGTGGGAGATTACATAAGTAACAGGGCAGGGTCGCCGAGTGCTGTGGCATAGAACTCATAAAAGCCGCCAGTGCTCTGTTGACTCAGTAACTGCAGAGTTCCCAACTTCCTCTGGCATTAACCCCAGCACAAAAACTGTGTGTTCCACCAATAGGCTCTGGAGCAGTGGAAATGTGTTCTGTGGAGTGACGAATCACGCTTCTCTGTCTGGCAGTCTGACGGATGAGTCTGGGTTTGGCAGATTCCAGGAGAACGTTACCCACCTGACTGCATTGTGCCAACTGTAAAAAATTGTGGAAGAAGGATAATGGTGTGGGGCTGTTTTTTATGGGTTGGGCTTGGCCTCCTAAGAGTTCCCTTCACTAGAACCAAGACATTTTGGACCATTCTCTGCTTCCAACTTTAGGGGAAGGCCCTTTTCTGTTCCAGTGTGACTGTGCCCCAGTGCACAAAGCAAGGTCCATAAAGACATAGTGGCGTGAGTTTGATGTGGAAGAACTTGACTGGCACACGAAGAGCCCTGACCTCGACCCCATCAAACACCTTTTGGATGAACTAGAATGGAGATTGTGAACCAGGCCTTCACGCCCAACATCAGTACATCACAAGTGCTCTTCTGGATGAATGGGCAAGAGTTCCCACAGATACACTCCAAAATCCTGTGGAAAGCCCTCCCAGAAGAGTAACGGCTGTTATATATTGATGCCTATGCATTTAGGATGGGATGTCGTTAAAGTTCCTGCGGGTGTAATGGCCAGGTGTCCCAATACTTCTGTCCATATAGTATAAATAATTGATACCAATACCAACGGACCTTAATGTGAAAGACAGGCTAACTCCTCGCTCAGTCCCTGGAGGCAATGAGGCCCACCTGGGACAGCAGCTGCCTGGGAATATTTACCACTGAAAGTGCACTTAACACTGACCACAAGCTGCTTTTTCTACTGAAATTAGACCGGTTTTTAAGCATCTTGCCTGAAGCAACATTGATCTGTGGGGACTTACAAACACAGGGCGTCACTACCTACTGGCCTTGTTCTTAGTGATTAACAATTCAGTGGAGAGTCTTGGCACACAGCGAGTCCTAGCGCTTAGCGAGTCTCAGTGTTCCATGAGTGTCACACCCACACACTGCATATGTGGACACATGGAAACGTTCATAGCTGTCTGGTCAAGCCGCGTCCTTTGCACATGCGCACTGTGTGTTGTATTTATATTATTAATAATAATAATATTATAAAATATTATTCTGATATTCCCTGCACATGTACCACAGTAGTGAGGTTTGTGTCCATTCTCTATGTTTTACAGAGAGCCAAACTCTTATTTTATTGCCTTGTAAATAATCTGTGTGGTTTGCAAACTACCCCAATGCTCATCAAAAGTATCCATGCTGGTGTTTACAGTGGATGCCAGCAAATTGACCATGCGCAGTGTTTCCACAGCTGCACGTACACCACGTTTGTCTGCGCAGATGCACAGTGGAATGGTAAAAGTTTGTGCCGATGCATCAAAAAGTATGTGGGCGGAGAAGTATAAACCACCCTTAAGTCTCCATACACAGTGAGTCCTAGTGCTCAGTAAATGTTAGGGTTTTCAGTGAGTTTCAGCACGCAGAGAATTCAACTGCTTAGCAAATCTCGCTGTTCAATGAGTCTCTGCACACAGTGACTCCTAGCGCTTAGCCAGTGTCAGCGAGTCTCAGTGTTCGATATGTCTCCGAGTCAGAGCGCTCCTCCCAGCTAGCTACCGTGGCCAAACCGGCAGACTGGGGCAGCTGGGAAGACGGCGACAGCCACCGTGGGGAATACATCACACCCACGGCAGCCTGCCGTTTACCATCACTCAGCGGGACCAACCGAACAGCAACATTTGGCCCCGGGGAGGGGCACACCTCAGCATAAGGCGAGCCACGTAGGGGGGGGGGGGAGAACACATGCCACCAATCAGAGGAGCGGCACAGCAGCGGCATGGAGCGGGGGTGTTATTCCCAGCTGAAAGCAGGCCAATGTGAGGGGGAGCGACACCCCCCCCCTTTCCCCCCCTTAGTGGAGAGGTTCTCGAGGCTGCTGCTCCAGATCAGGGCAATATTCCTCAGATCTCGAGTAAAAGCCCAAACCCATCTCCCAGTTAAAGCCCATTCTTTCCCCCAGTTAAAGCCCAACCTCTCCCCCAGGTAAAAGCCCATCCTCTCCCCCAGTGGCTGTAGGTCATGTGCATTCCTCATCCAAGTCTGTGTATTACTCTGTCCAACCACGCAGCCATCTGAGCATTACATGGTACAGCTACTCATAGAAGCCCCTGCTCAGATATGCAGGGCCTCGCCTGCCCGGTTTGCAAACTGGACTGCCACCTCCAGGGTAACAAGGTTGTAACAGCCGCGCTCCTCTTAATTTGGGTCGTTCTCCCATTTCTCAAAGGACAGTTTGCTTGTAAATGTCAACAGTTTCAGTCACATTTCATTCTGCACAGGCTGGGCTGTTAGGGAGCGGGGACTTGAGGGGTGTGTTCTGGAAATATCTCCTAGAATTGCAGGTGCATGATCTGGCCTGTAGAGGACAGGGCAGGCCAGAGTAGTGAGGCATGGAGAGGGGTGGTTGAAAGACATCTTATAAGCCCGTAAGGTTTCTGGTTCAGATCCCGGAAGAGGTGCAGGTTCAGCCTCTGTAAGCGTGGCACTTCATTTTAATCTCTTCGGCAAAACGCTAAACGAACAGAAGAACAGAAACTGTCCAGTTCCTTTCAACAGCTGAAAAACAAAGCGTGTGCTATTGCAGTAGTCAAAAATATGAATTGTGACCAAAACAAGGAAGACTAACCTTAATTGCTCGGGTAGGAATATTTATCTGAAACTGAAAGCTCTATGGCAGTATAGAGTATGAGCCAAGGAGGTTTTCTGGGTAAAGTATCTCCTGAGATACTATTTGAAATAGTGACCTACTATCATCAATGTGGATTTATTTTATGTATTTGGAAGGTGCTTTTGTCCAAAGTGATGTAAAGCAAGTTTGTTTGTGGGACGTCACCTTCCGTGGAGCAGCTAGAGTTAAGGTCCTTTTCAAAGGCGATTACGCTGTCAGTCACGGGTTTCGAACCCACAACCTGCAGGACATATTCTCCGCACATGGCACAACCACTGCACAACCACTGCACAGCAAAGACCCCAGGCAGCCTGTCATCGAGCACATAAGGAGAGTCCAACCTGTAAAGAATCTGCGAAGTATTTCCCTCGTTGTGTGCGTCTGCCGGCAGCCCTGAATGCAGCACGCCCTGCACCCCCACACTGGTGTGCACAAGCCAAGGCTGGTTATCCCCAAATCAGGGAACCGCACCCTTCCTGGGGGAAGCACGATTACACAACTAGCGATTAAGGAGCTACAACCGTCGCTGCAAGCACAGAAGTAGTCCTGCAGGTACCAGGGGTCCCGGGGAGGGGGGGGCGAACAGGAAATTGGTGAGAGAGACAGAGTGGGCGCAAACAGCTGCCTGCTTGCTGTAATTAACACCCCCATCCCACACCTCTCCAGAAGCTTAAGCACTGAACTACGCGTGACTCTACAGCCCAAGAGGCCAAAACTTACTCACAGGCAGAATCAAACAGCAGCCCCACACAAACACACCAAGACTAAAAAGGTTTGTTACCATCATAATCTAGCTGCCTGAATATAGGAACAGCACCTGCCTAAAGGTAAATCTGCCTTTTAGGGACAGAATCATCTGATGGACTGCATTCGCAGGAAGAACACAATTATTTTTTTAAAGACAGAGGTATACTATAAGTAAACAGGTCAAAATAATGAAATAAATCTTTTTCAGGATATTATACCATCCAGGTAAGGAGCCACGCCTTCAGCTGCAGGACAACACCATCCTCAGAGTCTGTCCAACAGTTCTGCAGCTAGACAGAACCAGTATTAGAACCAGCAGAACTGGTTCTAGGAGCCAAACAGCTAAAACCCCTCTAGGTCCCAGCACAGGGTAACAGAATCCTCCAAAGACGTGATCTGGAAGGAGTCCAAATCAGTGCAAAATAGATCGAAGTATTATGTGAATGCAGAGCTGAGCCGAGCCAGTGGGTGACTGGGGATGGGTCCGGCCCTGTCCCTCACCGAACTGTCGTTTTCTTGTGGACCAGACGCCATGCGGGGGTCTCCTCCACACCCTGCCGGGCCACTGCGGTCAATAGAGGGTCTGTGAGGTTCGTGACAGACAGTGCTGCCTGCACGCCAAGCTGCTCCATCTGGGCCGAGGCGAGGCGAGGTGGTGGAGGGCATTTGTGGAAGGAGTTGGACTGTGAGCACGTCTCCCTGTCTCCCAGTGCACTGCTCCACCAGCGGGCATGGAGAGGAGGCCCCCCACCCCTCACCCCAGGTCCAGAGGATGATTTTTCAACATGTTAACGCTGCCACATGGGTAATTTTTAAATGTCTTTTTAAATGTTTTAAATGTCTCCGAAATTGATTATTTTCGGGATTGCTTTTACACTACTAACATGACATGTATAAATACAGGTCTCACCCCCAGGTACAGGCACTGAGATGGGGGCATAAGCACGGGGGGGTGGTCCTGGCATGGCAGGAAGATGGCAGGAAGATGGCAGGAAGATGGCAGGAAGGCCTCCTTTCAGTGGCGGGTTAGTGTTCAGTGAAGAACTCACTGCTTAGCCGAGAAAGCGAAGCTCTCACTGTCACCTGGTCACCTGCCACCGGTCATCTTCACCCCCCACCCTCTTAAGTACCCCCCCACACACATTTTTTCCTGACATCACCTTCCATAGAGCAATATGCTACCATTAGCGAATTACCATCAGGCCAAGAGCAAAAACACTTCTCCCGCTCTTACTCAGCCTTGAAAACTAAATAATATGGGAAACTACAATCTTGCTCAATCTAGCTGTCAAAACTGGGCTGGAAGTCTCCCGGGGGGTCTTATAGCATGGTCCGCCCTTCGAACGCTAAACAGCCTCCCAGCGGCAGACAAATGAAGGCATCCCAGCATCTGTCTGCCTGACTGAGATATCACCTGCACTCAGGATCCAGTCTGTGCATGAGGAAAACAAACAACGTAAGCAAACAGTGGCAGAAAAGTCAGGCGGCAAGCCCGCTTTGATCTGTATGTCACTGGATCAAATCCCATGGTCCCTTATAGTGGGAAAACCAGTAGTTTGCACCTTAATCCCTTCCCGCTCCAGAGTCCTACTTCTGTGGATATTTGCTAATATCTAAGGTTTTGTTGTGGTCTCTCAACCTGCATTAACAGTAGGACTACACCCTTTGTGGGCTCACAATGACAAGGCTTAATTAATTAGATAAGTATGTGTACAGGAACTCTGGAATGCTTTTCTTCACCGGCTCCATCTTGCTCTCCATTAGGCACAAACTTGGGCGCAATGTCACAGAGTCAACCATGGTGTGACGCCCCAGGAGTACGGGGTTAACGGCCCACAGACATGCGACTATTGGGCTTAGGCTGAGCCCAAACCAGCCATCGTCTGATCCCAAGCACAGAGACTTAGCTTATCGAGCCACTTAGCACCCGACTATGAGAGCCACTGCATGTCCACCTCAAAACTCAAATGCAGAAGACCTTTCAAAATAGGTGACCCCCTCCCTTCCAGAGAATCTCGAGGCACTGAGGCTCACTTATTCATCAGCTATTCCCTGATCTACTTTCAGCCAAGACGTGGTCACTGGGAAATGCCGGAGTCTAATAACAGCCATTATAACACAGTACAGAAACATCCTCATTCAATTTCAGCTTGGTGGGGGGGGCGCTATGCTAGGCAGGCGGCCGATCCGACCGCAGATGGACAGAATTTGGTATATGCATGCATTTATTTTCAGCAGTTTCTTCACTGTTTTAGTCCGTGGGGACGAACAGATCCAAGATGCGCGTTACTGCTGGTGACTGATATTCAAAGTGCGAGTCTACCAGGTTTGAAACATCAGACAGACACAATATGTCGATCTAGATCCCAAAAAATAAAAATACTGTTTAAGGTAAACAACTTCCATCACACGATAAACAAAGCGTGTTATCATCTGCAAACAGCTTGGATCATTGCGTCTGGAGAGCAAGGGAGACTGTGAGACCTCGCGTTTAATCCATCATTAGCAAGAAAGTGGAAGTTTCTTTATTCATGGAGCTAGATGTAATCTAAGGGCTTTCAGCACATCTAAATAGCTGGCAATCTGATCTAATCATAGATAAAACACTGTGGTGGTTTAAACAAAAAAGGAATTCTGCCAGACAGCAAGTAATGTAATTTTTTTTTTTTTAAATAAATGGTTTGTTTATTTTCTGTCCCATATTGCGATAGCTTTTTCTCCTCAAGGGTAAAGAGGGCTCTGAATGGTATTATTTTCAACAAACAGCCAGCCAGACAGCTAAGGTATCATAACTGCAGTCTCTGGAAGTACCTGTACCCCCCCCCCCCAAGTTTGAGAATTACAAGCATCCCTTAACCCTCCCAGGCAAAAACGATGAGTACATACTAAAATGAAAGGCGATTTGATACACACTCTGTTCCTATAGGTAATCAGATTTGATTGTGACATAATTTCATGCACTTAAGTGCAGTACTATGGCTGGGTCTCTAAAGCAGTCAACAAAGACCTGAGAAATCCTCATGATTAAAAGCACACCCCTTAATTTAACACTAACCCACAAACTTGGGGTGGGCCAGTGTGGGACTATTTGCAGCTATATCAGTTCAACCAAGAAAATGACCTGTATCTCTATGTGGAATAGGCAGGGCTTAGTGCTGTATGTGGAATAGGCAGGGCTTAGTGCTGTATGTGGGGATTGTTTAACCATGAAGTTTGCAATTTTTCGAGTTTCCCACATGAAAAATCTTGTGAAAATACATATGACACTTGTTTTACATATGACTTTATAAGCTTAGTATATCTCATGCATGAAGAATATATATGGGCATATAAGGACTGTATGTAAGCATGACCTCAAGTATCATAAGGTACAATTATTATATCATATATGTATGAATCATATATGAAAGGGGCTATAACGGTACATGCCAAGTACTACCTATATAAGAAGTATAATATTTTTCTGTTTGGGGGAATAGGATGTTTGAAAATGCAAACTAAATGTGCAAACCGGTTTGGGTGGTATTAGAGTAATACAGTATAATGTAGTATATTTTTGAAATCTTACATTTTTTATTGTGGCAGACCCCCCATCCCCACTTGGGGCATTTTATCATGAATATTTCAAAATACCAAAATAGTGTTGCTTTTGAATACGCCATTGAAATACCGCATACCGCATGTCCGGATGGTATGACGATATGAAAAACTAGTCATATCTAAGTCAATGTGATTGGGCAAAGTAAATAAGTACAACAAACCAGGAGATTTTAAAACACATATAATCAAACACACAACAGACAACACAATGCAGGTCAAAAGATCTACATGAGTGACTGGTGGTGTGCAAGAATATTGTGTAATTAATGGTTTAATGGGAGGGACAATGGGTGCAATCAGCCAATGAGTATCCCTACCTCCAAATAATCCAATGAGAAAATGGAAATAAACACTGACACAGATATTTATGAAAAATAATTCGCAATCAGCTTCAGAAAAAAACACAGTAAGCCTTCACATTTGTGAAGGTTAGGATAAGAACATCCCCGCAAATGTTACAATTCACAAGTATTATGGGTCCATTATTAAAAATGAAAAATTACCGACACTGAAAAGTTAGAAAGTTCCTGTGAGAAACGCAATATTCCACAGCCACAGACACCGGTAACATGTGAGTGCGGCTGGGTGCCAAAACTAAGACAAAAAATTATTCGTCATTTCCGGCATGTCAAACCAGATGGAGGTCCTGGGGCAAATATATATACAGTGGTACCTCAGAGCTTGTTCAGTTCGTTCAGAACTCCGGATCAAATCCTAAAAAGTTCGAGTTGTGATCAAATTTTCCCCATAAGAAATAACAGAAAAACAATTAATGTATATAATGTATTCAGCTAGTGTAAACATGCACGATGCTATCACAGCAAATGTCAGGCTGAGAGTAAAGCTTTACCCTTTGTTTCCGCTGAGAGGTGCTGCGTGACTCATTTCCTCACGCCTACAAGTTATCTTAGGTCGGCATTCACTGTTTGACTACTGAAATTCAGATCGAGTTCTAGGTAATTTTCTTTCAAACTGGTTGGTTCGACTTTTAAGAAATTAGAATTCTAATGAGTTTGAGAACTGAGGTACCACTGTATATAGGTATTTTTGTCTGCTTTTCAGGTGGTTGACGCGACATATTTCCCAGGCCAACTGAGAGATATAATCTCTCCACTGTGTCCCCAGGACCCCCATCTGGTTTGACATGCCCAAAATGGCGAATGTCAAATTAGTGAATCTGGAGGTGTGATTGTATTTGTACCAAATACTCGACATTGAGATTTTCTGCCACCCCCACACTGCAAAACCTCTCTCTACGGAGGCTACCCTGGCAATTAGCCCTGCATACAACTGACAGCAAGCCAAGAAATCCTCTATGTATCCCCCCCACCCAAAACGTGACACTGGTACCTTCTTACCCCCCTGAGATGCAACACTGGTACCTTCTTACCTGCGTCTCTTTCCCCGTTCCTTTTTGAGAGATGTGCAGGTGCCTGTATGCCTGATGGTGTAATTTGTTACAGAAGATGAGCAGAACAATCCGAAATCACTTCCAGAAGGACCAGCGTTCAAGTAATTGGCAGGGGCATGTGGACGGGGGGGGGGTTATGGGCTGCCAGACAGTCTCCACATAGGCATTTAAGTGTTAGGCAGAGCAGAAATCGCACTGGTTTTTATGTTTGTATAAATGGGCTCTTAAGAGCTCTCTTGTGATTTTTTTAACAGCATAACGCACCTAAAAATACTTCTCTCATCTTCGTTAGAAATCCCCTCAGAATAGGTGAAAATGTGGCCCTCTGAAAATAGAGCCGATTACGAAACAGCAACATTAACCCCTTATGTTACTGTCCCTGTAGCCGCATGCAAAAGAGGGGGGGGGGGGGGGGGGTTGCAGTAAAGATGACACTTGGTTTTTTTTCAGGAGGGGGGGGCTTAAGAGGCGGTGGGGGGGCCGCGGGGTGGGGAGGCGAGCCGGTGCCGTGTTTTTGCGGGGGGTGGGG
>JAABNY020000043.1:17506278-17530206 GCA_015164015.2 Brevimyrus niger | reverse complement strand
GACGATAGTAAAATGTTCCCCGTTTTCTCCTCAAATGCAACAAACAAAGGCTGAGTGCAGTTGAGGGCGGCGGGGGGTGCGTGTCACCTACACATACACACTGCATTTCTCCCCAAAGCAAGGCCCATACAAGAAGTATGCAGCCCCCAAGATCCAGAACAAGACACCATTCACCCATTTTGCAGTGCAGTGCAGTGCCAAGTGAGCCTGGAGCTGATTCCAGGCGGGGAACACAAAGCCCACTGCAGGCCCTGCACACAAACACACACAACCGGCAATTCCGAGAAACCAGTTCACTCACTGGTTATGCCTGGAGCAAGTGGGTGACCTTCTGCTGTAACCCCAAGCTTTGCTCTCACCTGTCAGTATGTCCATGTGTCTCATGGAGAGCTAGACGGAATTTCCTATGTAACTGTACTCATACTTGTACAAATGGCAAGTAACAATGTTTTTACTGTGGAAGACACCCACCAAACACAGGGACAATATACAACCATCAAATCCAAAGGGCGGAGGTGGGGCTCAACCCGCCCCCCACATCCACATGCAGGGCAGGAGTGGGCCTAACTGCCCCTGCATCCACACATAGAGCAGGGGTGGGGCTCTAACTGCCCACTCAGCCACACATAGGGTGGCGGTGGGGCTCTAACTGCCCACTCAGCCACACACAGGGTAGGGGCAGGGCTCTAACTGCCCAATCGGCCACACACAGGGCAGGGGCGGGTCTCACACTACTGACTTCTCCTCAAATGACAGAATGTGTGATTTCTTTTCTTAGCCCATTAACAATCTATCTAGCAAAGGGGCAAGGTGGGATAAAGGGGCCCCGGTGGAGGTACGACGCGGCCATTTTAGCAATTAGCCATCAGTCAGAGAATCAGGCTGGGAGGGTCTCCGCAGGTATCTGGCGGACGGCCGAGTCTGGGGGCGGAGACTGTGAGATTTCCTGGAAGCGGCACGGCGTGCTAATTGCCTTGAGGTGCACCTGCCCCAGCTCTCTGGGCTCCACTGTAGATCCGCTTCTTACAGTTTCCCCCCTTATATTTCATCCACTGATATCTTTTCTCTTGAATAAATTCCTGATGTCGGCAAGCGCGTCATAGGATAGAGAAAACATGCACTATGCAGAGTGCCTTCTTAAAGCATCTCCAACCTTTTCAAAACTTCATTTTAAGACTTTCGACAGGAATCAAACCGTTTCTTTTTTGCCATCAAACACACAATACTGCAAAATGACACAGTGGAAACACGTTTTTATTTATTCATCAGATGCTTTCAGCCAAAGAGCAGGGTCAGGCCGCCCCTGGAGCTATTGCCATTAAGGGTCTTGCTCAAGGGCCCAATGGTGAAATCACTTCGCTGACCAAGGGATTTGAACTGGCGACCTTCCGATCGTTCAGCTCAGAGCCACACACGCCATCACTTTTGCACATTAATTAAAAACATCCATCCATATTCAAACTGGTTACCCTGCTCAGGGTCACAGGCTAATTAAAAAGAAAAAAAAAATGCATAAATTTCCAGACCCTTTACTGGGTCAGTCCGCAATGAGTTCAGATGCTGAGATGCAGTGATGTTGACCCTTGATGCAGTGATGTTGACCCTTGATGCAGTGATGTTGACCCTTTACTGGGTCAGTCCGCATTGAGTTCAGATGCTGAGATTCAGTGATGTTGACTCTTGATGCAGTGATGTTGACCCTTGATGCAGTGATGTTGACCCTTTACTGGGTCACTCCGCATTGAGTTCAGATGCTGAGATGCAGTGATGTTGACCCTTGATGCAGTGATGTTGACCCTTGATACAGTGATGTTGACCCTTTACTGGGTCACTCCGCATTGAGTTCAGATGCTGAGATGCAGTGATATTGACCCTTTACTGGGTCAGTCCGCATTGAGTTCAGATGCTGGGATGCCGTGATGTTGCAAGAACCTGATTCTACTACACTGGTTTCAAAATCACAGAAGATCCCGCAGGTCAGAGAGTTACAATCAAACCACGAAAACAAACCAATGAGAGATATAATCTCTCCACTGTGTCCAAACTGCAATGCAGAAAGACTGGTGGCTGCAAGGTCGTCCCACAATGTCTGAATACTCATGTGATGGGAGGTTATACGTGTATTTTCACATGATTATTGGTATTGTGCCAATTTATGGCAGAATGATAATTCAATGCATTCTGAAAGTGGAAAATGTGAAATAGTCTGAAGCACTATGAGTGTATATCTTACCGATTCACCCTACTGGCTCTTTCTCTAGTGCTATTTTACCAGGTGTACAGCTGAAAATCCATGGTACAGTTTGCATTATCTGTCCGAACTGCCAGGCTCTCCGGAGGACATTGTGTTCACATCGATAATGGAGGCGAGGGCAGAGCGATACAGACTCAGGCAGCGAGTCGGCTGGCCTCCCCTTTCTGCCGTCTCAGAAAGAGGCCCCCCTTTCTAACCCTGCCTGCCCTCACAAAGGCCCCCTTCCCCAGTGAACCAATAGCTATTAGTAATATTATACTTCATGCTTCTCCTAACTGTGGGCCAAAGTAATATCCCTACATTGGAAGGATAAGAGACACACAGGAGATCCAGGGACAGGCAGCAGATGGCGCTGACAGACACACATAATTACACACCCATACTCCTGTGTCTTAGCGCATATTTATTTTTAACATTCTTTTCTATTTTTGGTTGAACTTAATGTATTTAACAGGAATGAACGACTTGGAAGCCACACGCTAGCCAAGCACGCGAACACTAACAGATGCGCGCAGACAGAGCCAAGGGGAACAGACCTGCAACTGCTACGTTTCAGAAGAGCGCAGTGTTAGCGACAGCTCGACGGCACCCTTCAGTCAGACCGAATGCGACGCACGGCAAGCCCCCGGGCCCAGCCGCTCTCTACACACTAATGACTGCAGCTAGATAGACGTTACTCCCATTTGACGAAACACCCCCGGTTTCCCCACAGTCGCATGCTCGTGGCATGTCGGCCGACGCTAACCCAAAGAGGGCACGCTAACAGGAGAGCAGAGGGAAGGCTCCAGCTAGGTATTCTTAGGCAAACACGCACCCAGGACTATCTTGAGACCCAACTGTTACTACTAGGAGTCTTTATGCAAGATCTCATGTCAGGCAGTTACAAATAGAACCACGGTTCCGGATGCATACTGAAGCGGGGAACCGACCGGGTGGCAGACATGTTAACACCGGAGCGTGAATAAAGGAGCCAGGCTGGGTGAGACGGCGCTCGGCGAGCGGATTTCCCTCGGTGACAGCTCAGTGGCACCTTGCCGGCAATCTCCGCCGTGACGTGCCACCTGTCAGGGAGAGGTTATTAAGAGGCGCGACGAGGCTGGGAAAGCAGGTCGGATTAGAGCCGCGGACCCCGGATGTCAGGATCACCTTAGTGGAACAGCGTCGGGCTGCTGGCTGACTGGGTCTGGGGGAGGGTATATACAAACAACATATGATGTCCAGCTAACAGACAGCGCACCAAGCCGACTCCTGAGAAAAAGCAGGTTGGGGCTTCATTTTAGTGCCCCCCACTTCTCTGTAGTGAATAAGCAGGCTTCCCCCCTTGCACCGGTCAGTCGGTAGATCCAACAATCAAAAGTCATACTTTGCAGGCTCTGTCGTTACCTTCAGACAGGCCTCCCAAACCGTCATCCCATCTCCCCCCAAACCAGCACCTCCAGAAAACCATCCCACACGGGGGCAAGCCCACGTTGTACCATTCTGAAGGATTTCAGTAACTTCCAAGCACATTAAAGCGTAACGCGACCCGCGAATGATCATAAAAATAACTCTGAAGCAGATTCAGTGCACACATTTCATCATGCATTACTTTTTAATGAGGTAAGAGCCCTACATTGTTCGACTCCCTGCAGCTGATGTACTTTTTATTATGTGCAAAAACAGACTCGCCCATTAGCACCCGGTAGACCGCATGAGGTCATAAACGACCCAAGACAGGAAGATGGCTGCTGTTCTCTGCTTATCTTTCCATTAAAGCCAACAAAGCCTCCCGTCATCGGGACATAATTGCCTCGCTGACTGTCATCATCCCCTCATTGTCCCGCTTTTGCATAAGTGAAGGCTTTTCTCCATTGGGTGTCAATACCGGTCTCCCAATCAAAATGACCTTAATCCAACGGCGTGCAAGGAATCAGAGTGTAGTCTCATAATTCTGCTTCTTATCAGGTATATAGTCATTTTTAAAAGCGTTCCTCGTGTAAAACAGATGAACTCTTAACCAAATACACCACATAAATTATCAATAAACATGAGATCTCAGGCTTGTGTGAGGCGTGCCCAGGCCTTGTCCTCCGTGTCTAACATGTGAAATGCCTTACAGATCTCATTAAGTACAGCCAGCCTGACAGCTCTTTTATTTCAAGATTTTTGGGCTTCAGCACCGACCCAGAAGTGCTGGTTCTGCTCGCGTCCCGCACTCTCGAGCAGGGATGTGCAGATATTGCCAGATGGATCTATTTTCAGATCAACTATAGCTTATTTAAGTCCAGGGCCAGGAGTAAAAGAGGAACTGTACCTGTTCACCCTGAATGGAAATCGCACCATGATTCATTCCACGCCGCATGAAGCAAATGTTATGCAAAACTAAGCAGTGCTGTGTGTGTTTTCAAAAAGGTATTTCAGTGTCTATTCCTATCCCATAACTAAAGACATAACCTTTTTTTGAGTAATGAACTGTACTAGCAAACTAGAGGCTCACTGTCAGTCCCAGGCTGCACGCCAGTCACAGAGGGATCCTGGTTTTATACCGGACCGGTTCTTGTGCAGGGTGAGCTCCACCTGAACCAGATGGATCGGAGGCAGGCGCTGCCAGGTTAAGTCTTGGTGGCTGTGAGTCGCGGCGGTGGACGCCGGCGTGGGCTGTTAGCCCTGTGCGAGTGAGCGAGGGTGACAGATTTTAGCAGGCTGCATTAGCACGCTTCAGCAAACACGCTTGACTTCCTGGTGGCCAAACCTGCTACTCCATGCCCCCAGACTTCACTGGTGTCTGCAACTCCATGCCAGGGAAATGAGGATGGGAGAGTTACTCAACCTGTACGCCGCTCAACGTGCATCCCCTAGAAAGAGGCTGGCCGTCGCACACTGGGGAGTCACACGGTCATCATCCTGTAGAACCGGGGTTCAGGTCCAAATCAGGTGCAGATCTCCACAGCAGGCAGCAGATGGTAAGGCGACAACCTGGACTTCATCAAGGGGGTGGCGTGACTTAACTGCGCTTTTCCCTCTCTCCAGTAGGGGGCATCACGCCGAGTCTACAGTCAAGTCTACCCTCACCTGCACTCCGCAGCTGCTTCCGCTGGGTGCTCTCATGTGAACAGCACAGGTGATCAGCAGCGACCAAAAACTCAGGCTGAATTCCTGCCCTCTCCATGCAGGGAATGAGCCGCTGTTTTCACAAATCACTTCACATAATGGATCAATTTATTAACGCGAAGTGTCTTGAGTTGAGCCTAATTAGTGCCAAGCTTGCGTCAGGAGGGACAGCACAATCAGCCTGAGCAGCTGCCGTTGGCTTTTTTAAAGGTCTGGGTACAACATACAGAAAACAGCAGGTCAGAAGCAGACCGATATCCAACAGGGAGGAGAGAAGATATATTTTCCATTCAATCAACTTGACTTGATTAGTCGGAAAAATATTTGAGGAACCCTGATGACTCCAACCCAGACCTGGTTTCATCCAAGTAACGGCTAATTTCTGGCATCAACCATAGTTTCAATGGCAGCACTGAAATAAGGAGCACATCCTAGCAAACACAGGCGCCTTTCGGCCAGCCATCTGACACGAGCGTGATGAATCGCACCGGACCCCAAGCAACGAGGGCATGCAAAGAGAAGAGAAAAGGAACACCAAGTCATCTCCAGATAGCCCTCCTCGTCCAACACCACACACCTCCCCGCCCCCCACGGGTGAGGGGGAGGGAAATGATTTTAATAGCTTTCCAATGCTGCTGTGGCTCCCTGCCTGCCCCCCATTTCCAAAAGCGGCCTTTCTCCTGAACTCGACGGAAATTGCTTCTCGGGGAAGCAGAGCGCTGGCTTTCGGCTGCCTCTTCCGCTCGCTTAGCGCCGGCTGAGGGGCAGCTGGGCGAGGCCACCCTGTTCCTGGCCCAGAGAGGCGATCGCTTAGGGACGTGGGCGTAATTGCCCCATTCTGCGGTAATCCTTCGGGGGATGTAGGTGAAGGAACCAATCTCTTACTGATGGAAAAGGGGATGGCCGAAAATAAACGTAAGCAGCCCAGCCGCACGGCCCTGTTAGCTAAACTGGCGCTTGAGGCCCAGACAGCAGCATGCGTCCTCAGGTCGGGCCGATCCCCCAGTCATTGCCCCCCCCCCCCCCCACACACACACCCCACCTCGTTTGTCTCTCATACGAGCGTCTTCCAGACTAACCTGGCCAGCCACCAGGGATGGGGCGTTGGTGCTGGAAACCTTACACATTTTCTTCAGGAAGATGCAGACCTGTATCAAACAACTTACTGCATAAGCTGTGACAGGTCCAGCAAAATAGGGGCAGGGGTTGTTTGGAAAGAGTGTCAAGGCCGCCACTCAGAGAACAGACACAACAATGGGTAACATACGCCTGGAAGCTTTCGGACAACTGCATCAAAAATGTGCTAATTTACTGCGACTAAAGGCAGCGTTGTACATACATCCATAATTCTCCTGCCGCTTTAAAGGTGTGACATCGTTAGCCCAGTTTTTTTTCCCCCACTGGCACTTTGGAAAAACATCCACGTTACTCTACTAGGCCCCCCTGCAGGGAGGCCAGAGATGTTCTGCTCAAATTCAAAAATGAAAACGGATGAAAAAAAGATGCATTTCAAAGAGAGAAGAAAGGCAAAGGCCAGATATGTGGCAAACAGCATGTTATTGCTGATCCTGCCTCTGATAAGCTCGGCCTCACAGCAGACCTGCTCACCGGGGAGGGACCGAGGCTGGAACGTCTCCCATAACTTGGGGCACCGAATGCCATTTCAAATTTAAAAATCAATCAACACCGCAGCAACCGTTGTTCAAGATTCTTTGACGGCACCTCGGACGGGCAGTCGATCACACAGATGCCGACACGTCTGTCAAGTTAATTGATTCCCCACTTAACACCCGAGCTTGTTTTCATCCACCCATCTGTTTTCAATAAGTACTTTTCCAATCAGGATCGCTAATTAGATGGCATGATGCAGCCTACAGCTACAATGGGGCAAACAAGGAGACACAGCTTTGCTTGTACGGTCGGGGCAGTCGAAAGGTTATGTATTTACAGGAAGCACACCTCCTTGGACCAAGGGAGGGTATGGAAGGACCCAGAAAAGAGGAGGAGGAAGTGCAAACTGGACACTAAAAGATCAAGCGCTTAGGCCGGCGGGTGTGAGGTGAAACCGCGGCCAGCTGAGCCACCTCACTCAAATAAGTGTGATGACAGCAAAGCGCTAAAAGACCGAGAAATGCATTTTTTTTTTGGAAAATCTCACAGTTTTCTCAGTCATTCTCGTCTAGCCAGAGAACTCCAGGGAAGCAAATACATCAAATTTCTGCCATTTAAAACTTGTGAAAGGTCACTAAAGGACATGAATCCACCCCACCCCCCCATTGCTAATTTAGTTATTTCTTCCCCCAAGTGCAGCCTTCGGAGTTCTATCCATCCACACGGACATGGGAAGTGCAAACATCTGGAAAGGCACCATGTCTGATTGACAACCATAAGGTCCCACCCTGCACATATGGGGTGATTACTGTAATTCAGTTATGTAGGTGGGGGGGAAAAAATCTAAAGTTTGATGTGAGCCAAGTGTGGAGATGAGGACAGAGGGAATTCATTAGCCTCGACTAGGTAGCCTCGACGGCGGAAAGATTCTTTCATCCCTCCTAACCCCTCCACTTTGATGAGCTTGGAACATGAATGGAAATGGTGGTAGCACATAAATTCAGTATGGCTAAAGATCTGTTTGAGGTCTTTGAGAGCATGTTGAAAGGAAAGGGGGGAAAGATTTGTGGAAATACACAGTTTTATCTGACTTTCGCTGGACCGATTCACAAGCAGTGAGTTATCTTTACAATCAAACAAACTGATACATAGACTTTTGCTTTCTTTGCATTATTGATAATCGGGGTGTAATGATGCATAAATGCATTGCAATGAATCAGTTATTCAATTCAACTGGACCAAACTTCAATGTCTGAACTGGTTGTAATCAATATTGGGGGGCAAAACTGTAATTAAACTGCCGGACTCACAGATTGCAGGGAGATGCACAAGGAGCTCCAGTAAAACAAATTTCCAAAATGCAGGGTGGGAGAGCAGCGATCACAGCAGTATCCGTAACGGAAGCCCTACCTGGCTGACCAGTGATGAGGTTATGAGGTTTCTAAGGAGTAACCAACTGCACTTTTAACAACTTAATCTATGCAAGGAAGATTAATGCATCCCTGTGTATCTATGAAATGTGCAGAAAAGTCTGCTCCACCAATTACTTCTCCCAGGACTTGGGAAATAACTGAGCATTGGGATGCTTCCTTTGGTATCAAAAAGGTGCCAAACGGCAGATTGAAGGCCCGGTGACACCCTGTGCTTTTCCCCATAGTCTGCCATGATTATTCGTCTTGACTGGTCACACATTCCTTTGCACTGCAGGCCCCCAACTAACTAGTGAATCTTCAGAAATGGTAGAGAGTCATTAATGACCCAACACTTCCAACTCCAGCAGAAATGCCCAGAGACATTAGCTGTGATTCTATGGACATCTTAGGAGATCTTTTAGTTTTCTGAAGAGTCCTTGGGAGCTTGCATATGCAACCATGCACATGCACGCACACACACACACACACACACACACACACACACACACACACACACACGCACAGTCGTGTAATCATATCTTTTTGGGGACTGCTCATTCATTTCTGTAGGTTAATGCTAACTATGACAACCTTAATCCCCACCCAGCCATAACCTTAACCAAACAGAACAAAATGCAAGACTTTTGTAGTTTTTGGATTGTAGTCACACATCTTTGTGGGGACCTGAAAACAGAACATCAACATAACAGGTTTTTCTTACATTTGGTCCCCACAATGTAATACAAACATAATCCACACACACACACACACACACACACACACACACACACACACACTCACACACACACACACATCCAGCATCATGCTGTCCAGCAGGATGCTTGTTTTTGCCAACAATGTGACTCGTTATGCAAATCAATCATGGCGCAGTGCTTCTTTGTAGCTAAAGAGAACCGGCTCTCCAGATTTAAATTTGTATTCAAATAAAGGTATATTTCAACTCTGATTTGGTATTATCCACCATTCGGATCTCACTACCAGGTCTGAGGTTCATCACCACCTCAAACCTTGACAAATACTGTTAAGTAAAATGTGACCCTTAAACAAAGAGAGTCACTCCTCGACAGAAACAAACCAACGCTGAAGAGGCTCACACAAGGCTCCAGCAGCACACCGAACATAGCTCCCCCCCCCCCCCCCCCCCACCTGAGCCCTAGTAGGCTGGGTACGCAACTTCACAGTCTGACAGATGCCTTGAGATGGGAGGGTCTGGGGAGTTCCTCAGAGGCAAGCACATCAGCAGCTCAGACCACTGGAAAGTTAATTACCGCTGACTGGAGCCTGTGTGCTGCTTCCCAGGGGCTTTGCCCAGGATGAAGGCGCCGTCACACTTCCATTCTGTAACACTCAGAATACCACTCTGCTCCAGTACACGGGGATTGCATCAGACACATTCCTGTCTGATGGACATATTGGTGTAGTGATGTCAGAATCTTGTAACCCCCCCATAAAGAAGCCCAGAGCAGATCCTGAGCAGACCAATGGGGCAAGCTACAGGATTAAGATCACCTTCCCCTAACCTAAAGACACACTCCAAAGGGAAGCTATCGGCTAATTGGGCAGAATTAGGAGATCAGGATAATCAAAGCGTCTATTTTGAAAGGGAAGGAATAGGTCATTTGCAAGGACAAATTGCTCCCAAATCCCACATTATCCTACGGGTGGGAGGCTGGGCTGCAGGGGCGACGTCGCCTTCTGCTCAAACCGTTTCCAATGTAGGTGACAGAGCCTTTGGGCTTAGCTGTTCATTAGCTGTAGTATGTGGAAGGGCGGAGGAGATTTATTATTCTATGTTCTATATTAAAGATAAATATATCAGGCGGGCTGCCCGGTAGTATAGTGGTTAGCTTGCTAGGCTACATCTCCCGGGCTGCAGGTTCGAGTCCCTCCCCTGGCTCCTCATGCATGGAGTGTGCATGTGCTTCTTACAAGAACCCCGAACACCTTGCTAATTCTCAATACTACTTTGGATAGGCTTTAGGCCAAGGCTCCCCAATTCTGGTCCTGGAGGGCCAGAATCCGGCATAGTTTGCAGATTTCCCTGCTGAAACGCATCTTAATCGGCTAATCGCTAATGGTTATTAGTGGTGTGTCTAAGTAGGGAAATCTGCACACTGGCCCTGCTACCTGCTAGACTGGAACTGAGGAACCCAGCTCTACGTAACTTTTTTCCCAACCTGGTTCTCAGGGACCCCCACAGACCATATTTTTGCTCCTTCCCAGCAGCCGGAACAAAAACATGGACTATCTGAGGGTCCCCAAGGACTGGGTGGGGAAACACTGACCCAGGCTGACTGTAACTCTAAACTGGAAAAACAGAGGAGAAGGTGGATGGAGAGCAGGCCTCTGTAGGTACCGCTGGCTCCATTTTAAAACCCTAAACAAATTTCCAATGAAATGTAAAATATAATCTAATACCAACTTTGTGAAAAACACAAAATTATACAGAAGCATGACTAAGATGCCAGGGAATTGTTGAACTGGAATTTCTCCTCTTGGGATCTCAGGAAAGAGTATTTTTTGGGAGCATGAGGAATTCGATGAGGTCATGTGTAGTAACCACAGGGAGTAAGGTCTGGAAGCTGGGCCCGACAGGAAGGCCAGAAGAGACATGAATACGGAGTTAAAGTCTAAATCCTGGTCTACAACACCTGCAGGGTACAGGAAAGACTCAGCATTTCAAAGACCACTCACTTACGGTAGTAGCTTAAAAGGTCAGTCAGAAGGCCAACGCAGCTAACGGACAGCCTAGCCGTCAAACCGCTGCGGGTCAGCAAGGTCAAGCAGACTCTCCGCCACACTGTGTCTGCGACAAGACATGGGTAGGACCCCTCACACTCACCAGCGTGAGGAGCAGCGCGTCCCGTCGGAAGCCGGGCCTTAACCCTTAAATAAAGAGCGCGGCCGGCGCATGAACACAAGCGTCTGACAGCAAGAAATGTGTTCGCTCAACAAATACCTGACAGCATACCTCATACTTCATTTTGCACTGCCCAGTTTGAGAGAAAAATTGAGAAAGAGAAAAAAAATCATAGCCATCTGGACGTGAATCACATGGCTCCTGTCTTCATAATGTATTCGTTTTTTTTTGTTTTTTTTTATTGGTCAAATTTCAAGCCAAAGCATTTTTCATGTGAACACCAGTAAGTCAGAACCAAAATCCAGTAAGAAAAGCTCATTCACAGAGAGGTTACTCCAGTGTTGCTTATGTTACCTACATTTAAAACCAGCTTCAAATTAAATCCCTGAGACCCTATAAACCATGAAAATTACCCTGAGATATGGAGTTACATCATTACATCCTCCAGTAGGTTCTGTTTTTTTTTGCATGAAAATAATGAAAAAGACTTTCATGAATCTTTGAAGGGGCATATTTAAAAAAAAAATTCCAGTCATGTTTGAAATGAGTCGAAGGAAAAAGTACAGCAGTCTAAAGGGCTACGACCAAACGCATGGAGATTTCTGTTGAAAACTCTCCTATAAACATCTACGATATTCATGGGAAATAGATACTAAAACCATGTATTTTTTTTACTCAAACAGTAATATACAATATCTCCATCAAACACCCTGACTGCCTCCATCCAACCTGCACTTTTACTTGGGGTTCACCACCAATGTCTAAACTCTTAAGGTGGTGATACATAGGGCCACGTTTTCAGCAATGTTGCTAGGCAATTGCCAACAAGGTGATACAAAGGGCAACTCATCTGGGTCTGGATGATTGCAAAAAGTTGGTCACCCCAGTGCAGATTTTCAAATATAGAATCGATGCCCAGTTTTCTTTGGGAAATTACCTGAGCAACACTGATCGGCAACACTGCATGGCGACATTGCTCATATAGTTGCCCTGCATATCATCCCTCTTACAGAGGCTACTGGTTATGACTCATGGGCTTGAATTGTTTTTTTAGCGTTCTGATGACGCCGCTCTGTTCAAATGACACAAAATGCTCCTCTGACTTAACTGTAATGGTGACATGATGCCGTTCTGCCACTACAAGGTTCATCCCAGCGATGATGCACTGTAGCGCACACCTTCAACCCAGTGCCAAAAATATCCTCCGCAAAAGGATCTCACCAGAGCATGATCATGATCCTGCAGGGAGAGCAGTGCATTGTGGGAAAGCACCCCAGGAAGACTAGATACCTGCTGAGTGAGGCTCCAAACAGAACACCCATGGAGTGTGTCAAAAGCCTGACTCATCCCACACAGAGCCACCAAGCAGGGCTCACTGCCTGATTCTCTGTATTGTTTAAGGACAACATACTTAAGGCTACCGTCGCCTGGTCAACAGGAATCCTGGAGATTTGGCAGCCTGACCGTTTCCCGTTCTCATGCGAACTTTACCCACAGCATGTTATTAACTGAGAAAGACATACATTCCTTCCGCAACATATCAGAATTACTCAAGATCAATGGCGGAACAACTGCACAAAAAACACTGATCGGGCCCCCCTCCCGTGCACGCACACGCACGCATACATATATGTGGGGCGGCACTGAAATGAGTTTTAAAGTATGGGTGCAAGAAAGTTTTAGTAGCTAAATTGTGTTTTCTACGCCTTTTCAGACAGGAGATTTGTTTGGCTATGCCTAGAAAACAACGTTGTTACCAGTGTGGAGACCATTAGCGTTTTAACAAGGACAAAAATTCCACCTCCAGCTGCCAGCCCATCTCATCCATTTCTTTTGTAAAAATTACAGTGTATTGTCTAAGTGAATAGGGTATAGGTTAATTAGTGTGCACGCACTGTCTTTCTCATTCTCATAATGCATCCATGCCTCCGGATATAGCCCATTCAAATGTCATGTAGCCTAACTTTTTATACAATTTAGACAGCACAGAATCATTAACCTACTTTAATGCATTTATTTATACAACCACATATTTCCCACATTTTGACACCAGTGATGCAGTGAAGATAGTCTCTTTATTTCTTGACGCCAACCCTCCCCATTAATCTGGGCTTGGGACCGGCACCTAGTGGCTTGCCCCCTTAAGTGGCTGGGTTAGGCTAAACTATATACATATTTACAAAGACTACAATACAACATCCCGAAATATGTAGACTAACAAAACGCAGCTAAGAGAAGGCAGCCTACCTGGTGAAACTGCAAACAAATTAAAAAGACCACAACACATAATCGGGCTATATACAATCATCAGATGGAAGAGGACACAATTTTAATCCCATCTGAGGGATTTTACAATGTTTTTTTTTTTTTTAATATTGTCTAGTTACCTGGGCTCCACTGACCCTAAGGGGTCCATCAATGGGTCTTAGGGGGTCAGCTTGTTCTGTTAGTTTTGTATATGTTAGAGCTGAGCGGTATGACCAAAATTTTATATCACGGTATTTTTCAAACTTATATCGGTTTCACGGTACACAACATTATTTTTGTTTTTAAAGTTTGACTTGGCATGTACCAAATTTTACAGGATTTTACAGGACACATTTTTATTTCACATTTTTGCATTGCTCCCACATTAGCTATATTATTTTAATATTAGCCACTGCGCCTATCCGCTACCATAATGCTAACATTCAGCTAACTTGTTTGTTGGCTAACTGCTCATAGACAAGTTTCCAGCCGTGGTACTTCCTGAACATTGCGTAGGCTATTTCAACCGGTATTGCGGTATAAGAAACTCATATCATGACAATAATAAGAAAACGCTCTCCAGTATGAACCGGTGTACTGCCCAGCGCTAGTATATGCATTTTTGGTTACTGAAGAAAACTCCATTCAGGCTCCAGGTTGGCAGGGGATGCTTCTGCAGATGGTCAGGTGACATACTATACTGCAATCTGCGCATTCGCCATCTCCTGCCACTCCATCATAAGTGCTTATTTCTTATTTTCCACCATTTATCCTAGTTCAGGTTGTCTATTTATTCACGTTTTGTTCATGTCATGATCTGCACAAGTGGATGAAATAAAGCCCAACAAAAAATATATCCACTGGACGCACTGAGGTTATGTGCTTGAGTGCATGATATCTGGAGGGAGTGTGTAGCTTCCACCTGATTCAAAAAGGGGTCCATTGCTCAAAAAAGGTTAAGAACCACTGGTCTTGTATGTCATTATATGTGGAACAATATATAAAATAACAAATGAAACACGCATGAGAGTCCTTGGTACTTATGGGATTCATGTAAATAGTCAGACTCTCACTGCCACACCTGTAAGCAGCCGGGTACTATGGACGGTTCCTTGCTCATCAGTGCCAGCAACGATTAGACTGATTCCTACCCCCACCCTGTGTAATGTGCAGTTTGCATGCTCTCCCCATATTGCATGGCTCTCCTGTTGCCGTCCAAAGACATGTAGACAGGCTCATGCATGCACCCCGGAATGGACTCCCGGGTGTAACCCAGCCTCGTGCTGCCAGTGTAAGGCTCCAGCCCCCAGCCCCTTAGTACTCTCAAAAAAATCCTCCATTGCTATAAACCTATTCAAAAACAGCGTCATTTCTAATATGTACTAATTAACAGGCATTTGGATTTTTGTGTACTGCTGTGTACTGCTGTCTAATTTTAAAGTATGTAAATATATATATTTTTTTTTTTTTGTGTGTTACGGTATGAAAAGGCTCCAGACCACCAGTGAAGAATCTTCACATCTCTGGCGCTAATTAAGGGAATTAATTCGCCACACCTGTTCATGAAATCTTGTACCTTTGACACTCAGATTTGGCCAGTAAAAACATCATTATGGATTTACAATTTTGTTTCTCAGCCTAACCCCCAATTATTAAAGATAAACAGTCATTTGGAAAATTTGCACATCCCAAACGACCAGCGAGGTTTAAACTTGTATTCGCCATCACAATAAACACTAGATGGCGCCATGTAGACGTCACATGGGCTCCTGAGGCCACGGTGAGTTTGGGACCCTTTTCATAGCAGACAAGAGTCTCCCCAGGGAGGAATGAGATGTCCTGATGGTCTCCATGAGCTCATCGCTTCAAGTGGAGAGGGCTAGCGCCGTCTGCATGAGATTTTCCGCTTAACCGACCCGTGTTGGGACATTTAATGAGGGATGTCGAGCGGCAAAAGAGCATCATTAAAATGGCTGTCAGGATAACAGTGAGTGACACTGTTAAGGGCCCATTTTGTCATTAAGGGGTTGCGATGGCACTCATGGGTGAAGCTTCTTCATGCTGGTCAGACATCAGCACCATCTCACAGAATGTGGTAAAACTCCCAAAACATGGATGCTGCAGTAACACGGCACTTTGGGATCAATAAAGCGTCTCTTACTGCCGGTTTCATGGAGGAGTTTGTTTATTATTGCGTGGGGTCTTCATGCCAAGTGACTAGATGGTCATTGTGGTCTGACACAAGACATAAGCATAAAACTAAAACTAGATTACCAACAGACTTCGATCTTAAAGTATTCTGCAGCACACTTACGCCACAAGAGTGCTACAGTTGAGATCTGTATTTTGTAGACCTTCTGTATATATTCCTGCTGTATGTGGGAATCATATCATTATTGTAATGGTAAACCACTGTCCAATTTTAAAATGGTAACCTGAGCCCTATCAGGGCTGTCAGTAATAGGAGTCGACAAGGAAAGAACTGGTTGCGGATGGGTTGTGAACCCAAATCCCTGATTACATCACACTCAACAAGAAACCCCGCAGGCCAAGAAAGCCTTTCCAGTGTGCTGCCTTAAGCCAACTTGCTCTCGTTGCCATGACCAAGTACCAGGCTTTTTGTTACATTATGGGGACACCGGGTCCCCACAATGTAATAATTAGAAAACCACCCACACATCACGTTGGTATTTTCCTGCATCAACGCATTGCTTTCTATTGGCTAGACACATGCATTGAGCAAAGGATCGTGTGTCCCGGTGCATCAGTGGCTATGATAGGTGGCACCACTAAGAGATCTTTCAGCAAGTCCAGTCTGGCTCCCGCTGAGCTGCAGCCACAGAAATGGACCCTCCACGTTCAGTAGCGCCCCCTACAGTTGGCTGTGCCCCTCTGATCCCTAGCTCTGAAAGCAAATTCATGAGTAGTGGACCAGCAGGGTAAGAAACTATGTTGTAGAGCCGGCCTTCGCGAATGAGGTGCTTTTACAAGGCCTAGTAGGAAGCGAAAGGATAAATGGAAGGAGAGACAGAGACCAACTGCAGCTCCATTTGAATTCAGAGGAGTCGGTGTGAAGCGGGCCGTGGGTCAGTGCCCGCAGGCTCTAAAACACAGATCAAAAGGCCGCTTTTATTAGCTGCACAAGTTGCAGTCTCCGGGGCTCTACTAATAAGTGGGCAGCGGTCGGTCACCATGTCGCAGTTGGCTTCCGCAAGAACCCAGCAGACCGCTGTTCCGTAGCGAGAAGGCGAGGGGCGTCCCATTTCTCTGCACCAGCTCCGGCCCTTTCAGCTTCCGCCGTCAGGTGGATTCAGCCAGTGCCACATAAGATGCTTTGGGGTTCCTATAGTAAGGATGGGCCTGAAGTTGCCACATAAGTGACAGAGGAGTTAGTGGTTAGCGTTATGGATTAGCATTACGGAGGTGCTAATGATTAGCGTTACGGAGGTGCTAGTGAGTAGCGTTACGGAAGTGCTAGTGAGTAGCGTTACGGAAGTGCTAGTCATTTTGCGTTATGGAACTGCTATTTATTAGCATTACGGAAGTGCTAGTGATTAGCTTTACGGAGGTGCTAGTTATTTTGCGTTACGGAACTGCTATTTATTAGCATTACGGAAGTGCTAGTGATTAGCGTTACGGAGGTGCTAGTTATTTTGCGTTACGGAACTGCTATTTATTAGCATTACGGAAGTGCTAGTGATTAGCGTTATGGAAGTGCTAGTGATTAGCGTTAGGGAGGTGCTAGTGATTTTGCGTTACAGGTGCCCCTAAAGCCTAACACAGATGTGGGAGCGCTAGCAGCTAACAACATCCATGTTATTCTTTAATTCTTTAGCTGCGAGACACATCGACTGACATGGGTCTAGTCAAGGGCAGCAGCACTTCCAGCCAAGAACAAGTCGACCGAGCCCCCAGCAAGCCTCCTTCAAAAATAACACCACACAAACAGGAGCGCTAATTATCAAAGCTAAGCAAAGAGCTTTTTAAATCAGTGGGGAAAAAAGATTAACAGAACTATGAAAATGAAATAAAGATTACTTGTACCCAAAATGGCAGGGATTAAGAATCCTCGGATGATGTAAAAATTCACTAATTAAGGCTTTAATCCTTGCCAGAAGGGCAATCGCATTCATTTTGACAAGTTAGTCTCAAGGATGCTTCCAGATGGGGTCATTGGGATTGTAAGGGACTTCACACGCCCCCCCCCCCCCGCCAAATCCGCACCAAGCAGCCCTATACCCCACTGCCCCTGTACACATAATGCTCCATAAATATGCTCAGCATATTTCAGCTGGAAAGGACATTAATGAGATCATGATGCTAGAGCCAATAAGAGACTGAGAAACGGGACCCTCCATCCAATCACTGTCTCAAATCCGCCTGCTGTCCTGCTCCCATCCTCTACGGTCGCCACCGTGCCCTGAGCAAACAGCAAGACAGATCCATATTTCAGCTGCGCAGATAAAAGGCTCAGGACTGTATGTTGTTTAAATAAATGGAAGAGAGAGACAGGAAATGAGAAAGAGATAAGGCAGGGAAAGGGGGGAGGTGCGTCTTAGCTCTATACATCGAGACCAAAGGATGCCTGCTGCTTCGAACCTTGATTAAAACGGATTCCCTTCACAAACACTGGAAGGTCGTAGAGGATGCCATTCGGGCCAAGCAGCTGCCTGAGAGCTGAATGGGGTCTTGGTGCCAGGCGCAGAACGTGGCGTACCTCTATTAGCCCAGGTCGCCTTGGCAACGTCACCCGGCGACCAGGCTGATGGAGCGGGATCCAGGAATTGAGCAGAACACCAGCAGATGCGAGCAACAGCTCCTTATAAAGGCTGCCTGTCAGGCTCCCGGTACCTCGAGGAGCACGGCGGAGCCTGCCTCGGCACGCTGGGCGGAGCCGGCCTCGGCCCGCTGGGCGGAGCGGCAGCCTTTGGAAGCTGCGAGCAGACCAGCGGCGCACGGATGAGGATGACCCAAGCGGGGCTGGGAGATTGATCGAGTTTTAATTCCAATTCCCAACGGTTATCGAAATAAAAGAATCGCGATAAAATGATTACTGTGCCACATTTTGCTTCGCGACGACGCTCCTGCTTTGTCTTGTCATAAATCCAGCCCAACCTCCAGCCCCTCTTAAATTTGTTTCTCAGTCAAATTATATTCAGAGTTCATGAGAATCCACCATTAAAAAGACAAGTTGTTTTTCAACATTGAGTAAATACATTTTTCTAATTATTGTGATCTCATTACTGACTAAATAATCATGATTATGATTTTTGTCATAATCGAGCAGCACTGCAACATACAGACCAGCATCTAGCATAAAAAAACAACAAGCCACATAAAGGCAGGATAAAGCATCTTATCCCCATAAATCATAAAAAAAGAACTGACCCTGTAGGGTCCTTAAGACAAAATAAAATAAGACTAAATCCTGCATAAAATAGGAATTAAATTTAAAAATCCCTCGGGGCACTCTGCCCCTAGGGAGGTCTCCATTTCACTGAGGGCAGACAGCTTCTCCACAGCCTGCCCTGACCTTGTCAGCACGCGCTGAGGAGTGCAGACACAGCCTGAAACAGGCACGGCCTGTTCTGCTCGCCACTCACATCCAGCTCTACTTCTGACTCCAGTCTCATTCCTGCCACCCATTAAATATGGTTTAGGGCGGCTGCAGCAGGCAGCTGAGGTGCGCAGAGACATGCCTGCGGGCCCTGGGCGAGCCGCGGGTCAGTACCGGTACGGGGTTCATAGCATGTGGCGTCACAGCACACAGAAATGCAGACCGCCACGACACGGAACCCCCCCGAGAGGCCCGGCAAGCGACACTCCAACCTGGAGGATCACACCCAGCATTCAGACACCCCCTAGATGCGTAGCGGGATTCACTTCCTACCTCACGGCAGGTCAAACACCAGACAATCATGTTCCCCCATTAGTCATGACGCACTGTCCTGTTCCCGTCCTCATTTCAACTTTGAGTTTAATCACCCATCATAGACCCCCACTGCCACCTTCTCCCATCATCACACACACACACACCCCTCCCCACCGCCCAGTCCCCCATGACATGCCTGAAGCAAGGAGCCCCGGCCTGCCACGTGACCAGGCTTCTGGACCGGCTCCTCCAGAACCAGCTGGGTTCTCCCACTGCCAAGCTGTGCTTCGGCAAATGCCGGGCTGTCTCTGCACACGGACCAGCAGCCAGAGCCGGTCGGAGTGCCAGGCATTTCTCCATCGGGACGATTCCTCTCACCTGATTGACAGCTCCTCTGCCCAATCACAGAGAGGAGCCCGAACTGAGCAGACAGCACAGGTGATCCAATGGTGTCCTTCAGAGGGCGGAACCCCAGAATACCCTCTGCTGAGAATCCACAAATGCAAAAACACACAAAAAAAAAGCATCCCCCATACATTTAATTCGCTTATTTACCTAATACTGACAAGCTGTCCTCAAGATGTTCTCAATTTAGAAAAATTTATAATAAGATTTATTCAATACTGGAAATATACATGTGTTGCATATGCATCACAAACACGCTCACACACACACACACACATACACACACATGATTATGCATATGCTACATTCCCCAGGCTGCTAACTACATTTCAGTGTCCGAAACGCCGGGCAAGGAGTCTGCCAGAGCAGAGTGGGAGGCCCCCAGGCTCAAACGGTCATGACATAATCGCTGCTGGCAGCGCGGCCCGTCTGACACGGCCATTAGGGGCCGGCATCTGCCACAGAGGCTTCCGGCAAACCAGCTCCGCTGTCCAAGTGAACCTGCGATGCTGACACACAGCAGAGCCACAGCGAGGGAGATTCTTACTACCTACCTACCTACTCGGCCCCCATAACAGAGCGCAGGTCTCAGGTTGACACATTAGACCCGGAAAAGCGACCCCTCCCACAGCGTGAGAAAAACACCATTGTGAAAATGCCCATCGTTCCTGCAGGCAACAGAGCTCATCTAATACAAACGCAAGAAAAGACTCACCTTAACTTCAGCTTTATGCACAGCAGGCTGCGGTGTGCGGTTTAATATAGCTACAGCCCAGGGCTTCCATGATGAGGGAAAGCTTTCAAATATTGCAACGTGATTTGCGACAGATATCGCAATACTTCTAATGCAGAAAAGAAGCGGAAAAATTACCCAAAATAAACTACAGCCAAAGAGAACTAGTCATTATCTACCAATAGTCTATCAAATAACTTGGTGCCGTTGCCGTTAAGCTGCACCATCCAACACTGAAGCTGTGCAGACAAATCACTTGCTTTTGCTAAAAAATTCTAAATCCATAATGGCATCCCACCACTGTGGAAGGTGAATCTTTTCATGACCGGTACTCATCCGCTTCTCCCCTCTTCACTTATATTTGTTTAATTCCTCATTAACACGCCACACCCTCTATGTGTGAGCGCAAAAGTAAAGACGAGAATGACCACTATTGACACTATTGACCACTATGACACGCAGCGGGGAAACTTTACACTGATATATCATAAACTAGATAATATGGAAAATTAAAAATCTATGACAGAGTAAAAATATTTATTGTAAATTATTGATGATCTCATTTATCTTGGGGACCTTAACCGCATACACACACAACCACTGCACAGATTCCACCGCTGAGATTTCAAAATACTATACATTACAGAACAATGTCCAGACATTATGATGATATGAAAAATTATAGGTTGCTCCCAAGCGTAATCTCCAAACCTAATCTCCAACCTGCTGACTGCCACGCTCCTTACAATGTCACACCTCCATGCATGTATACTATGGTCTCAATGTAGACCCGTCAAACAGGCCTACTGCAGCTCAATTAACAACCTGCTGATCAGAACTCGCGTGCAGCGTAGGGTAAAAAGACCAGCCATGTCGTTCAGTTCGGCGCTCTACTTCCACCCCCCCCCCCCCCAGGATGCCAGAGAATGATCGGCCATCGCGAGAGCCAGACTGGGTGAGAGACGGCGGGCCGGACCGCTTTCCCATTTCTGGGGGCCGCGATTCGCTCCGCAGCCAGGTGAGTGAGTATATCACAGACAGGAATCATGCTGGGGGGGCACACTTTATATGTCGGCCGCAATAAGGTCAGCACCCAATTAATAGCACCGTTTGAGTCGGCTTGACGAATGATGCAGGTGGCAGGTTAGGCTCACTCCCACGGCGCAGGACAATGAAAGGTTTACGGGCCGAAAGTTATCGCTTTAAGGGGATGTTTTACGGCGAACCTCAGTCCCCACTGATCACCGCTCATTTCTCCACTCACGGAGGATGCTGGTCAGTAAACACTGAGCTTCTGACATTGCGTTCCGTGTTGTGGATAGAACCCAGATACGGCCATAAGCGCCAAAGGACGTATAGGTGAACGTCACCACGGGGGAGGGGAGGGGGTATTCCTTGGTGCCACGAGGGAGAGCCCAGTGAAGGAGGGGGGAGCCAACAGCTGCTCCCTCCCCAGCTCTGCCAAGTCCCGGAAACGCCATTAACTAGACCATGTGAGCAGCCTCTGAGACACATACAAAAAAAAAAAAAAAAGTAAATAAATCAAAGGCCGCAGGCTTCGACGGGGGTGGGGGGAATTTGCATTCCATTAAGAAGCAGTGACATTCCCCACGCCGTCGGGTCATTATTCACCGTGGAAATTGCGATTCCCAGTTCCGCCACTTGTTTCGCTTTGCCCCTAAAGCAATTGAAGGTGGACGGGGGTCACTCGCCCCAGAGCTGGAAGAGAGAGAGAGCCTTCCATTGGCAGAAGAGTGGGGATGGTTGGCCCGTAAAGCTGGGGACTCCGCATCCTGCCATCGCTCACTATTAACAACGCTCTGCGCCAATTTTTATGGTTTAGGAAACACTTATCAGCGAAGAATAGAGGGAGAAAGATGGAGGGAGGGAAGAGAGAGAGGGGGGAGGGGGAGATGGGGTAGTCTATGGGTAGTCTATTGTGACCTGTTGAGTGATGATATTGAATGTAGGATTATAGAGGATAAATGGAAATATTGAATAGAAAATGGTTCCTGAGAAGCTAAGTGCTGCGGAGCAGAGCATATGAAGGACAGCTGAATCAGACTGCCCCATCATCGGTGTTCCTCAGACCACAGATTCTCTGTTTTTATATTTTAAAGACCCTTGATTCGGTTCGAGAATGATGACCTTCAAACGGTTCCAGTTTAAGGGAGAGAAACCAAAGGAAGTGGACAGGGTGAGCGCACACAGCTCTGCTTTATTGTGAGAGTCCAAGGGGTGTTTATTATGAAGTCACAGCTCAGATCCAGGCTTGAGGAGGACAGGGAAACCCACCGGCTCCCTCCTAAGCCCACCGAGCAGGTCAGTGGTAGCCGCTTCTCGGTGGGTAGCGTGAGACACCTTTCACTGCAGCCTGTACTCAGCTGCTACTGGCCCGATCTGAAGATTACGGGCGTTTAATCTGCTTCCAAGAGGCACCGAGAGCTGTGGAGCGTCCACAGCCCTGAAACCTCAAACAAGAACAGTGCGTACCTTACATGTCAGGCAGCGAGGGAGCAGGAATGTCGACATTCTCGGCAAACCGAAACCATCAACAAGATCAAGAGAGAAGTGCACCAGCCAAGCAATTAGACAACACTGGGCTGAGTTACTGAAACCGTACTTTCTAGAAAATCAAACCGTATGCAGATACCATTTTAGAAGTACTTTATAAACAAAGGCCCATCCGTTTCACCCAAATGCATGTTTTAAACGGTCACCAAAATAAATGAATGGACCTAGGATTTACTATGACCGTCCATAACTCAAGTCAACCCAGTAACACTAATGGTTAGTGTGTTAAATACCATAACATGTTAAAACGAGAGATGTAGTTCATTCTAATTCAGTCTGCAGCTGAATCCCGTATACGAAGCTGCCAGCGTGTTCTACGACGCCAGGAAAGAGTGGTCATTATGCTAAGAGCATGCAGGTGTGCGATAACCCAAATTCAGCTCCATGTCTCACAGGACGGCAGCGTATCGAGCAGCCTCGCCTGAGACATGGCAAATATAGCCTGTACCAGCAACCAGTTATTCTGGATATAAAGGCAGATCGATCAACCAAACATCCCAATACAGCTTACGTGTGCACAAACCATTTTAAATAGTACCATTATTATTAACTGAATAATTTAGGCTATATACTCCAGCAGGTATCGTACCTCGATTACACATATCCAGCTTAATTAATGCGGGTTAATTTCACACGGCGGACAAACGTTCGGTTTCGGCTATTTACAAAGATTTTCATTTAAGTTCGGCGTCAGTATGAGGACATTAGTGTCATTAGAATATGAAACAAGAAAACTGATCATTAATTTCTTTTGCGATTTATTTGAGTATTTATTAATATTAAATAAATTACTGCTGATTTAATTAATAATTATCAAATATATAACAACGACAATTGTTATTGTTCATT
>JAABNY020000043.1:17496092-17506178 GCA_015164015.2 Brevimyrus niger | reverse complement strand
ATTAATATTAAATAAATTACTGCTGATTTAATTAATAATTATCAAATATATAACAACGACAATTGTTATTGTTCATTTGTTGTATATAGCTGTTATTTACTAGTGACAAAAAACATCAATGACAAACAAGCTTCCACGTCTCACCCTACCTTAAATAAAACCATAATAAGCGCATATTTCTATTTTACTGCTTTTGCTCAACGCCTATATGGACTACGGTTACGCATATAACACGACTGGCAGTTACAAGCATTAAGGAGAAGTGTCATTAGTAGAACGGCATTAAATGTTCCCTCAACAGAAAGAAACAGACACCAATTAAAAACGTTAATCGTCAAATGCAATTAAAATACTCTGTTTCTGACTTCTGGCTTCCTGGAAAAGGAAAAAGAAACTTGGGCATAAGTTTAATTGTGAAACTGATCACAGATCACACAGCTTATTTTTTCTGCTGTCTGGAGCTCATTGCATTACGCCGGAGACGGAGATCAGAAGCGGCAGGGCCCGTTGGGGAGGGGCGGCGAGGCTGCGCCGAAGCGGGGCTTTCAGACGCCTCTGCGGGGGTGATTAGACAGCAGAAAGCTTCAATCCAGAAGGCACGTCTGCATAATTTAACCACACCATCACATTAACAGTGACGTTTCCGTAGATGTAAAAAATAACTTCACCGATCTGTCCATTTTCCATTTTCTTGACGTTTCGAGCACTTCTGTAATTGCCGGAAATTATATTGCAAACTCGGAGTTTTAAAGCAACATCGATCGCGCCCTTAGTTCAAGCATTAGTTAATACTTTACCTAACAAAAGTGCTAAGCATTACTAATATGTCTAATGTACCAGATATGCCATCGGTTACAAGAAAATGCAGAATCTATCTCTAAATTCCGAGGACTGGGTGGGTTTTAAAAGTTGAATTTGAAAAACTGCATCAGTACCATGAAAACGCAAAAAGAGAGACCATTAGTATAGATTGTCAAGTTAGACGCTGGACAGCAGTAATGTGGATTCTACTCTTTAAGCATACCTCCAATAAAACCTACCGTGAAGCAAGCAACAACGGCAAGAAATAACTGCAAACATTAACATATTATATAAACATGTACAAAGCCTGCACGCTCATTGACACATTTTTCAAAATAACTGGAACCGGTTACAGAATGACGTGTGCATTATGTTTTATATTAAAATTAACATCTGAAGGCATTAATATCCTTTTGGATCGGACTTATTCAGAGACAGCGGATGAAATAAACATAACCATTAATTGCTGTTGAATTCACTTAACTCTTTACTTTTTTACGTTTAAAGTTCCGATAATGCAGAATTCAAGTGCAATGGGTGAGTAAATTTAACGGGACATGTATACACTCCAGAATATATCACACTTAAGAATTTCAGCAACAGCCTGTAGTGCCGTTTCTGGACTTCCATACAAAGATTCATTACACTTTCATTTCATGTGAACTTGATCAAATAAAATAAACAAGTGTAAAGATTATACCGGAGACACCCACGTGTTCTGTTTTAAATCCCCAGTAAAACAAACTACTCCAAGAACTCTGCTGCGATACCTGTTCAGCTTTCCCTGGAATACGATGCAGCCGTAGTGCATCCCCAAAACTGCACATCAAAGATCAAAATCAATATTAAATGTAGGCATTTACCTTCAACTGCAGAAACCGTAGAGATGATGCATAAAATGGTGATCAAATCCACGGTCATGGCAATGGTATTCTCCACCACTTTCCCCCTTGATGTTTCACCAAAAGGCTCGCACGCAATCCCCCAGCTGTCACTGAAAAACGTTATTCCTGTAGCGTGTATTTTGACTCACATTTCAAGCTTGTAGTAAACAGCACGTTAAGGGGCCGCTTCTAGCAGCGAACTGGTGCCCGTGTGGTGGGTGGGTCCGACGGACTCCCCCCCCCCTTTCCTCCCACTTCTTTAACACAACCTATCCAATCACAGTAAAGAGAATACAAATCCTGGACCAATTGCAACCGAGCTCCCCCCCCCCTCATAGGTATTGTTAGTCTAACAAAACTTTTCGACTTGCCCGGTTGAGCCACTTTTCCTTTGCCGACAGAAGAGAAATAGCACCGCCAAGCGGCCGCTTACGATGCCCACGCCGCCATCCTTTTCCAAATGCTTAAAATGCATCGAGGTCTGACGTAGTTTAGGGGTTGATTGCGTGCAGATGTACGCTGGCCTTCAGAAGAAGCAATCGGTGGCGTGCGTAATGGTGTGATTAATACGATTAATTCACGGCTCAGTAGTAGATTCTCCGGGTTTATTGGTTATATAACATAATGTGGGAATATATTACACTGGAGAGAATACTTCTACTGAGATTCTGCTTTGGATTTTTCATACTAGTAAATATATACATACATAGATATATACAGAGAGAGAGAGAGAGAACCAGTTTAAGTTCAACATAGCTGACTCTAATACTGTGATACTCCAGGAGCAGGATTAGGCTCCCCAGACTCTGGGGGCCCTGCAACTTGGCCAGCATGATTAACTGTATTACCTTTATTCCACTGTGAAGTGTAAATTAATAATATCATCAAGGATAATTTAATAAGTGCAAGACCTTTATTTTCACTTTCTGAAAAACAGAATACACAAGTAAAGCAGATTTGTCACTGCAGTGCGCTGTGTAATCCTCGAGGGCCCCTCCCAGCTCGGGGCCCCAGGCCATTGTCTGCCCTGCCTGTGCTATCGCTGTGCCTCTACACACACAGGCACAAACACAGACACAGACACACACACACTGCCAGTAAAAAGTTTTTGCACACCGCAGGTTTTTACGACTTTCCCATTTATTTAATAAACTGCAGATTTTTGTATTTTTGTTAAGGATTGGAAAATTAAGCAAACAACTGTAAATGAAGATAACTGTCAAATAAACTGTCAATTAAAACAAGTTTCCTTTATAAAATGGAAAGATTCAGTAACCGTGCTGCGCGCTGACGGCGTCAAATTCTAGACTGTCCTTTAAAAACATTAGTCAGCTGTTTCGTTTCATGTCTCTGCTGTTATAACTGCTAGAATATGTTTGACATTTTCTTGCTAATAAAGGTCCTCAAATAGTGAACATACTGTAAATTGTTACCAAAGTATACTGAGTACATTTGTAGTCAATGTTTAATGACCAACCAACATGCAAATGTAGAAAATCTCAGTGTTTGAAAAAGCTTTTGACTGGTAAAGTGTGTGTGTGTGTGTGTGTGTGTATACACATATTATTCCGTACATTCTTACGCACACATACCCGTGTCTGTTAACCAAAGAACTTACCAAGTAAAAGTGATACATTTGTCAACTGCTAATCATTAGCTGCTTGTCAATTATGTGGTATTTTTGTCTTACGAAGAGTCTCCTCCCCCATGTAAAGTGGCCCGACGCTCTGTGACATGGCGTTCTTGCCCTTTAAACTGGGCCCTCTGCTATTTGGCGGCGGTTTCCTCACTTCCGCGACTGGGCATGCGTCGCTTTGCAGACCCAGCAGTGAGTGGAGCTCATCAGCTGGGGAGACTCCCCAGCAGAGAACAAATCGCACCCCACTCACGCAGAATGCGGATGCCCTCGTCCTCATCATGGACCCACCAGCCTCGCATTTGCATCTGAAAAGAGCCCCTAATTGTGCTGTGAATCTGGACGCATTACACGGACATCCTGTCCCCAGGGCCTGCTCCCACAGATGGTCGGCACTGAGCCAATGGTTACCCCCTCCCACCTTCACATCTCTCCAGTAAACCTCCATGAGAGACGTGCAGAGGCCTAAGCTCTTCCCTCTGCTTATCGTCACCAGCTCTCACACCTGTTCTTCTTCTCCACAAGCCCGTCGCCTGGAGCAGAGATAAACTCTCGGCACTCCTGGGAGCTGCCTTCATTGCTCTGCTCCATCCACCCCACATTTCCCACCCACTTCCTGTCTCCGTTCTTCTATCACCTACCACTTGCCTTTCCCGAGCTTCAGGAGTTGGGCCAGAGTGAAACCGTTGGCAAAAATGACCTTTGACCTTTGGGTCATGTCATCTTATGTCAAGGAAGAGCAGATGTGCTTTGTAGAGAAAAGGCACGAGGAAGCCATACCTAGATGGAAGTACATAGGAAGGCGTTTGTGTGATCTGTGTGCTGTGCCTTGCTCTTTTATTCTTGCTTGATTGCTGTAGTATTTGCTTGGGCTGAACTTGACGGGGAAGATATTAAAAGTGAGGGAGTGAGACATGTTCCCTCAATGTGTTACTCCCAATGGTGGAAGGGGGCAGCCAAGGGGTGTCCTCCAGATTTCTTCAGCGCCCGATGTCAGATATTTGTCAAGATCCGGTGCTTCTCGTCACCGTGGAGATCAGAGAGTCACCCAGGGACTTGGGGCATATTGACCAGCCAACCTCCGTTTGCCGCGATTAACCTGCAGAATGGAAATCGGAGACTCCAGCTCAGTTACGCTGCGCACACATTCTGTGCATTCAGTGTTTTGTATTTATTGTAATTTCATAAAGCGGCAATGAATTGAATAAAACCAAGATAGATACATCTATCTAGCTTCTGAATTTAACAGACACACTCACGTCACTCCAAGCCCCCCCCCCCTTCCCAATTTGAATAATCAGATTGAAGGCAAACGACATAACTTAGAGAGTTTAATTACCAGCTATTTCCTACCACACTCGTCAGCAGGTCCTGTTGGACATGCACACATGGGTTTTATTGCATTTTGAACCCCCGTCATTTTCAATCCGTCACTCCTGCACACACATGCAGCCTCTCATACCATCACAGTCACAGGAAGACATTCCATTATTCCATTATGTCACTAACTGCTTTTCCCAGGTTCCCTGCACCAGTGGCCCTCAAACTTTTTTTTTATCCAAGGACCTCCAGTATCCAGGAAATGTGTCATCTGACAGGTTATAATGTTTCTTTTCTATGTTTTCTGCAATGATGACAAGCATTTTAATCTGGTTACACTGCCAAATAACGTAATTTCTTTTAAACATGACTTAAAAGAAAGTTTCACTCTAGAATGTCCACCAGCAGTATTTTTTCCCCTCAGTTTATGATATTGTTTTTAAAACAGTGAATGTTTATCAACAAAAAAATCTAAATGTAAAACCTGTTTGGAATAAAACAGAAACTTGACACCCATCACAAATGTGCTTATGAATTGAAAAGACCCTCATTTTACCGTATTACCCTTCTACAACATAAAATAACTATTGCAAATTACAATATAGTTAACAATGTTTAAAACAAAAGTAACGACAATTCCTTACATTTCCCCTTCATCACCATGAAATGCTAATGAAACCGAATGTTTTGGTTATAGTGTCAATTCTGGGAGGGAATAGAACTGGTTTCAGGCAAAATAATGAAACAATAATTTTGATGCAAAATTAAAGCATATTGATGTAAAAAGTATTGTATATCTCGTTTTGAAAAAAATACCGATATACAGTCCAGCTATGGTCCAGTGTGTGTTTTGTCTTGGTTTTTGTTCTAAATCCCTCTGATTAAGAATGATTGCCCTACGCCATCAAAATAAGGTTAACCCAACTGGAATCAGTATTGCAGTTAATGCAGCAAAGGCCAGGGGAGCCATGTAAGACACCTGCTTGAGGAAGTTATGAATGCAGTAAAACATTTAAACAGGCAAAAATACGTCTGTAGCTGTTTGCCTTCCTTCTATGGCATCCGAGACTAGATTTGTCTGGGTGTATTAATGAAAGTAACAAGCAGAATCTTCTTCCTAAATTGGTAAAGACAGGGATGCGGGTCTGTCCGTACCTACGTGATGCAGCCCGCTGGCAGGGCGATGGTGGGCCAGTGCAGCTGGGGTGAGGCACAGGAACACATGTGTGGGAGGACTGGAGGACGCTTAGGCCAGCAGCGAGCCGAAGGAAAGCTGAGCGAGAATGAGCTGGACCTTCACCTCCTCCTGCACCGAGGAGGCGCCGCCCCGAGGTCCTGGATCAGCAGTGAGGTGGCCGCCCTCTGGGCACAGGGCGAGGCAGACTGCCCTCTCCGGAAAAACTGAAATACACAGAAAGCTCTGAGTCAATGGGATGTTGTGTCGGACCCATAAACAGCTCATACGACCTGCTCATTCTATATAGTGTATTTGGTGCAGTTTCATGGGGTGGCAATGGATCAAAGAGATGAAGGCAGAGTGCAGCCATCCTGTCGAGCGTGTGAACCTTCACAGATGCCTGCATTTCATCCCGACCCACCTCCCCAATTTGAATATCGTATTGAGGGCTCTGCTTCCAGATACTGTGAAACCCCAATGAGAACCTACAGAGCTGTATTACTGGGTATTTCCATAGCACCACTCTTCAGCGGCTCTCGTTAAATGGGGTCCCACTATTGATATACAGCACCTATATGGGGCTTGTCCACTTCTGGTCCTGGAGGCCCAGTTTGCAACACATTTTGCAGATTTTTGCAGATTTCCCTGCTCAGGCACACTTACTAAACCTGGTAATTGGTCAGTGAAGATGTATTTGAGCAGGGAAAACTGAAAACTACATTGCAAACCAGTCCTTAGGGACCAGAATTGGGCAATTCAGATCTATATTATGCAAGGATTCACCTCAGGTGATAAATCGAGCCTAATATATAGGATTTAACCATGTTTAAGATTAAACCACAAACAAAATTCTTGAATACAATATTAAAGGAAATCAATGCATATCCATGCATATTGCCAGTAATATTTAACCAGAAGCATGTACAGTGTGTCACCCTGGATAAGTATAAATATGGCCATTGCCAGTGATTGTAGGGCCCACACAGCACATGGGTTTGCAGGGATAGGGCAGGAACTAGGCATCTGGACATGGGACTGAGGTTTATTGGTTCATGACCTGTTGTAGTACCTTAGAGCAAAGCAGGTCATGTGACTCGCGTTCCAGTGAAATATCCAGTACATATACGAGTGAAAATCCACAAGATGCATGGGATAATGGCACTGGGAATACTGGTTCATCTCAGCCATATGGGGTGAAGAGGATCGCTTGAAATCTGCCCCACAGTGGTACAAATAAGCATTCAAATTTCAGAGAAATTAAAGCTTGGTAAGTCCAAGCTTGATCAAAGGAGCAGTCTAGGGGGAGGTGTCTGTAAAACGTTTTTGACAAACCTGACAACAGTGAAAGCTCCAAAGCAGCAGTAATGGCTGAAACTGTGAGAGACCTATTTTCTGTTCAAAGTTAAGGACTCCAAGATAGAAGAGATATTTGCTGCCATTGTTGATTTCTGTCCAAAAGAAAAGAACACCGTCTGGCTGATCTGTTTAATAGCCAGAGTTGAGGGCATGATTTTAATCCTACCTGTCAAAAGTCATGACAATGACTTACCATTGTTTCTGTGCATAAAATCTAATATAGCAATCCAGCTATGCCTGAATTCATTCATGTGTAACCCTACAGTACATAAATCGACCAGGAAACACGGAGAAGCTTTTCTGTCACCATACATAAACCACAACTTCATTAAGTATAACAGAGATATTGATTGTTCAGTCCCTCAAAAGAGAGCTGAAGTGACATCACCTAATCAGTCTGCCCTGAGTGAGCTACGCACATCCTGATGTTAAGCATTAAAAGCAGTTATGCAGTCATGGGCAACCAGCAACGTGAAAGCTTAACCTCTTGCCTAAAAACTGAAGGCATTTGTCACAAATGGGAAATGACCAAATCAATCATTAATATGTTCGCGTTAAGTGGATATTTTTGACAAGCAAAGTAAGTTATTTCACAGGTACAGAGTTTGGCGGAGAGACATCCCCCCCATAGCTGATATCTGGCAGGTCAGACTAGGCCAAGCTGGATAGCAACATGTAGTGTCTGCTGCGGTTGGGTGTGTAGCTCAGTTTCTGATACAGAAGGTCCCTGAGAGCTGGGAGGAAGCAAAAATGGGTCCCTTTGGGTCGCCACAGACCAGTTTGTAGGTTATCTACAGCTGCTGGCACATGTTGGGAGAATGACAAATAATGGTAGAATGTGACAAGTTTTGTGTGAAAGCTGGATATAATGTCCGATTTGTTTCATACTGCATCAGCGTGTCATCCTATGTGTGAACAGCAGGTGGCGCCAACGAAGCAGCGGCCCTGGTGAATCCTCTGGAATTCCCAGGAAGGGAGGTCACTCCAGGGTTGGATTAATTGAAAGACAAGAACCACCTGAGCCCATCAGCAATTCTTGTCTCTGCTTAATCATGAGTCTCTTACCTACAGAAAGGATGGTTGATGGTTGTTTTGGAGTTTGCTTTGTACTTATTATTATTAGTTTTTTGCTTAAAACCTTAGACTTAGTCCCTTGTAATGACAGCTTAGCACACAGAGATATACAACAGACCTGTCAGACATACCTGTAGTACAAGCTGACTCATAAAGAAACGGACCCTCAAGGCTACAGTGTTTGGGCTCTGCGTGAAAGGGGTCACTGGGAAGGCAACAAACCGTAATGAGCAAATATCCAACTCAAGAACCTGAAAACCTTCAGCATTCATCATGGTAGATTCTCACTGCACTGTGACCCATGTGACTCCTAACAGGAATGTGTGCCGAGAATGACGATTGGCTGCATGTTACCGTACTAACCTTTGGAGGTTCACCGTGACATTTCTATGATTGCATGACCACCGGCAATCGCATAATCGTCCTGTAATAGGCTGCCTGACGATATGCAAAGGTCTCCAGAATAGAAATAAAGCGATAAATGTCAAAACCTTTGGGATGTAACACCCATACAAAAATAAGACAGGTGCGATACGTAGGGGGTACATGTTAGAGTGTGTGGGGGGCTTTTTACCTGGGGGGGTAGGTTCACTTTGCAATTTTACGCTGCTCGGATCGTATGCTACAGATAAGAAATAGAAGATGCAGCATTGTACTATGTACTATAACATAATCCTTTATGTCAACTGTACCTTACTGTACACCAGTATACAATTGTAATGTTTTTTACTAATGTAAATATTATATTATTAATGTTAAAGCTGTTAAGCTATGTTAAGTATGTTGGGATGCTTTGGCACTTACTTACATGCTGCTTATGAATGTTCTATTAAGGCATTATGAAGGCTTATGAATATTCTACGAATACATTCTAAAAATATTATGAAGGTGCAGTGAAGCATTACCGTTTATAACTATGTCACAGTTTAGAGCACTGCACAGTGTAAATAATCAATAGTGATTATGACTTGCAAAAAGTCAGTTATGCCCTCAATATACAATCAACGAGTAACTCTCAATATAGCGCGGAAGAGAAGATTCACTGTTCTGAATTATAATGTATGGTCCACATAAGCTGAATGTGTTTTCCCTTTACTCTCATTCATGAGTACCTTTGGAGTCCCCGTCATGTTCTTTATAAACATAAAACTCTGAATAGAGTAAATATGCTTGTTAGGGCTCCATATTACATAATATTTTAACGAAACTCTCAGAACAGCTCAATGTACACACAGGTACGTTCAGCATGGTGGCAATACGGGCCCGATCCAAGCTGAAACAATGAGTCCCTCCCTCCCTAAATGGTCCCTCAGCCGGTCTCGTCAGTCTCTGACTTTACGGGTCCCCACTATCTGCCTTGGAGAGCATCCTCTTCACCATCCCAAGGGAGATGCTTGCCAGGGCTTGTTACAGAGCGAAGCAGCAAGCATGTGGAGGGGGGGGGGGTGTCAGCTCTCCACGGATGGGAGGTGCCACACATACATTTCCAGGAAAATGTGTCTCCAGGGGCTATAGAGGTTTGGAACAGAAGCAAAGCAATGCACTTGCTGCACCATAATTTAATTGACACAAGAAATCTACCTAATAAGCATAAAGAAGAACAGTGGTGCCCTAATTCTCTCCATGTTGCCTGAAATCTGTTCTGGACCCATAGCAGCATGTTGGCTAATGAGAGGATAGCTGAGCTTGTGCCCTTCAGAAAGAATGAAGCACATCTGCTGGATTGTTTTACCTAAAATGATCTGGATTAAATGCTTTGCAATTTACATTATAAATGTTATTAATTTTACTTAATGGTTTACTCATCCATGCAGTTTCAGAATGAAGAGATTTTCAAA
>JAABNY020000043.1:17386146-17416734 GCA_015164015.2 Brevimyrus niger | reverse complement strand
CCCCGAACCACATCGCCCCCACCCACTCTTCGAAGGTGCTGAATTTTTTGAGTAGCCCGAGCTTAGGTTCTGAACTAGACAAAAGATGCCTTCGCAGTGTCAGCAGAAGGGTTTATGGGAATGTGTTCGTTTGCTGGCTGTGGACCATGTGACCTTACGGCTGAGGTTTTGTTATGGTGCCAGGAGAGAGAGACAGAGAGAGAGAGAGAGAGAGAGAGAAACGGCGAAACTTGGAGAGCAATGCCTGTGAAACAGTTTTTTTTTTCCCTTCCTTCCTTGCATTTGCTCAGAAAATGGCGGCTCCTACTGCACGGGTTTTACTTCGCCTCAGCGAGGAGCTGAGCTCCAAAGTCCAACTTTGCCTTTTATTCTGTTAATTTTTTTTTTTCTCCTTTGGCTTGACACCAGGATTCTGTTCCTTTTCGTGTCCGACAAAACCTGCTACTTATCTGCAGATGCGAAATGTAGAGGGGATGTCCAATCTTACAAAACACAAATGATAATGGTATTTTAAAAAGAATAAACGAAACCTAAAACTAATTGGAAATAATGGCAGCGAGTCCGGCCGAGCCAGCTAGCCGTAGTTGGCAGCGTTCGTCTGACCTTCCTTTTGTCGGACTGAAGAAACAAAACTTGAGGGTGGTTCATGGCACAGGCGGTCGCGCTGGGCAGCTCGGGGTGGCAGGAGTGAGAGTGAGCTCACCAAGGCGCCCTGAAACGCGCTGGCACTGTGCCCGCCATACCCGCAGACGCATAGCTCTCAGCCATTGGCAAAAATCACCGCCGTCTTTGTAGAATCTGCCCATTTTTCCCACCAACTTGTCAAGGCAGTGAGTCACGATGCGGACTGGGGCGGCTATCTCGCAGGCGAGTGTGCTCTGAATTTTGACTCGATTATTTTTGATATGGAAAGGAAAAGGGGGGCGTTTGCACTGTTAAAAAAAAAAAAAATACAAGAGGGGATTTACTGAAGCATACAGGAGTATCAATGAATGTGCCGGGGCTTGAATGTAACGACAGAATTGCAAAAGCAAAACTTCAAGTGGAGATCCAGTGTCCTTTGTGTTAGGTGTCTAAAAATCGAAAAATCATTTGTGCTCAAGCATCAGGTGCGGTTAGAACAGTGCAAGATGTTAATGAGTTTATTCTCAATTGCCTGCTTTTTTGCAATTTTCCTAAACGCCTTCATCTTTGAGTGAAAACTTTTCGCATCTCTCCATATCACTGTCAAAAAGTCCCTCCCAAAGATGAAAAAGATTCAGGGAAAACAGGTATTTCTTTTAATAATTGCCACTCTGTGTTAATTTTCTGTAATTACTTTTGCAAAATATATATTTAGTCATTTAGTTTAGACAAAAACAAAGACTCAATGCCTTGATAGCGAACCCTTTAAAAATTAATTTTCCGTTCTTGTGTCACTGTGGAGATGCTTATTTAATTGTTTTTGGTCCTTTGATCACATTATATTTATAATATATTATGTAATTTATATAATTGTGTGTGTATATACAAAATCTGTTGAACTTTAATAATAGTCACTATAGTAATCCTAATACAACTGAAAAAAGACCAAAGAAAAATATTTTTAGAAAGTTAGAAATTATAGTTGTTTTCCTCTTTAGAGTTGTGCAATTTTTTTTTTTTTTTTTTTACATTTTTAATGGTTTGAATGAGTTTGTATGAGTTTTTTTCGGTTATTTAAAAATATGCTTTTGTTTCTAGAAAAGATAGTTTTACGTTTCCAAAAAAAAAGCTACATCTGCAATAACTTTTTAAATATAGCTGATATTTTGTTTTTCTTTGGATTTTATCATAATTCCTGTAGTTTCAGTTAAATAGTGGCAGCGTAATTAAGTCTCAGTATAGGTCTCCTTCTATGTTTAAAGTTGATTAAGTTTTTTTGTTTATATTTATCAAAACGTGAAGAACTAGCACTGAGAATTATGCAGAAACTGGTATCTGATTTTTGTTGCATCTAAAATTAATTGCAAAATAGACCATGAAACAACTGCATAGGATGTGCAAGGTATTATCCTGCAGAAATTTAAACAGCTTTAAAACGCAGCTGCAGGCATATAGGAAGCTCTTCGAAACAAAGTAGGTCATTAATTGTGTTACAATTTGTGAGTCTTGCTGTTTAAAATGTGTCTGTGAGACTGATCATAACTTTCTTGTTTAGTGACTGAAGAATGAAGAACTCAGAATCAGGGACTGCTGGCCTACAAGGTAAAAGCCACGATTTTATAATCTCATGTTAGGTATATTCTCGTGTGAAACGATGCTGTCGGAGTTTCTTTCGCGTATGAGTGATGATGCTTGGCGTTTACGCGTTTGTTTTCCGTCACAGCAGTGAAGGGGTAGTCTACTTTGTGTGTGACTGCTGCACTTTGGTGTGTGTTTCATTCGCGTTTGCCAAACTGCAGGCTTTGGGTCCTGCGGTCCTTTTCTGTCGTCTTGGGAGGGGCTTTTGCTGTTGACCTCCAAGGCCGTTGGCATCCTGTCTTCTGCCTTTGCGCTGTATGATTTACTTGTCTTTGAAATGCAGAAAAAGGAAGCCCACGGATCCAGCCTGTGGGAGCCCTTCCTTTTCTGGGGTTTATGGAGCAGTGACACAGTTTATAAGCTTTCATAACACTTTCATGGACAAGTGCAATACTATGCAATATCCATAATGCCATAATCCACCACTGGAACTTTCCTGTAATATTATGTATTTTATTGATATTAGAGAAGCATATGAATGACTTAAATATTAGTTTATCATATTGTTTTGTTTGCATTTTTTATTTATTTTTTGGTCAAACCAATGTGTTTTTTTTATGCTTTTCTTAAGAACATTGAACTATAGCAGCTGCCTTTTATATTCATGATAATTATTCAGGGATTATTATTATTATTATTATTATTATCATTGCTGTTGTTTTAGACACAGATAGTATTACATTCCAGAGCCAAGCCACTGGTCATAAACCCGTAGATCCGATCTTGTGGTGATTCTGACCTCACAAGCTCGTTTCTGTGGGTGTCTGTCTCTGTGGGCATAAACGTCGTTCTACCTGCCCAGGTTTTCTTTTCGGCTGTGATTTGCTGAGAACTTGAATGCACACGTCTCCCTCTTTCACACTGCGCTGACATGCTAATTTCTGCTGAGATGTAATCACTGTATCAGTTGCTTTAAAGTTGCTTAATCAGGTTGCCAAGTGATGCTATAGGTTCTCACCTCAAATGACCTAAAAAAAAAGGAAAAAAAGGTGGGAAACATTTTTTTTTTAGTTATTAAATGATTTTGCATATAAATTAATTTGGAACTGGTTCTTTTTTGTTGCTGCTAAAAAAAAACTGGCCCATTAACAAAGTATTGTGTTTTTATATACAAGTTCACCTGCAGCCTATTTTGGTTATTTGTATATAAGAATTTTTAAGAACACATTTGTACAAAGTAAATTACATAAACAGGGACCTTTGAGTTAATAATTACATGAAAATAAATTATTCAAAAGTTATTGCGGTTTAAGTTTCCCAGATTTTTATGCTCATTTCAAGTTACATGTTCTTGCAAAGCACTCGGTGTCTTTCAACTTGATACATTTTACCAGAGTTTAGTAATGGCTAAATCTCAGAAAAAATATCAAGCATTTAAAGCAATACCAATACAGCTCAAGTTAAAGGGAAACCTCTGTTCCCAGTACTCCCAGAGTACAGCAGAGTTCTGCCTGCTCTCTGGCTCTCTGGTTTAAAATCATACAATTTAAAAAATCATATTGTCGCTTAGGAATCACGATGTCTGCTATTTGGAGCGGTTTCATCAGCAGGTGAAACGACAGACCCAAAGCTAGAGGCCCTGATGCTCATTCTCTCGCCATACTTTGACAATTTGTGAACATTTCCCATTATGCTGTTTCATTGTTTCTTTCTGCATGCTAGTAAGGGAAGACTTCGTTCTTTTTCTCTTTTTATTATTAGTAGAAACATTTCCAGAGTCTTCCTTGCAGCTGTTTGGAGTGTAATATAACAGAGCAAGCTAAGTTAGCAGTATCATTTGAGGAGTTCTCTGTATGATCTTTTAAAGTACTATGCCAGATGCAACAGTGCAGTGCCTGATCATGTCAACTCTCAGACATTTCATGCATGTAAAATCTTAACGAACAATAATTTGGCAAATTCTGGACTGGTATTGGTGACAACTGTGAATCAGTATCAGTTTTTAATTATGATTCTTATATTATCTTGAAATGGTCAACACGTTCATCCTATAAACAAACATATTTTGTAGATGGTTTTTTAAATTTTATTTTTTTTTTTGGGAAAACAAGACATGTGCCTGTATATCATCACTGTCTGATGAAAACAGTGTACCTCCACTTTAAGATGATTGTGAGTTTTTTTTTTATTATTGATGGAATACGCCTATTCTCCTATGTTATTCTTCTGGTAGTGTTTGACATCTTCATTTCACATGAAGTCGCCTAGTTACCTACTGTAGCATTTATGTTTGTTTATATTGTTTATTTGAACAACTTAACATTAATAGCTAGATAGATAGTTAACTAATATCCTTGTTAATTTTAAATACAAAGGAAGGTTAGTTTTTGTATCTTGTTGACACTGACAACTGCCTCGCTAACAACAATCCACTTAAGTCTATTTAAAGCAAACAGTTCACTGATGGCAGCGTTCATATAAGTTTCTATTTGTGGTGCTCAGGATGTCTCATTATGTTGTTTTAGGTTTAATCTGTAAAATCGTTTCTAAGAAAATGCCCCTGAAACAATGGGTTTTTGGAGATGCGTGTTTTTCATTGGACGGCGTGGAGATGCTGCTTCTGTGACGACTTGTTGCGTGCGCCGTCCGTTTCCCTTCTCTGCTTTCTCAACATTTAAAATGTTGTTTTGGAGGTGACATGAAAGTCGACCCATTTGCGGTATTAAGCTGAGAAGCGGCATGGCTTTCTCCACTGGAAGACTACAAGAAGTTGGTTCAGAAGCTGTGTACATCCGGGTTGAGGTAGTAGGTTGTATGGTTTAGAATCACACCCTGGGAGTTAACTGTACATCCTACTAGCTTTCCTTGGAGTACACTCAAGTCAACCAGCAACCCCCATCGGTTAATAAAACCCCCCCCCCCCCCCCCCGTTTCTGTCACCATCTTCTGTTTTGGCAACGCTATCTCAGCTGGACTAGTTTCTGATGCATTTAATTGAAGATATTGACTCGGATGGGGAGCTGTTTTCTGTTTTTTTTTTTTTTGCTGCTTGGATCGATGCTATATAAGCACGTTTTTTTTATGATACCGTTCTTAAAACCTTTGAGGGCGCGTCTGCAGTATTTCCGACTTCGCTCTGCGCGTCTCAGTTTTCTCCTATCACGTTTGAAATTGGACTAAAAGCCACCGATCGTGATGCACTTTGGTGACGCTCACGGAGTTGGCGCCTTCCGCTTGGTGGAAGCCGTAGGACCATGCAGCGTGTCTCTCATTCAGACCTTTAGTGCCACAGCTGGATTACAAGTCGTTCTGCAATGAAGAAGTTTTTCTATCACATTCGTCACGTTTATCAAGCGGGAAAGATGGTCCTTAGTTTGCAGGCAGGCGAAGGTCCCCTTTTTCACGTGGCTGGGCCACAAATGACCACACTGTCTTTAGTTGTGAGGAAGCTTGCTGACTGTAGTGGTTTCTTATAGCAGATAGTGTTGCAGAAGTTTTTCCTCCCACCATTATGGTAGAAGTTTCCGGAAAGCCTGAAATGTCTCGCTGCATTTGCAGAAAGAAAGACCAAAACAAAAAATCACCATCGTGATGCTATGTTTTGGATACAGAGGAATCAGTGTGAAAACAGGATTCCATCCATTGGACAGGTGTCATGAACTCTCAGGTATGTTCAGAATTGTGACGTCTCCTCCCTGTAATCGGAGCACGCTTGTTCATCTTGTTAAATGACATTGATCAGAACCAGCGGTGAAAGTGACATTTAGTATTGTGGGTAATTCCAGGCGCTGACCAATCACCTGTGAACACTGGGCACTGTCAACCTTCTGTATATCAATGAGAAAGCAAAAGACATTATTGAACTTATGTTTGTTGAGGTTAAGTGGATACCTGTGTTGCATTTTTCTGGTAGTACAGCTAAATCAGAAAAAGTTAAGTTCTCCCCAAACAAGCTTGATGGGCCCAATGGCCCCCTCTGGTTTGTAAATTTCTTATGTTCTTAAAAAGTCTTTGTATTGATATGTGAAAGGCTTGTATCATAATAGGAAAGTTTTATTGATAAAATTTTCAATGTGTCAATCTGTGTGTGTGTGTGTGTGTGCATGTGGCTTGGTTTGTGTTACTTTAAAGCCTATAGGTGTTTTTTTATATCTTTAGTTCAGTAGCTATTTTATGTTACTGTAAGTATTTGCATTCTGTTCCATGTGACAATTATAAAAATGTCAATACAGAAAGCATTGTGTAATGATTATATAATGTTGCATAGTTCTGGACTAAGATTTTATGCTGAAAATGTTTTGTTAATGCCGATTTATGATGAACATCCTTTTATGTACACTGTTGATGTTGTCCTTGTTAATGTCCTGAGTCCTAGCTAAAGAGAGTTACTTAGCATTTAATGACTAATGGAGATAATGGTAATGTTTGGCATTTGTGGTGTGTATACAGCCATAGTCAGCCACACAGCATATAGAAATTATAGCTTGTGAAAGTGCTTATATTTCAGTATAGAGTTCTTGCCTTCTTGGATGGTTTTAACATTGGTTTTGGTGCCCCCTTCCCCCCCCAAATCCACTCCCCAAGACCACAGCGCTTAAAGTGTCTTTGCAGGATAAACTGCTGAAATCTCTATTTAACACAGGCCAGCTTTGGCACCAGAGGGTAGGAGTGGGGGGGTCTTGGCTGTGTGCCACTGCTTGTAAAGCAAGTTCTTAACCCCCCCCCCAAAAAAAAAAAAAAAAAATCAGAGAATGGAAAGGGGCCAAAAAACAGAATCTGTCCTGGAAAATTTCCCGGTGGGAGATCACCAGGGCCCAGAGATCATTTAATTACCGCTCAGTTCCATCCTAAGTAGCTCCTAAAACTCAAATGTGAACCCCAAAAGGGGTGAGGGCAGGGCTGCATGATTACCTCACCACTTTCATCCAGGGAAACATTAGACCTTTAGCTAGCCGACCGTAGGCCATAATGGAGCGCTAAAGCAGTTAATACCCGTGGATTCACATTTAAACCCCACTCTATACAGCACTATTATGCTGCAGAGGAAGTGAATTCTGTTATGATTTTATAGTGTTGAATGTCTCTCAGACCAATCACATTTGAAGGTGATTGTGATGGGGTGTAAACAGATCTCCAGGCTGTGGAGAAAGGCAAGAGCAGAAAGAGTTACATCTGTCAGGAATCCTCCCTCTGTTTTCACTCTCTGTCTTGCCACTACGTCTCCTCGTGCGTCACAAGTGATTTACAGACCCAAGACAGGTGATGGCAGCCCCAAACCTGCAAACAGACGTGTGAGCTTGGAGCAACTGCCGTTTTACCCAGCATACACCAGGATCAACCACAATAGATGGCGGCTCTCTAGCAGATGCACGACGGCCTTTCTGTGGCCAGACCTCAGAGGCATCCCACACCTCCGGGTTTGACTTTACTGTGCTGCCCCGCTTCTATGTGTCCCGTCTGAACTTCTTATTGTGTTTTTTCCTCTTGGGCTTCCTCGATTATCCCTGACAGGTGGGCTAGCTGGTTTGGAGTCCCTAAATTGCTGTGTCTGTGTGTGTGTGTGTGTGTGTGTGTGTGTGTGTGTGTGTGCGTGTGTTGCATTAGAATCCCGTACAGGGATCTTCCCTAGTTTAGCGATGTGCTGTCTGGTTCTGAAATAACAAACTAATTATTTTACTTCAGCAGTAGTTCACAGACATCATGGGTTATTTCCAGAAAGTCCAAAGATATGCAGTAAAGGTAGCAGGTATCTCTAAATTCCCCATAAAGTCTGGGTGCCTTGTGATGGACTGGCATTCCGTCCAGGTTGTAGTCCAGCCCTATGCTGCCTATCCAGGCCACCATAACAATGACCAAGGTAACGAACTAGAAGACAGAGTGATAGTACTGCATCACTTAAAGTGAAGACGTAACTGAAATGATCCCCCTCTTTCTTATGAAATGATCCCTTATTTGTCATTTGCACACACCTATCAGCTTCCTTTCACGTGTCCCATCTTGCTTTCCTTTACATACATATACAGTTGAGAGCGAAACCTGTGAACCGAGCACAGGGTGAGGCCATTTTTCTGGGGCCCCTGGAGCATTTTGGGGGAGGTTAAGGGCCTCAAGGGCCCAACAGAGTCTGCTGAAGCCCAAAATGGCAACATTACACTCAGAGGCAGAGAAGCTTAACCCACCGATCCACACAGTGTCTTCTGTGTCTGATATCGCTTGAACTTGCTGACTAGGCTGCTTTCTACCTTAATCGCCGCTGCCCAGAGGTGATCAGTCACAGAGATGGAGGCACAGAAGGATGCAGGAACACTGAGGCTGACTTTGATCTGCTGCCGTCTTTCATACTGCAGCAGTGTCTTCCTCACTGAAAGGATAAATCTAAAAGGGCAATTCAAGCTAAATGTGGGCTTAATTTGAGTGTCAGTTCTTTCTTAAATCGACACCGCAGGTGAAAATATGTAACGGGACACTTGTTCTATCAAGTTGCATAACATAGCACAGGCATCAGAGAAGGTTAAAGTACATAAGCCAGGACCGAGTTCAAGGAGGATGCAAGTAGGTAAAGGCCCCTTAAGAGCATCATGTCACACCAAGGCCAAGCCGCCCCTGTACCCTGAACAGTCCTTAAGCAGGCAGAACATTCCTTCAACGCTGAGAAATGCATTATAAAAATAAGAAACAGGATCCTAATCCACTTTTGACAGATCCTTGCACTCCTGCAGTGCAGCCCAGCTATCTGTACAGGCCTGTTCCACACAGCACCTAAGAAGGCGGAAAATGCCGTGCACAGCTACACAAAGCTGACGTCAGGCCCCAACAGCTCGACGTCCCTAAATGACCGAAGCACTAAGGGTCCAAAGAGAACATGCGATCAACTATGAGCATTTCACTGAACTCTCAGACTCAGCTGACATGCTCAGCATTTTAGTCGAGTGACAAAGTAGGCAAACTTCTGCACATTTTATTAGGAAACCTGACTGAGTCAAAAAACTCTCCCCACAACAGCCAGCAGGGGTACGGCTGTTGAACTCTTTAGCCGCAATCCTACGGCAGTGTGGCTGCCTTGACCTGTAGATTGACAGATCAGTCTCCGCCTTCCTGTCTTGTTCTTTGAATACTGATGCCCTTATTGAGTGAAACACGCCTGTCCCTCCAGCCTGCTGTCCTGTCCACTGGGCCAGCAGGGGCCTGGATGCTGCAGCACTGACAGAATCCCCCCCCCCCCTCCAATCCAGATGACAGGAAGTCTGGAGACAGCCAGCTGCAAGGCGTCAGCGGGAGGCAGAGGACAATTGGGCATCTGTCAAGCATCACACATCTCTCTCCGGCGGACAAGTTTCTACAGCGGCTGTGATGTCCCTGAAATGAAGAGGCTCCACGCCAGTTTCAGGATCCGGCTCTGGGGGGGGAGGGGGGTTTACCTACAAATGCGGACAAACGCAGACGCCCAGACAGACAGCGGCGCGCAGCCCCCGCACACCTGCGGCGCGCCGCACGCAGACACTAACAATGCGCATTGTGAGCATGGCAGGCAGCCGCTCGCATGGGGCACCACGCATCGGCGGTGACGGCCCAGCTGCATTCCTTTGGTCGACGGGACGAAACCGGAGCGCCTGGGGGAAACTCACGCCCTGCGGGAGAACAAACTCCACAGGGGCAAAGACAGGGGATGAGATTCGACACCTCCCACCGAACCTGGAGGCCGGAGGCAAAACCCACTGATGACGTCGGCATCTTGATCTCACTCTCTATCAACCATCTACCCGTAGATCTAAAGCCTGCTGCCCGTTGGAGACACTGGGGCAGATGCACCCCCACCACACCTCCGTCCTGCTTCACATGCTGTCCATCCAACTGATATTTTTCTTAGCGAATGCAGGTGAAAAGTCTTACCAAATGGTACAAGAGTACAACTAGAACACATAACCATTCGATAACCAGGCCAATCCCGCGTACAGAGAGCAAAAGGCAATGGATGGTTAAGAACAAATGAGCTGCTCTTCCGCTTAAGACCGTCATTCTACAAGGCAATGGGCTGCTTTTCCAGGTGAAACCGGCCTTCCTGTCACAACTGCCCCTCACACCTGCCCTGGGGTCAAATTGTCAAGTTGACTTCTCACGGTAATATAAATATTATAGGAGCATATAAAGAGCTGGGAAGTGAAGGCAAGGTAACATACTCCGAGGAATACATTAGCCTTAGCTATTTTGACAAGTCTCTTCCAAAGATACTCATATTCTACGATTCTACTCATACTAAATTTTCATATCAGATGTTCTCTTCTTTTATCATCTTAATTGTCATTATTGCAAATTATTTATGACATTAACTATGGCAAGTAGAAAACAGAGCTGAACCCAGCCTCCGTACTTCATAAATGTAAACAAACAAGCTATGCCCAATAAAATATGCTAATATGCTAATTGACAAGATAGTGGTCGTTTGAAGCAGGTGTCCAGCCGTTATCCTACTTCTCCATGGAAACATCTGATATTTTTAAGGTCAATATGGAAGCGTGCTAATTTAAGGCTGGGATATCGTGTCAAGTGTGCAAGTTATAACAAACGAAAACCATGGCGCAAGGGTAATTACTCCAAAACAGTGCCTGAGGCAGGCAGCCGTTTGTCGTCTCATTGTGGAATGTGGAAACATCATTGGACGCGATTCTGCTTGACAAAAAGCTTCTGCATAGTGGATCACGGGACTGACCCGATGCTCATCGAGATGTTCTGCTATAAAAACATTCATAGAACGAGCCCAGCTCCTGTGTCCGCTTCCTGTTACACAGGCATCAAACAGCAGGTTCTCCCTCTGCAGTCACACACGTAAATGCAGCCTGTCTCTCTGAATTGGGCACGAGGTCCACGCAGGGAGAGTGATCAAAGCACAGGCTGTTTCAGAAGAATCCCTCTCTCAGCACTTGTTTCACATGGAATCTCTTTCAGAGTGGGTAATTATTTGCTCTGGTGAGAGCAAAGTTCACAGCAGGACTGACGCCTGCCAAAGGCAGCACTGTGGTCATAGCAGAGAGGGAGGGGAGCGAGGGATGGGTGGGGAGGATGGAGGCAAAGAAGGAGGTTAGAAATGAAGGATCAAGGGTGAAGAATTAGGGAGTGGGACCGTGAAGAAAAACGGGAATGGCGTGATGATGAAGGAGAGATATGTGAAGCGGAGAACGCTATCTGGGAATGAGCGACCAGCAGGATGAGGGAAAGGGGGAACTGTGGAAGCAGAGAGACTCACGGTTGGTGGGGGAGCCAACTCCAGAGCCCTGGCACCCATCTTCATCGTCACATTCAGCACTGCCCTCTGCACCTCCACTGCTCAGCTCGGCCCAGGACCAGACGGAATACGGTCCAGGCGTAGTATCCCACACCTCCTGCAGATAATAGACACAGCACTGGCTCAGAGGACAGTCGGGGACCAGCACGACGGAGGCCCATGCAGAGTGCACCCCAGGCCCAGGCAGAGTGCAGTCTAGGTCCCAGCAAAGAGCAGCCCAGGTACAAGTAGAGAGCAGGCCAGACCCAGACAAAGAGCAGCCCCGGTCCAGACAAAGAGCAGCCCCGGTCCAGACAAAGAGCAGCCCCAGTCCAGACAAAGAGTAGCCCAGGTCCAAACAGAGGGCAGCCCAGGTCCAGATAGATAGCAGCTCACTGGTACATGGTGATCAGTGATGTGTCAGGTGACAGATACTTCACCATGACTGCATCATGACCACATAACTCATCTAATAGTGACCACGACAATTTATGTAGCTTACTGCTGATTCCATGGTGTCCCCTAGATAGGGATGTTTGTTCATCTCATACAAAGTGTGCAAACTCACTTTACCGATTAAACAAATAACTAATTTCAAAACAACATCTTGGGGTGATACAGCCTGTGGAATGTTTAAAATAGAATATAGCAAGAAAGATCTGCCTCTTGCTCTTGCAGATGGAATACAGCTTGCCATCTTCCCATGCACTTGGCCTGCTGGTGTCTTTCAAGAAAATGAAATAGAATGATGAAAATTGAGCACCATTTGTCAGACTGATGAGGGAGGATTTCTCGGAAACGGCACATCTATATACGATGATATGATGAAAGATCTGTCACCGTGATGGACGCACATATTTGAGTGTCCTCAAGAAGGACAAAAGAACAGAGAGTTTTGATGACCTTCTCCACAAATAATGTTTAGCAAAGCCTTTATCTTGAGATACCCCCCCCCCCCCCCAGTAGGTATGAAATGAAATCCTAAGGCTAAAACATTTCTGACATGCTGTTTTTGACAGGAGCCAAACTGCAGTCTTATCTGCTGAGAGTCATTGTTATTCTGAGGTCTTTCATCAGAGGATAAAGAGAACAGCACGAGATGCCTGCTTCAGCAGCCCTGTCTCTCATCTTGCATGTTGTTTTTAATAAAACGACGGTGTTGCCAAATAACTGAACAATGGATAGTATCCCCGACTACGCCCAGTATGTGACGTTTCACTGTTTCCACATTATGAAATACAGTATTGGTCCAAACTGACTCACACACTTCAACCATCTCATTTGTCTGACTAATGAAGAAAAAACAGTTCTTGATGTCTTTCTTCTAACACAGTGTTTCCCAACCTGATCCTCGGGGACATATAGACATTTTTTGCTCCCTCCAAGTTCCCGAACAGGACTTGGGAGGAAGCAAAAATGTGGATGGAACCACAGCCCTGGCTATGTGTGAAGTTCGCATGTCCTTCTTGCAAAGGGCTAGCCTCCCACCAAGGGTGTCCCCTACCTCACACTACATACTTTTTAGGGGAACAGACTCCATGCTCAGCTTAACCCTGTACTATACAACGGTTGCACAGCCTATACACCAGACCAAGCAAAAGACTGTCATCTGGCATATTGGTGCATAATCTTCTGTCTGGTGCAATACTCCATGTGTACTGTCTGTGCTCCTTGTGTACTGTCTGCGCTCCATGTGTACTGCCTGTGTTCTTTTGCTGTGCATATGCAACTTGAGATGTTGCCACAAAAAAAAATGTTGTTATCAGACAAGTACTTCACAGTCAGACATACACCAAAACCAAGAAGAGGAATAACTCTGTTGTGATCTTGAAAGATGGCAGTTTATTCAGCGTTTCTCATCGGTTATCAGCTGCAGCAACAGCAGTGTTTATAATAATGGTAAAAGATCCTTTATGATTCCCATGACTGTTGAAAAGGGCAGATCCGGAGAGGAGGGGTGGGCTTTTAGATAGTGAGTACCACTAAGAATGCTTACATATCACTTCAAGAGCGGCTCAAACTGAAAGACCCCTAACAGTGCCAGAGTTTACAGAGCAAACTTGGAAAATAGTAAGAATAACACTAAAATTAATAGCATTTCTGATCTTTGTTATTTGGAGAACATGGGCGTACTTTTTGTTAGCATGCTAATGCTATTCCATCTTTATTTCTGTAAATACAAAAAGTAATTTTATGGCTTTTTGTGCCACATGATTTATTAGATGTAAGCTGGTGGCATAGAATTATTCTTTGGCTTGAAAACATAGAAAAATTTTCTAAAATCCATTCTTTAGGCAAACCAGACAGATAGATGGATAGATCACATCAATACGCAGTTACAAGGAGCACGTATTGCCAACCCCATTCAATGAGGATGTATTCCAACTCATTTTGGCTTCAAAAAAGCCATTTTCATGTCGCATTGCATGACTGACACATGAATAGAGTTTTCTAGCAGTAATTTAACTGGCCCTGTTTTGCCAAAAAATATCCTCAAGAGAAAAAAAAATGTGGAGTCAGAAGTTTAATTATTTACCTTTTTTGTGTCTAGTGGCAATTTTCAGTCTAAAAAGAAAACTCACATTTAGGGTCTACTTGGGTTTTTTATGCTTTGTGGGGACATGTGACACTTGTGCATATTTTCTGCCTTTGTTGTCCCAGCTGAACCTTGCTGGCCCGCTGGCGTGTCCCCAGGCCCGCAGGCCAGCCCACCAACATGCCCATCCCCCACATCACACCCATTCTGTGACCTGACTCTCACCCTTCCCGTTTGAGTTCCCCTCTGGGCTCACGCCGAAAAGCCTGTCTTGTTTTATCTCTCCCCAATACTCCTTACACCTGTCCCAAAATTAAATACCCCCATTCCTACCCCACCCATCATATGGCCTTAAGCAAGTGTCGCACAGCTGTAAAATACAAAAAATAATCATTTCAAAATCTCAAATAAAGGATGGATTACTTTTCCGTAAATCTATAAATTTGGTGTAGGAATATGCAGATTGCTGAATTATGGATTTGTTCCATGGCCAGCAGAGCAATCATGCCATTATTAGATGTTTGAACAAGGCCCTTAACCCCAACAACGCCAGAGGTTGACCAACCCTACCCCATGACTCAATATATCTACAAAATAAATTATATAATGTAAATGTTTCTCTAATACCTGTGTAACATCACATTCTTGCTTTGGGTTCCTCATTGCAATGAACAAACATAAAAAATAAATAAAATAAAAAAATAAAAAAAGGATCAAGAGAGGCATGCATCTCCATGGGCAGAAGGACCGAGGCTTGGACCTCCAGGAGCAAACTCAGGTGAAGAGGTCTTTCACCACCTGGGCTGAATTACTGACAAAGGGGACCAACTTCTGTTTTACCGGGTCAGAACTCCAACATCCCAGGAATGTCATGCTACAGACTGGCCTTGGGGGAGGGGGGGGGGGAATCGATTACGTGATGCAGATTAAATTGTATTTTCCGCTATAGCATATACCACTTTACATTACCTGATGATGATCATCCCGAGCCCAGAATCAGGGGAGTCCACTGCAAATTCTCCACATTACCCACCCCAGTTTTGTCAATCCCTTATTCCCATAAAGCCCGCATTCCTCCATCCCATCTCCGTGTCACACCCATAGCAAAATTTATGAAAAAATCCTCAGCTTTCTAACCTGCCTGGTTCCACCCTGCTTCTTCCTCGATGAGCTAATGGAAAAAAAACAACTCAGATCAGTTCATGCTTGCTGGATTTTCCAGACAGTTGAGACTCCCACAGCCCCACAGTGAAGCGCTCAGCTGGCATGCAGGCCCAGCTCCACAGTGAAGCGGTACCCCTGCCTTTGTTCTGGGACTGACTGCGCTCTCTGTGACCACCGACTCATAAACGGACAAGTTTCAGGGGCCAGATAGTGAGATTATCCTCTGGGCCAAAAGTACTAACATATACCTTCAGTTTACAATCAGCTGTACAAATAGCAACAACGACAGCCATATAGTGCCTTTTATGCATGGCTCTCGATAAAGCAGAATTAGCAGCTAAATACCAAGCACACTGCGGCTCAGCCCAAAGCCAGTGGTGGCCAGGATTTGCCCAGCAGTGTAAGTGAGGTCAAAAGAAACAGGCAAACCTTGAATTGGCATTTCCATTACTTTTGCCGATATTAAACGGAGATTAAACAACCTTGTTTTTATACTGCAGCTAGTTCCTAACTTGTTCCTTATGGTGTGTCAGCGGTATGTCAGAGTGGCACCCTCAGTTTTCCTGCGGCTCCTAAGCTTCTGGAACCTGAGCAGAAGTTTGCTGGGATCTCCGCACATCAGCCCAACCTGATCAGGGAGGACACGACGAAATGACATTTAGACTGTCCAGTCTAGGTATCCGGTTCCGTGACCTTCAGTTACCTTTGGAACGGCAACCAAAGTTTATCATTCAGTTTTCCATTGGCCATGGATTAAACTCATAACTGGGCTATTATTCAATACAGGAGAGCATTTTGGGCATCATTTGAAACTGTTCCGGTTCAATTACCAGAGGCACCACAAGCAAATTTAAACACACCCATTGGCTCTTCTGGGCATGTGCGTGCACACCAGGGCCTGCCCAGGGTGTTCTTGTGCCCTGGGCGAGATTCTGCTGAGGCTCCAACACATCCACCCCCCCCTCCCCCAAGAACACCAGAAAACAAATATTGTCAGTTAATTTATATCAAAATCATTTCAGTAGCTCGGGGTACCTGGCTGCTAACTAGCTAGCGAATGTCTAAGAAGACAAACAGTGAAATACTAAAACTAGTGCAAATAACTGTAATATCACATGTTTCTTCTGATTTTTTTCACTCGCTCTTTTGTGCTCCCTAATCAATGGATGCCCTAGGCGATTGCCTATGTCAGCTATAGGCTGGTGCATACATACACATGCAAAGACTTGCGTAATCACATATATGAAATTGTCAGCAGAGTACGATTGTATTACGATAACAGAAAGGGGACCTTGGCGAACATCTTCAGCTGAAGAGAGCCAGAAATATGGAGCCGTTAACTAGACACTAGAGAATAGATTTTCAGAATTTGAACCCAGTAACAAGGAGGAGCAGACATCTGCAACACATGCGACCTCCATCTGTCACCTGCTTTGGTTCTTCCAGAAAGACGATGGCCTCCATTGAACTGAGCCGGAGTCCAAGCAGAGTGGGAAGCCACTACTGGGCGTCCACAGAGACAGAAGCCCTGGCTCCCACGAAACAGCTCCCAAGGCTGGAGAAGCTCCCATACCTTACAGTAGAAGCCTTCCGGCCGCCTTCTGGCTCTAACAGCATCACCTTTAGATCAACCGCAGGAGCGCAGTCTAAGGCTTCCTGACGCCGCGTAGGAGACATTAAGATCACTCGCCATGTAAATGTTGTCCTTGCTAATCAGGGAGCAGATGGAGAAGAGCCAAGGAAGACGTCTGAAGACACATTTAGACAGTCAAATAGTCAAGTCTGTCCTCTGCAATGAGCTTCCACCGGTCTGAGGAATATTATACTGTCAGATTAACAGAATGGTCTCCATTTCTCCATATTTCTCCATTTCGCATTTGACGTATCATAACCAAAAAATATCAGCTCCCAGATTATCTGCCTTTCCTCACCCAATTTGTTAAATGAAGCTTAATTCACATATTTCATCAAATAGGGCCAGACTGGGAGGCTTGCTTAGGCCGGAAATCCTAACAGTGAGTCAGGCCAGCAATTTTCTGGGGGGGGTTCTACACAACATTGATTCAAAACAGGATCACGGGATGATCCCATAATAGACAGCAACAAGAACTTTATAAACTCTTTTACGTGCACTAATACTCACACAATCATGTACGGCAGAAATTTGAACCCTTTCCATTGCTGCATATATCCGTGATGTCAGATTGTGCAGAAGACAAGTACTCCGCCTCTTTGAAGTGATCTAGCGTTCTTTGCACCACTGAACATTTAAGCAATTTGAATTGGAGCACCCATACGGAAAAGTTTTTTTAAAAAGACATAAAAGTCTGGGCACCCCTGATACAAATCACTGTATCAACTTGCAACTTACTAAACTTTTGAGGCAGCAACTTCATTTAAACATATTTTATACCTTATGGAAACTGCAACATTTCAGTAGTGAAACATTTTTTATTGGACTAACAGAACCAATTGAATATGCATTTAAACAAAAATAAGCAGGGACATAAATCTGGGCACCCAAAAGGAATAATCCCATCAATATTTAGTAGAGCCTCCTTTTGCTGAAATTACAGCCTGTAGATGCCTCCTTTAGCCACTGACAAGTCCCTGAATTCTGGCTCGTGGTATTTTGGACCATTCTTCTGTACAAAATGCCGCCAGTTCATTAAGGTTTAATAGCTTCTGAGCGTGAACAGCCTGCTTCAAATAAATCCATACATTTTCAATGATGTTCTGGTCTGAGAACCAGCAACACTGTACCTGTGCCTCTGCAAGAATCCCTTGGTAGATTTTGTATGGCGATTTGGATCTGTTCTCATGATCACTGTCATGCCAAAACACCCAACCGGGCGTAACTTCAACTTTCTGACTGACTCATGAACATTCTAGCCAAGAATCTGCTAATACTAGGAGGAGTTCATGCGGCCCTCAACTTTATCAAGGTTTCCGGTAAACCGGTAAACCCCATGCGGCCCCATAACATGACATAACATGGACACGCCACCAACTTTTACAGTACGCAGCAAGATCTCCTTTTGTGACCATGCATAGCACATCTGCTTGTGACCAAAAAACTCTACCTTAGTCTCATCTGCCCACAGTATCCCCCCCCCCAAAATGGTTCTGGCTTATCGAGATGCGCTTTTGCACACCTGTGGTGAGTTACTCAGAAAAGGCTTTGTGCACATCACCCTTCCAGTGCCCTGTTCCTTGTGGAAAGTGCACTGGGCTGTGGAACCATCAGCAGTCAGATGTTGCTGCAGCTTTCTGAAGGTGGTCTGTTATTCGTCTCTGACCATTCTAACCAGCCTTCGCCTGTGCCTTTCAGATATTTTTCCTGGCCTACCACATCTTTCCTACACAAAGAATGTTCTATGGCCTTCCATTTCCTAACTGCATTTCTGACTGTGGAGACACAGTCCAAGACTTTGTGACAATTTCCTGTACCCTTCTCCTAATCTACAACATAGTTTTTAGGTCAGTACAGAGTCATTTAGAGGTTCCCATGTTGCCTCTCTCTAAAAGAAAACCAAGGACAAGCACAACTAGCAATTACCTATGTTAAATATTTTTTTCCATGATTGGTTGCATCTGTCTTTGTAGCTTAAGGTCTAATGAGCTAATCAAAGCAATTCTGTGCTGCAACCTGTCAGCATTGGATGGCTATGGGTCTTCAAATTAATGCAATTAAAAGTGTGCCTGAGCTTTAGCAAATCCCATTTTTAGATTTTATTTCATACAACTCAATAATGCTACACTGAGACCTTTGGTCTGATAAACATCCACTTTTCTACATTTCTCTTGAAAAAAAATGTAATATTGCTGTGACCGTCTCTTACGAAGACCAGGCAAATTATCATGCGTCCTCAGTGGGGTGCCCAGACTGTTACATAGCACTGTTTATACACCCCAATTATCATTAAATTTGAATTAGAAAAGGGACTGAGCTAACTTATCAATCCCATTCAATCCAAATAAAATATGCCACAATCAGGAGCCAAGTAACGATTTGATTGGTCAGTGGCATGGTGAATGCGTTTTTGGAGTCAACAAAGACCATTCCTGTCCAATGAAACTGCCCAGCTTACATCCACTCAACATCCATTTGTAGCTGGACAGCCCCAGCATGTCTTGTTTCAGATCTCCGGCTCCTCAGTGTTCAGGCCTGAAGAGTCACCCGAGGCCCTTGAAAGCTTCCTTTGCTGCGTGATGCCAGTAAGCAAGCCTATCAGGCGAATGCTTGTCTTTGTTTAAGACACTTATCCTTTGCTTAAGGGAAATTGATGAAAAAGGCGCACTGTCAGCTGGTATGGAAGATAGAAGCACTGTAAGCTTTAAAGCAGAAACGTGGTAAAATGGAAAGGTGGCTTTTAGTGACTAGAATAACAGTAGAATAAAAGGAAGAATATCTTGAAGTTTCCCAGGCAGGAAAACCAGGCTGTCTAGTAAACCATGCACAGCAAGCAGATAGGAAACGAAAATCCATTTATAAAGAACGAAAGAGCAGCCTGCATTACAGGTGAAATCGAGATGTAAAAGGCGCTCATCATACCGGCCGTTTGGAGACGCCTCTGCTGAAAGGTGCACGTGTCTGCAGGTAGAATCTCTGAGACTATGACATGTAGCTTTACAGTACTGGTATGGCAGCCCACGCCGATGCTATTAGCTAAAGGAGATGTGGGGGGAGAGCCTTGTCAGGCATCGCTTTGGCACTACTGAGCTCATCGTGAGTCATTCCCGGCCGTTTTGTTGCAGGTGGGAGCCGCTCAATCTGCCTCTGAAGTAAGTCACATGAAAAAATGCCTCATGGCGGAACCCTGATTGGCCATTGAGCATAAAAGCAGGAGTCGCACAGTCTCTTCTTACTCGACTTGAAACTGCGACAGCCAATCAACACTCCTCTTACGGTCTAAAGCCTAGAGATGGCACGTCATCCCCAGGTGCCTGATATAATGCATAAGCCAGACTGCGAGGGCGTCGCATGCTCATAATTTTCATCAGAGACAAGCGCACCTGAACCTGGGTCTGCGGCAGAGAGGGAGCAAACCCACTCTCCCCTTCCTTCTTCCTCCTTCCTTCCCTGTACCCCCTGAAAATCTGAGACTAGCTGAAGGCAAAAGCGTGACCGTCCAGGGCCCATGGGATTTAGCGCTGGACAACACCGCCGCTGCCACCTCATCTGAGATCCTCAGTGGAATGGAAGGCGCAGCCGAGGTGGAGGGCGTCCAAAGATGAGGCGAAGGAAATGGGAGAGGAAAATCTCAATCGTCCACATTTGGGTTTCATTAGCAAAACCCAGAGAAGTGCTTAACTTGCGCTGGCCTCTCCCTCGCCCTCGTTCCCACACTCTCCCATATGCCCCGGGATCGCGGACGGCATCCGGTGTCGGCTCTGTTCTTAGCGCAAGAGCTGCTGGGATACGGTCCTCCTAAGAGGCCTCCCACAGAGACTCCGCACACCAGCGACAAATAACATCAGACTTTCAGCAGACGCCGAGGGCGTTGAAAAAGCACCGCATGAAGGAATGCGAGTGAAAAGATGATTCGGATCGTAGACCGTTGACACGCTGCGTCGTCCTAAAGCTCAAGCATGACTCATGACTTCATCATTCCACCAATGCGCACAAATAAAAACAGACAGTTTGTAAGGACAAGTTATAATATTAAACTTGAGAATCTCTTCAGGACAAACGCAAACAAAGACCTATTATAAGGCCAACAAAAGTAAACAGAGAGATGAGCTGACCTCTGGACCCATGCCACAGACTTGTAGGAATTATCACTGCGGCCATAGCAACTACAACCAGGCCCAGGATGATCACCATCTGATCTGTAAGGATTATCCTTGGACCTCTGCTGACAGTCGCCAGGCCCCTGGGGCTTACCACAGCTCACCACGAGGTGTTTTTCCCTGGACCCATTGCCTGTGCAGAGGACAGTTCTCTAAATAAAATAAAAAGCAGATTTAAAGTGTACCTTATTTTAGTATAATGCTGTAAGGAAGAACAGGAAGCATCAATTCCCAATTAAACAGAAGGTGTGCTGAAACTCAAGCCTGACCCCCTATTGTCCAGCAGGTTCCAGAGATTCCCAGTGCAGCTGGAATACAGCCTTTTAGTTTGAGACATTGGAGACAGTTGGCTCATTGAAACTGCTGTTCAGGAAGACAGGAAAGGCGCCACCTCAGGCTGCTGACAAACATGAGGGGTTGGACGAAAGGTTCAAATGTCACTTTCAAGCACAAGAGTCACAATAATGAGCTATCGGGTGAGTTAAGTCAGTTTACCTTAACTTCGACATTGAAGATAAGAAACACTCTTTCCAAACACAGGGTCAATGGCAATACAACGTTTGTCCGTCTGAATCTGTGTCCCATCTGGTATTTCTGATGTAAAGTACTGCCGGGGAGAGATATATGTCAGTAGATCTTTCTGATTCATGGTTCTGTGATTTCAAGTGTTGACTCATTAAGAAACAAAAGCCACAGAGACACATGGGATGCAGACACGTCTTCCTCTTAGCGAACAGGTCTCCCTTCAGAATAGCTCTTTTTGTGGGTTAAACGCATTTTGTCATGGGATAAGACTTTCGGAGTTTAGTAAGAGACCCCGGGGAGCTCCCGCCCATTAATGCAATTCCAGGCACACAGCCAACGATGGGGAATTTCATCAGCGAGGAATAACCTTCTTCACCTCTCTACTGGCCCTAGGAGTGGAGTCTTCAGATCCCCCTCAGCTCCTGACACTCTGGCCACAGAGAGAGAGCGTGCATGTTTGCTGCTATCTCCCACTAAAGGAAGTTTAAATGGCTTCGCCCTTGAGGCAATTCATTCCTCAGGAAATCAAGTGATATCAGCGTTCAGCAATGAAAAAGATCTTTTGAGACCCAGTTATGTTTTAATAACCATGCGATAATTCGCCCGGCATTAAGTGGGTCTGAAAGACAGAAATGTGTCTTTCATTGGGAGACAGATGGACTGAAGGAAAGGCAGAAACAGACTGCAAGTCCACACAGAATCAAAGGCAATACAGCGAATGACAAAGCGTGACAGCATCTGTGAACTTCTGTGGGTCAGATTTCGGACCAGCATTCCATTCATCTCCCGGTCCAGTCTGGAATTCAACGCAAATTCGAAATGCAGAAAAGCACTAGACTGAAAGCAAAAACATCAAACAGAGTTTTTTAGTTGGCCAATAAAAGACAGGAGTGGCTGCGTCTTTGTCGTCCCGAAAAAAAAAAAAAAACAACAACTAGCCATGGACTCACTTAGGATATTTACAGCTTTCATTTGATACATTTATAGGAGTGTTTGGGAGCAGGATGTATATTAAAGCACCACAGAAACTCATAACTTTGCCATGAGAGCCATTTTCAGCCCCATTTGATTTCTGGGGAATATTTGCTCCCTCATCTCACCACAACCTTCCTGGCGTCAGTCAGTCAGCTTCTTGAGCATGTCCACGCATTAATTCTCAGGTTTTTCTTTGAGGTCCTCACACATTAACACGCCTTACATCACTTCTGCAGATAAACATTCTGTGAGCTCCCTGAGGTCACAGAAATCTTTCAGAGGTTAGGATACATTTCCAAGTTAATAAACTGCCCACTCCTGTGTTCCCCAGACAACAACCCTAAGCCCTGCAGAAACGGCGCCATGGAGGTCAAAGCTCCTGACGGTGCCCAAGCATTGGGGGGTCATTTTATTTATTTGTTTGTTTATATTTCCAGAGTTTTGCGTTTCCCCAGTCCTCACAGGAAGAGACTTCATCAGGGGCTGAAGAACTTTGTGACTAATTGCCCTGCACTGACGCTCGAGCAGTTTGCTATGATGAGCCCATCACAGGACTGTGCAAATTAGCATCCACCTCTAGGGAGTCTGGGAAATCCCCCCCCCCTTTTTGTATCCAATCACATTTGCATGACAAAGATATGGCTTTCCAATAGCCAGGGTCCTGTCCGTGTTCCTGGCTCTCTGTTCCCAAGGCAGCCCTATTGATCCCTGATTTTTCCATGCGTACCGCTTATGCCCAGCGCAGTGAGAGTCTGGGAATGTGGGGAACTGGATTAGTTCTGCACATTAGCACTTTTTAATGGGGAAAATTGGCCAGTGTGTGATCCCAAATGGAACCGGCCTACAAATTAGACCGGGCCTCCTCAGAGCCTTGCTAAACACATACCAATCAAGCTCACTCATTAATACTTCAGACTAATTATTCCTTGAAAAGCAGGATGAACATTAAAAGAAAGGTTTCCTTAGAACTGGTTTACCTGGACTCTACCAACATTGCATTCCCTTGGATACATTTTTATTCAAGCACCAGCCATGACCTTTGACCTCTTACCTTCATTGCTGTTTGTTTGGATTAGTGCAGTGGATATGCTAATGCCATGCATGCCTGACAGAGCACCGCAGGTGTTCTGCAGCCTACCTGAATGAAGTTCTCTAGCTTTGCCTTGGCTTCTGCAAGGGTGGGGTCAGCATGCCTCACCTTGACCTCGGGGTTCAGCTTCTGGGCCTTCAGTCCATTGCCAACCACATGACCTGTGTAACTGAGAGAAAACTCCAGTTACTGCTAACTGCAACTGCACCCACCAAAGCTCAGGGCACTATATCATTTACAGTACATCATGGTGGGCAGCATTTTAGCCCCCCCCCCCCAAATATGGCTGAGGTCAGATCTCACCCCCGGTTCTGCATGCGGGATGTTTAAACACCCTCTCCATGATTGTTCCAGAATTCAGTCGCATGCAGTTAGGTGAAACGAAATCTCAATTTAATAAATTAAGACACAAAAAAATCATTATGTTTAATGTTTTTCTAGATAAGGCTACTTGCCCCTGACCTGAAGAGTGGGGACCTCACTTACATTTCCACCACTGATTGTTGGATTTGCAGGAAACAAATGCTTTAAGCATTGCTTTAAGTCATTACTGTGATTGTACATTACTGTATATTATCCTCCAATCAATGCCCGATGCCAGTTTGAATATTATCCTCCAATCAATGCCCAGTGCCAGTTTGTATATTATCTTCTAGGCAATGGCCAATGCCAGTTTGTATACCATCCCCCAGTCAATGTGCCATGCTGTAAATCGCATATAGCCCATGATTTTATAGATTTTTTTTTTTAGGTAAGGGGCTGAAAATACCTGTGTGAGGGTATCAGTAAATGCAGTTTGTCAAGTTTACTTAGCATTAATGTGCAGCCTCCCCCCTCCGGCTTTGTGGACAGATAAAGATGATAACTTATAGAACAATGAAATGTCAAATCTATAAAGCGATGAGTCAATATTATCATTTTGAGATAAAAATGGTCACATTCTAGATCAATCCAAGGACACCTGCATGACACATTTGGGCACCTTCTTACATGGGGGCTGCTGAGCGGCCTTCAGAAATTCAGGGGGATGTCAGGTACACAGTCAGACTCCCCAGCACTTATGACTCCTGTCTAGTCCTTACATAGGACTAGTCCCTCAGTCCTGTAATTTCCAGGGAAACCAAAAAAACAAATACCTAACATGAGAAGTGTGCAAGCTCCACCCCTATACGGCCCTTGGTGTGCGTTTTATAGCACGCAGCTAGTGAATGCTTTCGCTGGAAGACAGTAAAACGCGCATGGAAAAGCAGAAACGCTTCCCTAGAACCTGAAAGAAGGCTACATTTCAGCCTCTAACGCCTGCTTAGAACATTAACAGCAAGCGACTCGCAGCAGAAATCGCCAGACCTAAGTGTAGAGGTGCCAGATGGGCCGCTCCTGCATTTCATACATAATGAGAGACTTTCTCCAGTTCAGTGCTGCTCAGTGACCTAATGGGCTTTCTGGGCCCTCCATTCAAAGCACTGGAATTTGACCAAAAGGCTCTTTTAGGTCCTTCCAGCCCACGCAGCGGCATAAATCTGCCCCTTGTCAGTTCTGCCGAAGACATTACGCTAAGGAGTCTCTTTTCCACATGGGAAACACACAGGCCGATGCTGGCTCGCCACATCCAATTACAGGCCAGCTCCGCAGGGACGTGTAAAACAGGGAGGGCCTCAGAGAAGCTCACCAGTGGTCAGCTTCTATCACGGCACTCTCTGGACGCCTGGCGAATGTAGCATCTGGCTAATAACCACATTGGGCAACACCCCGGACAGGGGGCTGGACCGTCGCTGGGTACGATGCAGTGGACACCTCGAATGGAGGGCCAGACCATCACAGGGTATAGTGAGGGGGACAGTTTGGCAAGGTGAATGATTTCGAATGAATGAGCCCCACATGAAAACAATCGTTCATCCATCCATCTATGCATTTTCTGTAATGTTGCAGGGGATCCAGAGCCAACTCAGGATGGCCCGCCAACCCATTGCCGGGCACGCTCACACACCACTCACTCACACACCATTCACTCACACACCACTCACTCACACGTCATTCACTTACACGCCACTCACTCACACACCATTCACTCACACACCATTCACTCACGCACCATTCACTCACACACCACTCACTCACACACCATTCACTCACACACCATTCACTCACACGCCACTCACTCACACACCATTCACTCACACACCACTCACTCACACACCATTCACTCACACACCATTCACTCACACGCCATTCACTCACACACCACTCACTCACACACCATTCACTCACACACCATTCACTCACACACCACTCACTCACACACCATTCCAAACACAATCAGAACATGTCAAATTCAAACTCACAGAGCCTGGGAGAGAAATAACTAAAAAGGCTCCATATTAAGAGCTTAAATGTATTAGATCTTCATGTGTATTCCTGGACAGTGTCTCTCGGCTCGGCCCCTGTGAACCCCAGACACATGTCTCCTCCCTCATTATTGCTCCAAGGGGCTCCCTAAGGACCAGTTTGAACAACACTGCTCTGGGAAACAGGATTTGAATGACCTTGAATCTTGTCATTGTACTCAAAATGCACATTACCGCTCACAGAAGTCTAAATTGAAGCAGGATGGCAGGAACACATCTCTACCGCGGCCAACATTTCCAGCCATGAGGGCTGGTGCCCGGTGATGTAGCTGTATTCGACTTCAACAGCGAATCAGGCGAGTCTTGGGGACGTATGTCTAAAGTTCGTCAGTCTTGCTGAGGGAAGTGATCAATAGCGTTTCAACTGTCAACTGACACAAATGACTCATAAAAAGGTTACGCTGTGAAGGACGCCAAAAGACCTCGGCTCCACAGTGACGTCTGCTGAAAGAGATGCATGTATCGGGGAGGAACAAGGTACTAGCCATGAATCAGCATGTCTGCAAGCTTGTTCCTCCCGATTTCGGAATTAACACATCACCTAGTTTAGATTTGTCTTTTAATAGCACATAATGGTCAATTATAGCTCAGTGGGAATCTTTTCCGATGTGTGGTGGGTTGCTGGTTTAAGTTGCATGCCCAGCGGGGTAGTCATATCACCATTGGGCCTTTGAGCAATGTCCTTAACCCCAATTTCTCCTGGATGATTTTGATCTCTGCTCCTTTCTTGCATGTTTTTTAAGAGTGATTTTTTTTTTAGCCAGAGTGAGGCCGTATGTACTTCTCCCTCAGACACCAGAACAATCTATATGTTCTTTCCTTAAAAAATAAAATAAAATAAAATAAATCATACACATGAAAATAACTCTGTGAAATATCATGGATAACATTGTTATTCGCACAGAAAATCATGACAGGCCTTTGCGAGGAGTCCCTTGGTATGGGAGGGGGGACCACACACGGCGCTTGTCCTACATGCAGGGATGGCTGAGGATGAGTGGGCTGAGTAGGTCGTATCAGGGCCTGGTGAAGAACCGCTCACTTTCAGCATTGGTGGGAAGGAGGACCAGAGCCTGGGCCCCTCACTGGGCCTTGGTTAGGGAGGTGCAAGTCTTGGAAGACAGTGCTTTTCTAGCAAACCGAGTCTCCAACCTGAACCATCACTGACATCCAGCTGTTCAAGAAAGGAGCCCATGCAAAACTAACTAAACCCTTGTTTCCATGCCGACAGACGTGGCCGGCTACATTAGCTAACCCATTAGCCATATGCTCGGGCAGGTTGACGGGACACGGCCCGGTACGGAGAGTATTAACGCCGGCTATGCATCTGCTAAGCATTGCGCAGGGGTGGGAAAGAATGTGTTTAACGAGCGGGAGGGCCACAGACACAGAGCCAAACTATTAATTAAAATGATCGTTTCATTGTTGATGTCACATTGCTCGGTGTTAGGCAGAACCAGAGTTGTGCTCCGAGACAACCCCTCCAAACAATGCATCTGGTGCTTCAATTATTCATACAAGACTAATCCTTCAGATGTCCAGTGCTACTGGCTTCTGTGGCCTCTTATCCTGCATTATTCTCCACGATTGCCAGCTATAACCAACAAGTCCTTTATGGGCGATGCAAGCTCCAGTCTTAAAGGGTTGTGTTTATTCTGGCTACGTGCTACTGCTTCTAGCGAAAAAATTAAGGTGATGGCCGTGACTTCAGACCTCAAAGATTGAGAAACACATGTCACTTCCTGCTCCAGCTCGGACATATTATTATGATTTCAGAACATGACTGGGATGGCTCACATCACAAGTTCACTACCTCCTGCTTTGAGTGAAGGATTCTGGGAGAGGAAGCCTTATTGTGAGACCACAAACCTCTTGGAAGGGTCTTGGAAGGAACCTCTTTATGTTCATACAGGAGCAAAGCTTTTTTCCCTTTCTTTATTGGATGGCAGAAGCTATATTAGGCCAATGGGAGAGTCGCGCTGCAGCAAGAGAGTCCGCCCTGATGGCTGCTGTGTTTGGCTGTTATGTGACCTAGAAGAGTCTGAACCCAGTTTTCACAGACTCATGCAGGAAAAACGTCTGTTTACAACCAACATCATGACAAGTTGCAACAGGCCAGGATGACGAGGTCGTGCTGTATGAAAGGGCACAGTTTTCTCACAAAGAATCAGCAACGAGATTCGTTAAAATAAATAAAACACAAAAACCTAAATGCTTTGGATAAATAACCCAATATGATGAAGTCACAAGAATAAATATTGAAATAATGGATGAAACAAAGAGACAAGGCCAACAGTGCAGAGCTGACAGTCACAGCTGTTTCAGTTCCCTTTTACTTTTTATCTTTTCATGACCATGACAAGATGTGCCTTCCCTACAATAAGAGTTTCACTCTAGCTTTACAGATTCTTTTTCAGTGTTTCTCTTACTTGTAAGGGGAACCTCAACAGCACACATACTGCCTCCCATTCTTGCACAATAACTAAAAGTCAAGAGAGCACACAAGCTCAGCTAACCGAAACTGCAACCTTGCACAAATAACACTGCAATTCTACTCACTTGTGATAGAAAATGTTCTGTCAATCTAAGCCCTGTATTAGCTGATCTATTCAAGATGTGCTGTGGACTAGATAGAATATTGCAACCTACCTAGTTTCTGTATGTATTATGCTGCAATATTAAAGTGGACTTTATTACATTTTCTCAGGGCTGCTGGAAGTCCAAAAAATGCCCACAACAATGGAATAATATAAACCTAGAAAGCACAATGCACCAGTGCAAAGTGGTGGTTCTGAGGCTAGGGATGTGTGCTGGTACTCAGAAGGTTGCTGGTTTGAATCATGTAAATGCCAAGAGTGATCCTAGTCTGCATGGCCCTTAACCTGCAGTTGCTTCTTTCTGGGTATGACGTTAATCTACATCCAATCCTGCAGGCAGGTCCTCGATTTACTGGGAAAGTTTGGGGGTTGGTGGCATGACTGGCGCTCCAGCCGCAGGAATGAAAACTGTTACATTGCACTTGGGCTAGTGTGGTGCTGAGGTACCACCAGCTGCACTTGGGTTCATCCCTGAGGTGGGTTGTCATGTGGTGGGTCTTTGCAATGCGATGCTCACTGCATGCTCCTTAACTCTCTCTCGCAGTGCATGTTGCACTACAAAGCCTAGATGGTCACTGCTTTTAATTCATTTTCCTGCAGTCTTAGTCCTTATGTGTAATCATCAAAATTAGATAATAAACTTTAAAAGCAGTAAAATAATAGTAGGATGCCTCTGATGGGGTTTAGCTGGGTTTACTGTTTAGACGCATGAGGGAGAGCAGAACGGCTTATGAACCTCAATCTGCTTTTAGTTTTTCTAAGTATTCGCTGGTTCTGATACTCCAGCCTGCCAGCTTCCAGTGCCCTTAAAAGATGCCAAATTCATGCTATAAATCTGTTGTCACCCTCTCACAGGTGGCTATTTACTGCCAAAGAAGTTCGCAGTATGTAATTATAATCCATCCTCCTTGTCTGGCACAAGAGAAACTTTTTACATACACAGTTTTCTGAGGAATGATGCTCCCATGACTCACAGTGGCCCAAGGCCTTGTGGGAAAAACACAACGTGATGACGGTTTTTACAGATGGAAGCAAAGCGGTTGAGCAAGTGGGGGTGGGGGGTGGGGGGGGTGTAATGAGCCACTGCAATTCCTCTCTGAAGCTGGCATAACACAAGCCGTGGGACTTCCTGTTATGGGGCTAAATTAGGAACTAGTGTCACATAGTAGCAATACAGACTCTTCATTGTAGGTTACTTTAGCCCCATTCTGTGGTGCAGGGTGAAGGCAACCATACCCATGTGTGTGTGTGTGTGTGTGTGTGTGTGTGTGTGTGTGTGTGTGATCATGTTTGTATTACATTGTGGGAACCAAATGTCCCCACAATGTGATAAAAAACTGTTATTTTGATGTTGTAGTGATCACCTTTTTGGCCCCCAGGAGACGAAATTCAATTTTACAGAAATCTGTTAATGCAATAAAAAAAAAAAAATAATTAAAATGCCAAGAGTCTTGTGTTCTGTTTGGTTACTTATGGTTAAGGTTAGGGCGGGGTAAAGGTTAGAGTTTAATAGTTGGAATTAGGATTTAGTCCATAGAAATGGTGATTCTCCATCTTCATAAGAGGATAAAGACCCAAGCCTTTACAGTCCTGTTTTGTTATATGGCTGAGAGGTTTGGACACTTTCCAGTGACCTGAGATGAAGACCAGACTCCTTTGATATTAGGTCTCTGATGAATCCTTGAGTACCGCTGGTCTGCCTCTGTGTTGAACGTTGAACGTTACTCTCAGGGTCCCAAATGAGGCACATTACCTGCATTGAGGCAGTCAGTTACAGCACTATGGTCATGTGGCGCGATTCCCTGACAGTGATCTGGCTCGGAGGGGTCCTCATCGCCGAGGAACAGCTGGACCGGGCCAAGGGGACGCCCACGTAACACCTGGCTGGGGCATGTGGACGGCCATTTCCAGAGGGTGGGACTGGACCACGTGTCGGGCTGGGGGGGGGGGGGGGGGGGCATCAAGGGGAATCTCGGGGGTTTTTTTGGTTGGGGTGGGGGGCGTTCGTCAGTGTACGGGGGTAGCCCCCGTCTCCTCCGTGC
>JAABNY020000043.1:17364951-17377930 GCA_015164015.2 Brevimyrus niger | reverse complement strand
AAGCGCACGCAGGGGGTCCAACTATGTGGGGGGGGGGGGGGGGGGGGGGGGGGAACAAACAAGCATGGCTGATACTACCTCTGAAACAATGGAGGGGCTTCCTTAGGGTTCCATAGCAACTGGCACCCCATACAGGGCGTCACCTGCCCCATGCCTGCCCCTTCCTCGACCAGGCTCCAGAATTATTATAACCGTTCAATCATTTGTGGAAAATGGAAAGAATATAACAAGTTCAGTGAAACCATACTGATAATGACCACATCCAATAGAGCGTAAAGCTGCTGGCGTCCACCGTGAGAGACTAAACGTGAACTTTAGGTGCGTTTGAGGGAGAGACTTAACATGCCCTTCCCTGAGGGCCACTCAGGTCTGCTAGCGGGCCCAGCGAATCCTAACACTGCCCCCTTTTCTCTTCTCCTCATCAACCTGCCAAAAAGCCCTCAAACAGGCCATGTTGGTAACCTTGCATTTATTTAACAGACCCATCCAAAGTAACATACACATGAGGAAACTGTCAGTTCAGAGAGCAAGTATTAAGGGCACACCTATGATGTCAGCCATGGGATTTGAACCTATGACCTCCTGGACACAGGGACAGACTCCCCCAGGCACACACCACCAGGATCAGTGCGGGCAAGATCTGAGACTCCATGGTTAAATAGTCTACCACAGTGAGGGTATTCATGCTTAAACAGCCGCACAATTGTGTGTGTGTGTGTGTGTGTGTGTGTGTGTGTGTGTGTGTGTGTGTGTGTGTGTGTGTGTGTGTGTGTGTGTGTGTGAGTGTGTGTGTGTGTGTGGAAATGCATGCCTAGGAATGCATTTAGGAGCTGAAAAGAGAAAACTGCGGTCCCATCGCCTGCCGCAGAAACCTCCACCCTCCCAAGACGGCACAATAGATTCCAGATGTCTGCGCGATAAACAAACGGATTGTCATAACCTGCAAGATATACGAAGCTGCGACAACTGCGCAGGCCGTCTGCCTTGACAGACAAGCGTGAAGCCGTGGACAAACCAGGCCAGCTTGGTCTGAGTTTGCTGGCACAAAATCAATAAAATACAAGCCGACATTTGCAGGGTTGATCTAATTAAAATTATGTGTTTCTTTGGCTTAACTGATCACTGCCCATTTCAAACAAACATGTGCTAAACAATCAGCAAAAAACTCAAGGCAAGGAAACACATATTAGCTAAGAAGGAGGATCCAAATGAACTGGCTGCCTGGATTGACCTCTGCTATAAAGTGCTAGATTTTTCTCTCGGCCCGTTTTGTGAACACAAGCTGGCCGTAGAGGTGTGTAACACTATGGATAGAAAACCACGAAGGCAAGATGCTCTTCATTCTTGACGACCCACCATCCCACAGTCCCACTGCCAAAAGAGAGATAAATGGACTTGTGTACTGATTCCACGGTTACTGTATTTACTGAAAAGCCCTGCTACGAGGAACATTTTTTTAATCGTATTTTGCTAAACAAGAATTTACGACGTCGCAGTGTTTATCCCGACATAGAGATCAGGATCAGAATGGCCCAGATTTTCCTGGCCTCTTATATGGAGTAGGACTGAAACATTCACACCCTGGACATACTTTTAATAATGGCACAGAAACATGAAGGGTCAAGCCGTTTCCCTTGGGTGGGGAAGGTTCTGTGGACTGTGGCATGTGACGTTCGCCCCCCCCTACACACAATTATCCACAGCAATCCCATCAGCCTGTTCCCCACTCCTTTCTGGGCTCCCAGTAAATCGTTTTGCTTTCAAACTGTACCCAAAAACCCAGATCAAACCCATTTAAGGAAATAGTCTTTACAGCATATTAACCCTTTAACAGGCTGCTTACCACAGGCTACCAAACCTAAGATTCAGTCTCACCTTCACTGCATGCAAGTCGGACTAGGAGCTAATGGGAACCAGTCACTCTTTCCCTCCTTCAAATATGTGGTCCAATCTGCTCTCACCAAACAATCATGATTATACCCTCCCGCCTGAAACAAACTGTCTAATATTCTACTATCGTTTGTTCACCTGGAAATCAGGATCATCCCAAGACCAGGGCATGACTTCTCTTATTACATTAGAACAAAAAACATTCCCTGGAGTCCCACAACCCCATTGCCTCACGGCCACATGCTAGCAGACTGTTCCTTGGTCTCCACCTTAGCCAAAGAAAACTCTGGTTTCATGACACTTAGCCCTGTCCATGTGATCAACTGTTAATCAATACCAAATACCAAGAGCTGGGAGAACAGGGAATAGTATAAAATGCATAGTTAAAGTAGTAAAGTACAGGATACATGAGGAGCCTCCTTCCACTCCCGTGCAAACAGAACTCACACGAGGGTGCCAAATCCTCACAGCCCCCCCCCCCTCCCCCACACACACCCACACACACACACAAGCGCATGATGAGCTTGAGAAATCAGCCCAAAGAATGCACTTCTACATCTCAACATTTCATCTCAGAATCTTCCAGCCCAAGATGCACCGATAAATCACCCACGAAACAGCGGGGAATCTGCAGCACTCGTCTCCCTCTGTTAATCCAGAGGCAAATGCCTCATTATTCAAAGAGCCGAAGGTTATTGTGGTGAAACGGCCACACATACAGATGGAACACGAGAGACCATTTCACTATTGGTGTCCAATCCACTAGACCATGAGCACAATTATTGGTTAGACATTCAGGAGTTCATGCATTCCATTGGAGTGTCAGTACCCTGTATGTAGCTTTTCCTCTTCTCTATACTGAGTCTTTCTAGGTGGCTTCCAGTGAAGGTATATTGGTCATAAGCTCATGTGGTGCACTAGGCAGACCATCCTCCTACCTGTCCACCACGTCAGCGCCATTCCAGCAGGAAAAGGCATCGACTGCAGCCACTCCCTGACACAGAGCCTCAGGCAGGGTGCTGAATATGGTTTTGTAGTGCTGGATGCGACGGCTGAAATCCCTGCAACAGAGCAACCCGAGGCAGTCAGAGAGACCCCTGGCTAATGGTTAGTCTGGTTGATCCGAGATGGACACCTGACTGAGAGGGTGGCTGAGGGCCAGACCTGCAGCTGAAGATCCAGGAGGTGAGCAAGACAAGGAAAAGAAAGTTAGATCCAATCTGTTAATAAAAGTGTGAACAGTATGAAGATGATGCTTAGGGTTATGACAACTTTAAAACAAGCTGGTGTAGATATACACTTGAGGTCCACTTCATTAGATACCTCTGGGCTGGACCACACAGGACTCACTTTTGCATCCAGAGCCTTACTTCCATGATAAGAGTTTTTTCTGCAAACTTCTGTTGTACCTGAGCTATTATTTTTGCACTCGAGGCCATACTGTTAGCCTTAATGAATCTGCCCGTTCTCCTCTGACCTCTCTCATTAATGAGGTGTTTTCAGTAATGGAGCTGCCCCAGACTGGGCGTTTTTGTTCACCAGGTCATTCATTGCGAGTCTCAAGACTCAGTAGTGTGTCAAAATCCCACAGGAGGGACCGTTTCTGAGACGCTGGAAGCAGCACGTCTGGCAAATGACAGTCACAGCACATTCAGAATCGCTTAGATCACCCATCTTCACCATTCTAATGCTTAGTCACACAGTAACTCTTCACCCTGCCCATGTGCTGTATGTATAACTCTGCCATATAACTGGAGGAGCAAGTGGCTGCATTAGTGAGCCGGTGACCCAATGAAATGACCACTAAGTGTATGTGGAGGTTACAAGCTTTACACTGCATGCTTCTAATTAATGTTAGAATGCAGAGACGAAAGCGCCCCTAGAAGAAAACATTTTAAACAGCAAGATTCGCTGCGCATGGCCTCACCTTCAGAGAATGGGGGATGGGGGAGCATTGGGACAAAAAGGATCCATGCTTACCTAGACAACTTTTTCATATTTTTATGTTTATCGTTCTTGGAGGGTTTCAGAGGTAGGGAACTGGGGACGGTCAGACGCTTGGGGGACGATGGGGGGGACGGTGGGGGGGAGCTGGAAGCAGGGTGGGGAGACGGTGAAGGCAGTGGAGAAGACGGGTCAGAGTGAGCAGGGGGGAGCACACGGAGGACAAAAAGGGGAAACAAAAACACAGTTAACATTGAGATCATGACCTCGGCAAACACAGAGAACATGTAACACGAAAAACTGAGAACATGCAAGTCAGGCGTGTCCGCATACCGTGAGGAATGGAGTCGTGTGACAGTGATGTCAAATGTGCTCTAAATACTTCAGTGGAAAAACATCATGGGGATCATAAATATTCGTAGCACCGCATGTCTTACACCTGGTTAAGGACCTGAATAAATGACAGCAGTTGTGCTAGTGCTTCCAATACATTCTGTTGTTCATAGCTCATCTGCTCCTCCCCCTTCTGTTGGGGGCCACTGCTGTTTCACCGAACCAGCTGCTCCCCTCTCGGTATAGTCACACTGTAGCTGCTGTTAGCATCACTACTTGCCTCAGTGGCGACCAGCACCAGGTAGGGAAACCTTTCTGCAGTGAAAGTCTGAGGTCACTATAGGCCAGCCAATGAGTTGCCAAAACTGAATACCCAACTGTGGTGGAGAGTAAAGCTCTGCTAAGCCTCCCCCCCCCAAGCCCCTGATAGCTATAGCAGCAGCACAGAGTCACAGACCTGTCTGAAGGTGGGAGATCTCCATGTAAGTCCTGGAGTCACAATGCAGCTATTGGAGCTCAAACTTGGACTTATGGGAGTCATCACACGTATCAATCAACACTAGCTGGCTTAGCTTAGCTTAGCATTAGACACGAGACTGAGTGTGTAGACATATGATACCAATCAGCACGAAAGAATTAACTGCCGTTCTAACCATAAACTCAGATCTCTTCCCTATCTGAATCAAATCGCAGAGCCTCTTAACTCCTTCGCTGCCAATGATCTCCAGCTCACCGTGTCAAGTACTGCCCTGCGCTTTGTTGTTACTGCAGATGAGGACAGTGGTATGGAGGGGGTCTGTGTCCCAGTCAACATCAGCCAAGATCGGCTCTGCTCTCACCTCAGGAGGGCGCTGAGCTGCGACACAAAAGGCTCAGATTCATTTGTCGGCCAACTGGAGGGCAGGGGAGTGGACATGCTGGGGGAGGCTGCTGTCTCGTGGGAGGAATACTCGCCGGTCGCCGTCTCTCTGGGCTGCCCACACATCATTTCTACCTGGATGGTAGACAGCAAGGGCAAGAGAAAGGAAAAGGGGGATGAATCCTTCGCAAGGAGAGTTTGCCCCAAAACCAGGTGAACAACAAACATTGTTATGGAGTAGATGAGATGAAGCAATTAAACGAGCAACAGATGAACAAATGTCGAGTACAAATGATCCAGCCTTATGGAGCTACAGACCGGACAAGGTTCCCATTAACTGTACCATTCCTATCAAGCATTGCCAGTCAAACCTCACAAGGACAACCCCCCCCCCCCAGTGAATGGAGCACGTCCGAGACAAGATAAAACTGGGAGGTGAATGCTGTCTCGGGAAGCACACGGGCTTCGATCAGCATGGCAGGTCTGATCCAGCATGGAATCTTTCCGTCATAAAACACACCCATGTTTTCCATTCATGACCCTCACACTCCATTTATGTTCCTTATTTGTTTGCAGTGTCAACTAACATACCTCAGGTTCAACAAGGTGCCAGTGAATTCTTATTCTATAGCAGAATAAGATATTTGCAGATAGCTTGGATTTATTGACCAATCAGACAAAACCTTCCTTATAGCTGCCTTATAAGGGTGTAACGATTCTCCAAATCCACGGTTCAGTTCATACTTTGGGCTTTTTGGGGCTGGTGTGTGAATAAAAAACAAAAATCTGGGTCTTTACTAATCATTAACAATTTGGAACACTAAAGAGGATTATTATCCATCTTGAGCTAAAGAATCTGGCCTAGATTTTAGCACAGACGCGATCACTCAATTGTGACATAGTCCCTAGTCTTGTGACAATTGGAAGATAATAAAATAGGTGTAATGTGCATTTTTACAAAATGTACAGCTTGTTATAACTTTAAATAGAATAATAATTTTATGATATACTGTTAATTGTAAAATGAAAAATTAGTTTTGTAACATGAATAAAGTAATAAGAGCTGAACAGGCCGCCCCTGTGGCTGGGGGGCTGGGGTTGGGGGGGGATCATGTTTCCATTTCCCAGATCCGTGACACAAGATCGTCAACATTTGTATCACCGTTTCAGTCTTGGTTTTCTGAACCGTTGCACTATTACTATCCAGCAGACCAAGTCATATGCTAATGATACCCTGTCCTTCCCTTTGATCAGAACAGCAGTCAGATTACTACAAAATGAGGTATTTCAAATAAAAAAAAAGGTTCGAATGCAGTTCCCTAAGGACAGCTTGCTAAGGCTTTAGTTTCAGTTCTGTAATGTCATCGTGCATTTTTATCAAATATACATTCCTGTTGGGGTCAACGTGTAAATTCTGTTAGAGAGTCATGCGAGGAGGACATGCAGTGACATTACGAAGCATTAGGTCTCCAGGACACAAATAAATTCAGCCAAGTGACAGAACAGATGAGGCAGCAAATCAGATGGAAGGTTGGGATCGTGTTAGAGCAGACATTAGTACTCGCTAATATCTGAATATGTGCCTCATGTAGCATTTAGGGAAAGACAGAGAGAGAGAGAGAGAGAGAGAGAGAGAGACAGAGACAGAGAGAGAGAGAGAGAGGGCGGGGGGGCAGCGAGAATGCCTGGGGAGCAGAAGAGCAGGGGATGCAGAAAAATGAAAGCCAATTAAGAACTGCTGAAGTGCTCTCCTTCTCCGGACACAGCCAATCAAAATCCCAGTAAAACACACCATCATTACTTTAGCAAAGAAAGAACCTACTGACAGGATCTCCAATGGAAAATGTGCTCTGGTGGCAGAATTCCTTACTGAAAAGTCGAGTGCTATGATTGGCAGGACCCAAAGTCAAGAAAGGGAACTTACAGAGCACTCAAGAGAAACTCAGGGAGCCCAGGGGAGAGTGAGGGGATTGCCGCTCCTCCAGGTGGAAAGCATTGAGGGCCATTCTGAGGTGCTCTGGGTGCCAGATGAGGGCGCCAGAGAGCAGCACTGCTCAAGTGGTATTAATAACTGAGCTATTATTGGGCTGGAATTCTTCAAACACCCAGACGCACCGGCGGGAGTCCTGGGGAGTTCGAGGGAGCAGGAGGTGAGGGGGTCAGAACTGGAGCAAAACACTGCCAGTGCTGGAACCTGCCACTGCGTTAAGTCACCTAAACAATGTTAGATTCTACAGCAACCTTCTAGTTACTGAACACAAAGGCGGCAGAAAAAATCAGTGCCAGCCCTTTAAATGACCAAATTAAAGCCTTGCTGAAATCACTGAAGACCTCTGGGTTTCCCACACTTACAAAATTATACTATTTTGATTAACACTGAGGCAAAAGAAAACAACAAACACAGCATGAGTCCGGATGCAAACACAGGAAAGACAGTTGGCTTTCTGTGAAGACCAGTTCCATTCAACATACTGGGAGCAAAGATAAGCCCCACCTACCTACACATCACCCTAACAAATCAGGGATTAATTGTTGAACTCCCCCTGCTAAACGCATCAACATAGATGGCCCGTGCATCCATTTGCCGTGACTATGGCCTGTGTGTCTTTTTCTCATGAGCAAGTATATTTGACAGCCTTCCTGCAAAGGCCAGGGGAGGGTGGAGCACAGTCAGATGATTGTTGGTGTCCATGCTACCCTGTAGCTCTGGAAGATCAGCTTACAGCCGCCAAGGGTGGTCCACTGAGGGGTTTATTTGTGCAAGGATTCACCAGTGAAGATCAGGATCTTTCTCATAGCTTTTTTGTCCCCCTGCGCTGCAATGCATTGTGGGAATGAGGTCCAGCAGGGCCAAACACTGTATATACATTAGGGATTCTTCTCTGCACAACTGCCCTAAGGGCCTGAATGAAGAGTACATAGGAGCACAGCCATGACCAGCCCAACAGAGGGGAGTGACAGACTTTGCATACTGTCACACAGGCAAACTATCCCATACCCTCTCAGAACAATACATAACCTCACATTCTCTTTCACTATGCATACACACTCAGCTCTTAAACTCCCACACCCTCTAATTACAGCTCTCAAGCAAACTCTGCACGCAAAACGTACAAACAACCTTCGCAAAGCTTGCACAGAACGTCACACAATGTTACCCAGTTCTTATAAAACTTCACGTACCCTCATAAACGTGCAGAAAACAAAGGCAAAAACTACAATCAGTTTCTCATTAAGGGCAAGAGGGGTCTATGAATCCTGTGTCATTAGTGGGGGGGGCAGAGTCTCGAAAACGCAGACGTCCACTTGTGGTCCACACTGAGGACATTCAGGGAATACAATTAGCCGGCGTGCCACTGCTTGTGCTAAGTGGTGACACTATATGCTTACCCATAATCCTCCCTGGTGAGGCATGAAAAGAATGAATGCAGGAGCTGTAAAATCCCCATATCAGCACCGACCCCGCCTGACACCATCCCTGTCCGGTTCGCACGCCAGTAGTGCGGTTTGGACCTTTCCCCTGCTGTTACGGAAAGATGGCTCCTCATTCTGATTTCCCACAGTCTCCCGCCGGCCCCCACTGATTTACAGCATCCCCCACTCCACGACCTCTCTCACATGTGGGTGCCGGTTTCCCTTTGGGGACAGACCACTGACTCATAGAGTTCTGATTCCCGTTCCCCTCCAAATGATGTCAGTTATAATTAAAGAGACACCCTTCCTCTCGTAACTCATTATAAATAGTCATTCAACTGTAATTTGACTAAATAAAATGCTTATGGACACATCTCCAAATGTTTGCCGTGTTTTAAATCAATAACATGTGATTCCAAAGTTCGACGGTAGCGTTGACCTGAAAAAGGGTATCTACAGTTTGTTAAGGAATATGTGAAAGAGGCTGATAAAAACAGAAGCGAATAATACAATGTTGAGAAGTTCTAGAGTGGAATGGAAGGGGACGGGGACCGGGACGGGGTCGGGGTCGGAGACGGGGATGGGCTCGGGGTCGGGGGGTTGTATGTACAGCCTATAAAGGGGATAAAATGTTACTCCATCTATTAGATAAATTTGTTCAAAGCAGGGTGCTCATAAGGAAACTGTGTATCTAGGTAGCTATCAACCAATAATATCGGTACCTTTTTACCACAGCGAGAAAGACTGCAACCGTTTGTCGGGGATGAGCGTCACATTAGGCAAGCGAGTACAACGAGGGGTGAGGGGGCACACTGGCATTCCCTCTGTCCCGGCATCAGCGCTCCTGACATACTCCTTCCGATGACATCCTCACCCTCTCTGTGTCGCCTGCGCCTAAAATCAAACCTTTTCAGACAAGCAAGCTGAGTCGGCTCAGCCAGCCCTTCGAGGGACACGGTACAGTACGATGCTATTAGTAAATCTCATGCAGCGACCAGCAATTAATATTACAGCCTGCAAGATATATGGCGGTCTCCCTATGTAATGAGTGAGAAGTTTTTGTTGCAGTGTTTTCATTGAGGTATTCTGGGGTGTTATACTTTCCATTGCAACTGATATGCTGATATAAGTGTGGAATTAGAAGTGCCCAGTCCAGGGCACAGCAGAGATGGACACGTTTACCATAAACTGATCCCCAAAAAGTAGAATTTAAGAGCAGTAGAGATATCTTGGACGGGCAGAACAGGACGACACTATGAGGACGCCTCTGTGAAGCCCTGGTCTCAGTGTGGATTACAGTGAAAAAACTGAAGTGAGCCAACTGATCCAAGGACACAGACCACCACCCCCCCCCCAACCAAAGCCCTCCTCCCTGAGTGAAAATGCAACTGCAGTGAGGTAAAGTGAGCCTCAGTCATCCCAACCATGCGTAAATGCCATGTGAACAACACTTGATACCCCTGCCAACCCCCCCCCCACTCCACCCCCTAAGCAGACTCACACTCCTTCAACATAAACGGGAATGTGCTAAAATGTAATCCCCCCCACCATGACCGTGGAGGCCCTGCTCGCCTGCCAGCTTCACAGTTTCACACGCATCCACTTGACTGCACACTTTTTAAAAGTCCAGCCCTCTACTCAGGGGCCGGTGGGGGCCACGTTGTGAAGGAGGGGCGGGGCCATCGGGAACAGCGCTCTCACATCCCTCCGTCACCCTAACCCCCTCAGTTTGCTGGGACCCCCCGCCCCCCCTGGGTGAGACCAAATACCCACAGCCCAGAGAGAGCATGAAAGCAAAGCAAACTGCTCGCCAGGATCTCCGCAGCTTGTAATTCCCTTAAATACCCTTAAAAAATGTAATTGTTCACAGAGGTGATTAGCAGAAATATTAGTGCAATGTTTCTCAACCCAGTCTTTATGGACTGCCAAACAGTCCATATTTTTGCTCCCTCCCAGCACCTCTGCCAGACAGTCCATATTTTTGCTCCCTCACAGACAGTTCATATTTTAGCTCCCTCCCAGCACCTCTGCCAGACAGTCCATATTTTTGCTCCCTCACAGACAGTTCATATTTTAGCTCCCTCCCAGCACTCTGCCAGACAGTCCAAATTTTTGCTCCCTCCCAGCTCCCTAGACTTCCAGGGGGGCCTGAGGAACTGTCCAGCTTCAGAAACTCCAACAGTGTCTCCTACCTTCAGGTAAGGTTTGATTTTGCCTTGAGAAGTCAATAAGGGGGGGTCCCAGATAATCAAGCAATCAAAGGCTTCTAACTTCAAGTCTGCACGGATACTTGGATCTCAGTCAGGCCTGCCTAACTGGGCGTTCTTGGTTGAGTTACCACAGTGCTGTTTAAATGCTGAGTGTTCTGGTCAGGCTAGATGAGCTTCTAACCTACAGTACGCACTCACACGCACTGCACCCTGCATGATCCCACATATCAGCATATGTCCTCCATGAGCCACCCATCCTATCTTACATGATCCATACACAGCGTTAATCCTACACGCACACACAGACACATATACGCCGCAGCCATAAGTAGGATGATTTCAATCTAATAAAAGATAAAGGATGCTTCCACAGGCTGTCCTGCTGCTTGGGCTCATAATTACACCCCCGCCCCCCAGTCTTGTGCTCCAACGTACTACCTGGCCACTGATTAGATAATGGGTGTGTCTAAAGGCGGGTATGACTATAGGTGGGCGTGTCTAAAGGTAGGCGTATCAAATAGTGGGCATGTCCATTGGTCATTTTTATTGCCCGAAAATTCCATCAATAAATGTTATAGCATAAAGAGATCAGACATTCACCAGATATATTGGTTCAGCTTAATGACTATGATTAGTAGACTTTATACAGTTAAATGCCGTTTATATTTGTTCATATAGTCATACGACATTTCCTATGCTTGGTTACACTTACCATGAAATATCCAGAAAATACAAAGGAAATGACGCCACACTCTATTCTTGTTGACATACCGACCTTTTAACCTTTAACCTTTAACCTTTTAACCTTTCGGTCATGCCCACAAACCTTTTAACACGCCCACAAACCTTTTGACATACCCCCTAACATGACAATATGCCCACTACTCCAGCCTGCAGAAACCTATACTTGTATCTAGAACAAGGCATGGGAGACCCAGACAGGCACAATGCCAGTTCATCATAGGGCACTAAAAAAAAGAAAAAAAGCTAAACAAACATTTGTGGACTAGGGAACCCGGAGGAAGCCAAAATATGGAGGGAGCAGGCCAACGAGAAACACCCCCCACACATACACACACACTCACAGTCACTCACACAACCATACACAGTCCACATACTCATATCTTTATGGGAAATCTCCAATCACTTCTATGGGACAGTCACTATTCCAAACAATGATAACCATTCATATCTGCGGGCATAACCCTAAGCACAAATATGAAAACCTTAAGCCATCTGAAAGTAATAAAACAATTAGGTATAATAATTATTATCTCTAAACATGAGAACATTATCTTGCAAGTATTTTGATCATAAAATGTTAATATATTTACAAACGAAATTAATGGAAGTAACTTATGTGTTCAGGGATGCACAGCTGGGGCAGCACCGCAGCTGGCCAGTAGAGGGCAGGATTCCATGTAGACAGGCCGCCGCGGCACTCACAGCGGCAGAGATGTTGGAAGCGTGGAGTCTGGCGTGCAAGATGGCCGCCCGGATTTGCGTGCGGACGCCGAGGAGCGCGAGTTCCAGGTCGTGGTCTCCGGCCACGGCGCCGCCGAGCACTTTCAGCACGGTCAGGTAGCGCCCCCAGGGCTCGTCCAGCTCCGACACGTCGGCCAGGCAGCCGCGCAGCACATTCAGGCAGTAGCCCTCGCAGGGCTGGATGAGCGTGAGGCCGCGGCAGTGGGGGCAGTATATCATGCGCAGGAGCGCGCGTTCGCAGTCCCGAGACAGCAGCGCTTTCTCCGTGGCGGTCAGGACCTCGGCTCCCTCGGCCACAGCCTGCTTCATAGCCCGGCCTGCCAGAAGCGAGCCCGTCAGCTCCGTGACCAGCTCCGCCGGGTAGGGCCCGAACGGCTCCACCGTCCTCCTCGCGGATCTCATGCACTGGGTCCACTCCACGTCCGGTGACGCGGGACCCCGGGTCAACATCCGGAGGTAGACCAACGGGAAGAGGTGGTCGTAGAAACGCTGCACGGCGGAGTCCACCGTGACGTTGCCGCCCAGGAAGTAGAGGGAGAGGCCGCCAAAGAGCTGGGAGACGAGGGGCTGAGCGTCGGCCATCGATCTGTCGAACAGGGAGCCGGTGAAGCCGATGGAGAAGGAGATCAGGGACTCAAAGTTATCTGCAAGAGAGGGAGGGAGGGTGTCATGAATCTACAGAGAGACTAAGCTGGACATCCTCAGAGAGGAAGAGGGAGGGTGCCTTAAATCTACAGGGAGACTAAGCTGGACATCCTCAGAGAGGAAGAGGGAGGGTGCCTTAAATCTACAGGGAGACCAAGCTGGACATCCTCAGAGATTCAGAGGCAGGGTGCCTTAAATC
>JAABNY020000043.1:17346025-17360301 GCA_015164015.2 Brevimyrus niger | reverse complement strand
GGCACAGAACGACGTGTCTCTAGACACCGTTTAAACTCTGACTTATTGAGTGGGTCACATACACAGGGACGGCACATGTCCAGCAGAGGGAAAGGCCAACATTACTGAGCTGGTCTTCAACAAAGCTCACCCAGGCTGTCGGATAAGGCCCCCTGAGGCCGAGGGTGCCGGAAATGATGCGATCTGGACCATATCTCTTCATTCATTAGGTTTATTAGCAGATGCTTTTATCTAAAGCAAGGACATCTTTGAGAAGGCAGGGTCAGAAGGTTTCTGGAGCAACTGGGGCTTAAGGGCTTTGCTCAAGGGCCCAATGGTGACATTACTTCTGTCGGCCTTGAGATTTAAACTGTCAGCCTTGTGAACAACAAAACGCACAGTATATGAAAGACTTCAGGCTGTTCACTTACTGGGCTCTTCTGGCCTAGACTGACAGCACTAGGTCCCGTTGGTATAGACAGTCAGCTGTCCTTGGTCCTCCTTGGTTGAATTCAACTTCCAAGAATCAGAATTGAGCACGACCTCAGACCCTGTAATGATGAGCAAATAGCCCACGAATCCGTTCACGGCAGCATATTTCTTATTTGTCTGCAAACGGCAGCTCATTTGTGCAGCAAGTCTGGAGCCTTCATTCACAAAACCGCCCAAACTCGAATCCACCATGAGAGTTAATCAGCAATGAGCGATGATATCTAAATCGATGGAACTTTCCAGACAACTCTCAGGTGAAAAAGGGTGGGAACTGAAAGAAGAAAAAAATTAAATGCTGACGTAATAAATAGATATTTTAATGCCTCTTTTAAGCAGTCACGCGATGGTGGATTGAAAACAATGGGATTAATCAGGATGCAGTGCCGAGAGAGTGAGGACAGCCAGTGCCGACTACCCGGTGAGGTAATGGTGTGAGTAATGCTCCGATGGACCCTGGGCAGATGTGAGCATGCTCCGTGTGCTGAGAGCCTAAACAACGACGCCCCGGAGAGAGAAGCCACTTCCTCTCACCTTCCGCAGGCGGCGAGGCAGCTCCCTCCGCTGACGTCACCATCCGGAAGCACCCGGCCCCTGGGCTTTCCCTAAAACATCCTGACCTCTCCTCCGCTTCTCTCCGTCTCTGTGTCCGAGCCTTCCCACAACACGGCCGAACGGCGTCCGGTGGCACCAAACCCCATCTCATCCTGAACATGCAGACGCGGACGCCGAGGCTCCCGGCAGGCCGGGGCCAGCTGAGGAGAGGCAACGTCCTGCCCAGAAGGGAAGTTGCTCTCATAAATCATGTCCCTGGGAATTAATCCATCTATCACCCGGTTACGGCAAAAGGATGAAACGACGACGAATGACTGTTGAGCAGGACTGTATTAATGAAACCTCCTGGGTTTTGAAATTGGTCTGGGTCTCACTGTTTCCTCTCAGTTTACATCTGCAATTCTTTACAATCAGCAACGCTGAAGAAACAGATGCTATCATTATCTTACACCGTCAAGGCTCCACTCTGTTTGCCTCGACCTTCTCACCATCTAAACCACATCTACCCATCACTGGCCCGCTGTCTCTGGCTCAGTCATGGTCCCTGGCCATGCCCCAAGTACAGGCCACATGCTCTCATTAGATTGCGACATTTTCTGAGTCTTTAGAACCAGTCAATCTACCCAGTCCTCTATTTCAAGTTCCCCCTGATTTCTGCATGCTAGCCAGGGGCACCTTGCACTCATCCACTGGTCCCTAAAATAAGCCAAATGTGACCCCTGCCAAGCCAGCACTGTGTAGCGCACTTCAGCACAATTTGCAACATGATATTTAAAATGCTGGGTTTTGGAAGAACATTCACAACTTTCACAGAACATGTGATGTAGCATTTGGCCCTTCTGAGAAGCACAGTTATCTATGTGTATAAATCAACGTTTTCTGTGTTGTTACCCGAAAACATCTCGGACACCAGGGCCGCGGCCTCTTCCCGTGAAATCGGGCCGCCTCCCGCTCAGCCCTGATACATCTCATCACCCTCTGTTTTTGTTCTAGTCAGCAAAACCCCGTTTTGATATTTTTGTTAGCCCATCCCCATCAAAGCCTGAAAAGGGACACTATTGTAAATAAATCTGTTCCTCACTGCCAGGTCGTCGTGAAATTTCCAACTGCACACATTCTCACGCTGCCTCTCCGTACGAAAACGGGTTTGTTGCTCCCTACTACAGCATGGATGCCGCTGATAGCTTCATAATTTCCTTAATAAACATCATGTGTTTATTGTACTCGTCCCAAAAGATGAGCATGTTGGAGTCTGGGTCTAGCGGGGACCAACCAGACCAAGCACAGCTTCCGTTAGCAACTGACTCAGAGGGTTCAAGGCACTGAGGGGGAACCTGGGGCTCCACGAGTCGCTTGGTCAAGAAGAAAGGGACGAAGAAAGGATCTCAAAGACAGGAGGAGTGTTTTCCCCTCAAGCAACCAGACAAAGTATAATATTAACTGGCTTTTTAGGGGAGTTGCATTCAAGCTCCTTCTGTGTTCTAGTTGTTCCCATGAATGTATTTAACCTTCTCACACGTAAGCTACCAAATGCAAGGCAGAAGTGCAGATAAAGAGCTTCGCTCAACAATATCTGAGCAATTGTGTTTGGCAGCCGGCCCCCCCTTTGTGACGGCTGAAACTCACACCCCCCAGGGACCTGACGCCCAGTTATCCTATGCTGGCCAGGGATAAGGAGCAGCCGGGAGTGGGGGTAGCCAAACGCAAGCCCAATAGTGGCCCCGCACTGGGTGGGGGGGGTTTAAGCAACGATGTAGTGACAGTTGGCGGTGAGGCCAGTGAACTGCTTGGACGTCCATGGGAACATGAAAGGTCACAGCTGACACACAATAGGAGCCGTAGCTGGAGGTCAACTGTCTGCACTGCAGTTGCAGTGCGTCTCCAGCCGCCAGTTTGGGGTAACACTGGGGCTGCGTGTCGCCCTCCTTTCCATTCCTCTCCGGCGAGGAGCGACACATTCCGGGAAAGCGTGAGAGGCGGGCTCACCCGCTCCAGCGCTGGGCAGCAACAGGGGGAATGAAAGCCTGTCAATGCCGCTAGAACGGCCTCCATAGTGCCCACAGTGGGCGACTGGATTAGGGTGACCATTTTTCTCATTTTCCCAGACTCCTCCTCTAGGTTGGGACTTGAAAATGACTGAAATATCAGGGATTTCATTTTGTGCATATTTGTGTTGCTTTAATACCTCCCTTTGTGTCCTGCCCGTGGCTTTTTTCATAAAACCAGGTTACCCTTGCCTGGATTCGAGGACCTATTTCAGACAGCACAGTGTAGTGCTCTGTCCTGAAGAATGATAAAGCAGAACCAACCCTGAAGTGTCTGAGAGAAATTAAGTAACACTATTGATTAAACTGCCCTCCCCCCAATTCAGCTTGATTCACTTCATCCTGCTCATTTGTAATCTCCTGAGACCCCATCAATTCATCTATGTCCATTGTAGTGGACATGTTGTTTTTGCATCTACCTTTTCACTGATGTAAGGAAACATATTTATTGTACACTAAAGAGGACATGCTGTGAAATTAAAAATAAAAATAAATTTGAAAAAATCTAAATTGTAAGATGTCTCATTTCCTCCAATGACAGATAACCTATAATTGAAGGACACGTTTCTGCTTGGGTCTCAGGAGGATAGAACAGAATCAGGATCCTGGTCCTGGCGTTTCGTCCATGTCAGGTCATTCCCACAAAGGGAATGATCACAGCTCCAAATGCATAAAAAAGAAACAAAACTTCACTTTACTCTAAGCTCTGTGTTCATCATTTGTGGGTTTCATCAGTCTTTCAATAAAGTCATTTTCTCATAATATTCCCCCAAAATAACATTTTATGAATATTTACAAAGAGAGGAACCCAGAAATGATGACCAAAATAAGCATAGTATAATATTTAGGGTAATCTCTAGCAACAACAAAAGGAAGTCTTTAGGAAAGGAAAAAATCAGTATCAGATGCTATTTTGTAAAAGGTCGTTTGACAGATCATCCATCCTTCCATCATCTTCGAGCTGCTTATACTGGCTTGGGCTGTGTGCCGCTCGATACGTGGATCTCTAAATATGTGCATAACAAAATAAACCAATATCTGTGTACACAAATATTAACACAAGTTCCATATGAGGGATTCCCAGATAAAGCCAGAAACAGCACAAAAAAAAATCCCTGCTCCGTAGTGAAGGAACTGGATGGATAAATACCAAACTGGATGCTCTTCTAGCTAATTTAAAAGTCTAATTAGCAGAACTGGTCAATCCCATAATCGGCCACCTAGGGGAACCAGCGTCTGATGTGGGGACAAATTGCCCGCTAATTTCACTTTGCCTAACATGGGGGCTCCGACAGTGATGCTCATCTAGGGTGCCACATTGGCTAGGACTGCTATCACCAATTAGCATAACTTGGGCAGAGAAGTAAAACCTTTAAAAATCAATTAATATCTCCTTAGTGAGAAGTACTATGTAAAGTGAACACAGCCTAACAAGCTGGTACCCATAGAGCCGCCTGGACACAGACTAACATCATTATGTGCGTCTGCTTGAGCGACTTCAGGCTGCCTACTTAACGGGCTCTTCGGCTCAGACCGACAGCTCCGGGTCCCGCTGTTCATTTGTCTGCATGATCCGAGATACAAGAATTTGACTTTACAAAAACACAACATTAACTAAAAGCCACAGCTCCGATAAAAAAGGCCGCCAGACAAAACATTCTTCCACAAGCCTCTCATGAAGCACGAGAGTACGCCAGGCTTAACAAATCTCCACCAAAACAGATCCGGGTATGATAACTCTAAAAACTCCATGGCTTGCTACAGCTGAGAACAAAATTAAAAACTATTTGTGTTTTTATGGTTTAAAAACAATAACAGTAACAACATAATGCAAACCACAAACTGGAATGTCTCAAATTCCAAGGATGACTTCTCTCCACCCCTTTATATTTTTCTTGACATTTTCTGCTGCAAAACAAAGACACCCTCATCTCTTTTCAATCTATCGTCTACCATGATTCTGTCCTCGGTTATTCTGACAGCTGTGAATATGCTATATACAGAGGCGGAGATGAAAAGTGGAATAGTTTGCGTCAATTTCTCTCAAAGTGCTTGTTTTCAGGAATCCATCAGACGTACTCAATCATGGGGAAAAACTCCCAAAGAAATATGATCATTTCATTATTCTCAACGGGCAGTTGGAGATTAAAGCGGTTCATCCAGTGCAGTCGAGTCCAGCAGAACCACCATGCCAGCCCGGAATGAAGATCCAGGACGGCCCTCTTACCCTGGAGGTCGGCGCCATGTCTAATCAGGAGGAACATCGGGTCGTAGGTGTGCGATTGTATGTGCTGCAGGACGTCCCGACGCACTGCGGCTTGGTAACTGTCCTCCATCTTGCGGGTGCAGCAGGTGGGGCCCTGGTGTTTGCAGACCTGCAGGTCCACATCTGGGAAGTGGGGGGGTCGGGGAAAAAGGGGGATACAGTCATTCACTCATCTAGTACAAGCTTGCTGTCATGGCATTCTGCTTTGATTAGACTTGTCAGCCTTTTATAATGCTTTGTGATACTGAAGAGCTCCAGTGTTAACATGCACTAGCTGCTGGATCCACGGTTGAAGCTCTGCCTGGCAGCGCTTGAACCAAAGCAGTAACGCTTGTGATGTATGATTTGCCTCGCATGTACATTGCGATGCAGGAAAGTGCCTTCCGAACAAATGAGTGAACAAAAGCAAAATTTCTCAAACAGCAGCCCTGTAAAGGGTGCTAAGCGACCAAGGGGCCTTAACGAGGAATACAGGGACAAAACAGCAAAAAAAAACAAATGGCACACCAGCAGACTCTCACTCCCGTCTGACCGACACTCGTCCCAGTTACACGCCGGCTTTGCTGACAAGGCCCACCAGGAGGACCGGCGTCAGCACGGGTCAGTCCGAAATAAGACACGGAGTCCGCACGCTCCAGAGCCTTGCCTCCCCACCATCTTTCACCAGAGAAGCACCCCGCGATGACATCAGCACAGTCTGCGGCTAAAGCTGGAGAACGTGCGGCTGGTGCCTTCACAAACCCCCCCCCACCTCAGTTTTCATTAGGAAGGATAAACACAGCCAGCTGCGAAACCTGAACTGGCCGCCCGCTCTTCGGAGCCCCTGAAAACGGTGCACCTCCTCTTCCAAATCTATCGCTGAAACACAATAGGATGCGTTGGTTTGTCAAGGCCTGGCCGCATTGCTGGCGCTTAATTACCCCGGCGGGGCCAAGTCCGAGGACCAGCTGCGCTCATCCCTTTCCACTGATGTCATGGTTGACCTCTATCCCGAGCCTGCTCCCCTGGCCTCAACCTCCCATGTGAAACTAATACATGGGGACTCCAGGAATCCAGCACGGGCCCCACGACCTGCAGATCCTCAGAAATAGACCCTGTCTTGCAGGCAGGACCAGACAGTGGGCCGTGTGTGGTACTCATGGTCAGTCAGCACTGTATAGGGTTTCAATGCATCACATCCAAGACACTACGACTCTCCCCATATTCAGCAAAATCTTAAGGTAAATACAAATATCAAAATGTGCAACTCAGTCTTGCCTTGGACTGGTATCCAAATCCAGATAGACCCCTGCTTTGTGCCCCCAACTTCCGGGGAAAGGCTCCAGGCCCAACATGATGAGCAGATACAAAAGATCGATGGATGGAAATTGAAGAATCCCTCTGGTACCATGAGGGAAGTGGACAACTTATATGAGAGGCCATTTTGAAAATGCATTTTGTTTTACCAAGTATGGATCTGTAGTAATGAACGTGCACAAACTATTGGGCCGATATTATAACTTCGTGACTCATTCAAACAGCAATAAGATATGAGCTGGCCTTCACTTTAATAACTGGTGACATTCACTGTCAACCACGGTGTGACTGTAAATAGACCATGGATGACTAGCAAATTCACCTTTAATTCATAGCACCCTGCTGAGTTTGAAATCCGCATGAACCACGATCCCGGGCAAATCAAACGTCTGTTGGACCCTTCTGAGTGTGCGATTGATTTTCCTTAATTGTCTCCAGTTGACCTGTTGGCTTCGTAATTGGACAGTATTATTGCTGTCAAAGTTCGACACTTCATGGCAATATCAGCAATCTACAGCTATGTCTCTGCGTATAGGTACCTTTGGGTACTACAGTAAAGCTATAGCTCAAAGAGGACTAGTGTATACAGGGTGGCTTACATGAGTAACCCCTCACATCAATTTATCATTATATCTATATTGGCTATTCTGTACTGCTGTGTTAAACAATCACAAAAAAATTCTCTGCTTTTCTTCCCACATGTCTGGATTGTGCCTGGAATGGGCACCATGTGACCTGGAGCGCTGGTTGGATCCCATGGAAGTATGACATCGCTGATGTGATTTATGAACCGTGACATTGGGTGCAGCCTTCAGTCTGATGACTCCCATAAGCCTGCATGGACAACTGACTCATTAATGGACAAAGCTTTGACTATGACCCCGGACAACTGACTCATTAATGGACAAAGCTTTGACTATGACCCCAGCCGACACCTTTCTTTTAGAAATCAAGCCCAATCTTTCTTGTTTCTATATTGTTAGCATGTTCAGAGGGGATTGAGCAGTTAGTTGACCTTAGACCCTCAAAGGTTAGTTTTTGGTTCCTCTCCTCTGTTGTCATCCGGTTTCCTTTTTTTCATTCTGCCTTTCGGTCTTCCCTTTTCCTATTTTATTCCATATAAATAATGTAGTGAAGCAACTCGGGGCCAATGTCATGAAAGGTGCCATGTAAAATTGAATTGAACTGAAATTGAATCAAACACTCAAGTACTCATTTTTCATTTTCTGAACACATTCAGAGATAACAGGTATTTATGCAGTAGTTACTCTCTTTGAGTCCTGCCTTTTTCCCAAGGCAGGAAGTTCTTCCTGCTTTGATGCTGTCCCATCTTGTGAACCTGCCCGAATATTTACTTTAGTTTTTATTCACCACATTCAGGGAGGGGGGCGTTGAAATACAACCATCTCGACCGCCAGCTCCTGCATACCTGAGTTTTTGGAAAGCTTTGAACGAGACCTAGAATGTTTACCTTGGTTTTTGATGGCCAGTTGGAGGAAGCCACAGTGGAGTGATGTGGGAGAGGTAGGTACCTAGAGCAGGTGAGATGGGGATATCCTGGCCCAGAGAGCAACAGAAACTCAGCTGGCAGAAGATACAAGGCAGCTATTTGACATATTCATTACTTATTTTTGGTTACTCGGTAAGAGTTGACAGTTTGGAGCCACCATTAATACTGCTGAATAATGCATGCAAAATGTATTATTTTCATGAATGACTTTTCAAAGGTTACTTTGGCTGAAGGGCTAATGATCAGGAATCGAAGGAGGAGTGATAATCTTGACATCTACATCTCAAACAGCTCGAGCTACAGTGTTCCTGGTTTATACAGCTGTTACGTTCAGCCTAGGTCTTCAGTTTCTTCCAGTATTATGATACTGTCCTTGAAATAGTGGAATGCTTCCTTAGAGCTTATTGGACAATGATATATGTTCTTCATAACCCAACACTCGATCAGCTCTGGCTGGCTGAATATTTTTTGTTAAGCACATTGCTGTTCATTTCTGCTTCTCAGTGGAAAGCAAACTGTGATATTTAGAGACTTTTCTAATTACATCAAATTTGTAATGCTACAAATACACAATATATGCGGAATTCCGGAGAATATCCAGGAAGATGTTTAATCCAAATCTGCAGAACCAGAAAACTAGTTGTCAGCATTATAGAACAATCTAAGTATACTAAAGATAAATAATTCAGTTTATCTACCAAGAAGAAAATCTGCCTGAAAACAGAATAGCCACTAAACATCATAAACAATATTTAACATAATCAAGGTACTACTTTCTGCAAGAAATACAGTATTCCCTGGTCCTTTTAGAAATGCAACTATAACTTTGCCTTTCAGATAACTTAAGACCAAAGCTTACATAGAAGATAATGTAGTGCAATTATTCCAGTAATACCAAATACAGATATAAAACTTCAATAAAATGAATATCAATTTTATAGACCAAAGTTCTCTTTTTAAATCAGGTATGCAAGCAGTCAATTGTGAGACAGGATGGCAATGAGTACGTATATATGATGCATAAGATGTAATTACCATTGGGGCAGCCCACAAGTTTGCGCACAAAGGTAATTCTGTCTTCACAAGAAAGAAATACATTACAGTTTCTATTTCAGAAGGGCATCGACTTTACAAATTAAGCAGAGTCTTTCAGGTCTTTCAAGGCCGTTTCTGTAGACAAGTGATAAAAAGGTCTCCTTAGTGTCAACATATTTACAATGATTTATCGAGCAGATGTTTTTATCCAAAAGCAATGTACAACTGAGGAAGCAGGTCAGACATCGTTCCTGGAGGAACCTTCCTCCCAGACGTACAGAGTACTAAACCAATGAAGCAGACACCACCCCATATTACACTGTACACTTGTATTGATCTGCCTGCTGTAAGGAAAAGTACCAAAGATGCCCCAAAATTCTTAGTTATATGAATACTGTCAGCAGATCATTGTGTGAAAATTGGAGCCTTATTTGGTACCACTGAGTTAATCATTGATTTATCATTGGCCAGGGAAGTGATTAGATTATAATTTAATGGGAAACTGGTCTATGTGGGGCGTCTCCATCCTCCCCAGTCTCCGGCTTACAGCCTAAGTGGCAGCCCTTTTTCACCAATGATACATCCAAATTGCAGAACATATGATTAACAAATGGAAAAAAACTTTTTAAAAAAAGGCTACAGGGAATAGAGAAAGAGCTCTCATAATGTGGTGTGGGATGGAAAAAAATGTTTAAAGTGCCCCACCATTCTGTATTCATTGTTGGTAGTCAAAGTGCAGTTGTAGCACATTTCATTATGGGCACACAATCAAAAATTGGTGCTCATTCTCTGGAGTCTACGTTCAAGATGGTGACACAGGTTTACAAATGAAGTTTTGGATGAACTGCGTCTGATTGAATTCAGGAGCTATTCTGTTCCACTAATGAGTTGTTTGTAGACATGCTCAAATGTGTGATGCTCGTCTTCTGTACAAATGCAAAATTTACACAGCAAAATGTAGCAGATAATTAGTTATAAATATTGATTAGTAATGCTTTGCAATGTTGCTAGCTAATGATTCTTAGAAAACAATGTTTCGACTAATGCTAATCAAAGCCACCAGAAGTCTCGCGTCCTTATCTGCTGGTGTGGTACCTTCTGAATGGAAGCATGCTAATATAACACCCATATTCAAAAAAGGGGATAGAAGTAATCCTGCAAACTATAGGCCAATCAGCTTAACTTGCATAACTGAAAAAGTAATGGAAGCGATAATCCAAGGCAAAATGGTAGATTACCTGGATTCATATAATATTCTGAGAGATAGCCAACATGGATTTAGGAGAGGTAGATTCTGTTTGACTAATCTACTTGAGTTCTACAAGAGAAATTGATCAAAAAGGCCTACGAGGTGACCTACTTAGATTTCCAGAAGGCCTTTGATGTTGTCCCCCACAAACGGCTCCTACTCAAGCTCAAAGCTGCAGGGATTTTAGGAACTGTGGCATCTTGGATCGAAAACTGGCTAACTGACAGGAAGCAGCGAGTAGTTATTAGAGGCACAATGTCGCAGTGGGCCTGCGTTCATAGTGGGGTACTGCAGGGTTCAATTTTAGGACCATTATTGTTCCTAACTTACATTAATCATAGTGACACCAATACATACAGTAAGCTGGTTAAATTTGCAAACAACACCAAGGTGGGTGATGTAGCAGATACCAAAATTAGCAGCACAGAGGCTACAACAGGATCTTGATTTAATTAGCAACTGGGCTGATACCTGGCAGATGAAATTTAACATAGATAAATGTCAGGTAATCCATACAGGGAGCAGAAATATAAAGTGCGTTCCACTGAAATAAAGGTAGCTGATTATGAGAAAGACCTCAGTGTGAATGTTGATGCTTCCATGTCCCACTCCAGCCAGTGTGAGGATGCAATAAAGAAGAAGAGCACAACAGAGGGCTGCAAGAATTATTCCTGGTCTTGGAGGAATGTCTTATGAGGAGAGGTTAGCTGAGCTGAGCCATATGTGGAAATTAGCAGGAGAACATTGTAAACTGCATTTCAGAAAGCACCTTTTTACGCAGTGTGTAGTTAGATTATGGATTAGTCCTCCTGTTAGAGTGGTGCAAGCTAATACTCTGGGTTCCTTTAAATCAGAGCTAGATTAGATTTGAACAACAAATTGAGCTTGATGGGCCGAATGGCCTCCTCTCGTTTATAAATTTCTTATGATCTTATGATACCTTTTGCTGCGTCATTCTGATGCCTTTTTCACACTTGCTCAGACAAACGGCAAAAGGAAGTAACATAGGCAGTAGAATACCACTGGTTTGACCTGTTTAACAGTATTTGAGGGTAAGCGGGATGTACGTTCATAAAGGAACTGGGCTTCAGTAAAAACACCATCAGCGTTTGCCGCATTCTAATTATGTGTCCTTGAGATGAACCACCACCATAGGTGTATCGTGTAAGTTTACACTTTGTGTAAAGTTCATGCGAAGAACCTACACTGATGAAGTGGCCCATCTACTATCTTACAAAGCATTGCAAAGAGGGATCATATGGATCTCATACAGCTAAGTCAGGCACTCTAAAGTAGATAGAGGAGGCATGTAGGAAAAGGAGCATGAAGTTCTCCAAGAAAAAGTTGAAGTATGCTAATGTGTTACAGACCTTGCAGGAAGAGCATCAAAATTTTAAATTTAAGTCCGAGGATGCTCAGTATAACATATGATTGATGTGTTGAGGGAGATAATAGCACTGAATTAGGCCAACAGGATGCTTCCTTTAAGCTGAGCTTCAAAGCTGTTGAGCTTAAGTAATCATTTGGTTTTGGGAATCTTACACTTGAACCATAGAAATAGCCAAAGGCACTACATCATGACATTTTGTGGTAGCTAGCTAAATCCTACAATTTTTCATCTATTTGTAGAAATTAAAGGTCTAAAACTTAACCAGAAACTAAAATATATAAATCATAAATAGGCAACTGAAACATCTTAAGTATATCATATATAACATTAGTTTTCAGCCATCTGGGAGTTTCTGTTTAGTTTAATCCTGTAACAAGAAATCATTTGAATGGCAGTGTTTCTGTACTCCCATAGCCAATCCAGGCTAATGATCTTTGGTCCAATCATCTTTCTGACTTTTTGCCACTTTTTGCCACTTTTCCTCTGGCCAGTAAATGATCAAGGTGCATTTCTGTCACTGAATGGAGCATCTGTGTTGTTTGAGTGGTACATGCCTCCCCCCCCCGACCACGCTGACGAAAATCACTTCACCCCAGCTACATGTGGGCACGTCTGCATCCACATTTAGTATGAACCAGGTTTAAGGAACCTGCTACATTCCTTCACAAACAACTAGAGAAGTGTCAGGATGCATGAGTGTCTTTGGTATAGAAGTGTTAGCACTCAGAAGTATTGCAGATCTCAGCATTAGTCTGCCAGAGAGTTCTGATAGTGACAATGATACTTCAAATGTTAGAGCTAATGTCTCTCCAGTTCAATTTGCATAATTTCATGGGACAGGTTGAAGACCAGCTGCACAGGTTGAAGGTCACACAGTATGAATATGATTAGGTTAATGAGCATATTCCATTCTTCACATCAGAAATGAATTAAATGAATGTCTTGTTCCTTCATTTGGTCAGTAATTACTACACTAGCATTCACAATCTTTAAGACTACATATTTTGTCTATAAATTTGTATTGTCGGAGGTGTGTCTCCCTCCCCACCCATATTTAGCAGAATTAGACAGACAAACATGGGCAAATGGCCTAGACAAACAAGACTGCTGTAACATAATACAATTAATTAATTAAGACCAATATTTGACCAGTAGGTGTCGCTGGCCATCCTGTCCTCCCTGTTGTTAAAGTATTTAGTGTGTTTGCTTTGCTCCTTAAATAGCTGCATGGCACAATGAGTTGAGCATGCGGTTACCCAATCCTCTAGTCTTGTCTTCATATCCTCCGTCCTTTGTATTTTGTTCTCCAGTGTTTCGTTTTAGTTTTTCTAGTTCCTGTGATTTTGTGGTATGTTTTCAGCTGTGTTTTTTTGCTTTGCCTTCTTTCTGTTTCACCTGCCTTCGTTATTTTCCCTGTGTCTAGATTCTGTTTCCTTATTTGTCAATTCTTGGTTCCCTGTTAGTTTCTGAGCTCCTTGATTTAATTAGTTGCTTCACCTGTTGCCCATTTTGCCAGCCCTTGTTAATTGTTTCCACCTGCCCTGCATTATCCTTGTAATCCCTCTGTACTTAAGTTTCTGCCTTCAGTTGAGTAGGTCATTGAATATCAGTAATGTGTTTTCAGTTTTGTTAATAAACCCCTTTTTCCTGTAAGCAGCCAGTGGATTGTCCACCTTTTCCTGCCTCGTCCACGTGCCAGAACCTCCCAAGTCCATGACACAGACTTTGCAGACATGTTGTTTGGGTGATGACCTAAAACTGATCAAATGTTGAAACATTTTGTTTGTGAAAAAAACTCAAAGAAAATTAAGCCACACTGCATAGGAATACTAAAGAAAAGACAGTTTCAGACAATTCATCACATTAGTGTGATAACTCAAAAAGTATTTCATGGATCTTTTTCAAACTTTGCAGACATGTTCTTTGGGTGACAAACTGGGAATGATCAAATTTTGAGAGAGCTTGCAGCAAAACTGAAACTGGATACTGATGGCAAGAACAGCTTGGTTTTGACACTCAATTCCACTAATACAATAATGCAAAAATTATTTGAAGGATCCTTTGCAGACACATTGTATGGGTAAACAATTGAAACTGGATCAAATTTTGAAACAAATCATCCCATACATAATAAAATGCTCAATATAAATACAGTGATCCCTCTCCTATTGTAGAAGGTGTGTTCCAGACCCATCAGCGATAGGTGAAAATATCACCTATAATAATGCGATATAGAAAGACCATATAAATACAGTGGTACCTCGGTTCTCGAACTCACTAAAACTCGAAATTCTTGAAATTTGAACAAACGAGTTTGACCTAGAACTCGATCTGAATATCAGAAGTCGAACCGTGAACGTTGACCTAATATAAATTGTACGCGGGAGGAAATGAGTCATACTACAATACAATTCTTACTTGAATGCCTTCTTCACAGACTGGACGATTAACCAAATAAAGCA
>JAABNY020000043.1:17322886-17341999 GCA_015164015.2 Brevimyrus niger | reverse complement strand
GGTAATGTCAGTGCCCAGTCTGTGGCTGTATGCACACTGTCATGAAGGTAATGTCACTGCCCAGTCTGTGGCTGTATGCACACTGGGTTTTGCACATGTGTAACCGTGCTGGGATTGTGGGGGGAGGGGGACTCGTAGGCCTGGAAAATACATTGTTGACAACAGCATGTGGATATCAATAAACTTTCTTCCGGAATTTATCCAAATACCAGAACAGCATTCATTAGTTTTACATATTATATCACTATTTTATGATATCACGAAATCCGAGAAAGGACCACAAACGTCTTTTATCTGAACCAAACATACCATCACCACAGCGTGCCTTTATCTAGAAAATTCCATATTGAATTCTGACGCTTGTAGGCACCCAAAAGGCTTGTCATGCGAGCCACTTCCCCAGCAGCTTTCATATTTTTAAAAGCACAATAATAAGTAAAATACAATAAGAAAAGACTCCTGGGTGCGACTCCCAGAAGAGGACCAATGGCGAGAGAGACCGAGAGGGACACGCCCAAGGGCTATGGTCTCCGCCTGGTTTTCTTGGCTTTGTAGCACTGCAAGGAAGTGATCATAAACCTGGAGGGGAAAAAGCCCTTCAAGCAAACAACTTTGCAGCACTGGTTACTAATACCAGGACCTGGTGGCAGGGGACAGATCGGTCGTTTATTAATGGTAAACGCTGCAAAGCAATAAAGCATTACTATCAAAAGCTAAATCGAAAACTCACCCCCCCCCCTAAAAAAAACAAACAAAAAAAACAAAACAAGAGCAGGAGATCTACAAATGTCCATCCATCCTGCATTTTCTTTTAGGTGTCATGGTGACCCTAATCCTTCCCCAGGAAATACATGTGTCATTTTTACAACAGTATAGTCGCTAATAGATTCCCTGATACCACTGACATGATCCAGTGTTGTCTTTCAGGTGTTTATAAGCGTGCAGAAAATACTTTGTATCTGGTTTTCATAATCAGGAAAGTATTTTCAGCACAGCTGGTGACAGATGGTTTCTTGTCATTTGCAGGAATACCTGCCCCCGTGCAGACGCTCAGTAGAAAGTAAGGAAGAGACACAAGAATTAAGGCGGGTAAATGACATTAAAGTGTTAATAATGCATTAAAATAGATGACAATTAAGCACATATGCAGCAGTATGTTTTTGCACTGACACAGATTTTACTTTCCACAGACATCCGCTGCGAATTCACACAAATGTCTCTGGGCAAAAAAGAAAAAAAAAAAAAAACAAGGAACAAAACAAAATAAAAAAGGGCAAGTTATCTGTTCAAAGCAGACGTGGTTTGCTTTTTTTTCTCCAAACACATTGGACCTTGTGCAGCGACAAGCTCAAGTAAACAAGTGGATTTTGAGTAAAATTTTCCTTTAAATTATTTAAGGTATGACCAGTGACTGCCCGAACAGAACCATATTAAAAATGTGATGAATCTGTAAAGATTATTTAAAAAAAAAAACAACTGTAAGTGACTCGTTCACTAGCAACAGCCCTGTCTTCAAGTTGACATATGTGTTAATAGGTTACACATCGAAACACAATGTGCTGAGGAACATAACAGGCTCATGGAACTTCTTTGATTTGCACTGTTTTTTTCCACAAGTTTATTACAAACCTTGGCCTTGGAAAACATGAACCTCTACGACTTTTCCTCTCTTGGCATCACAAAGTGAAATGAAACGAATTCTTTCTTCGCCTGCCCCAAACCCTCGGCACTAGTCGAGAGAGCAGACTGGGGCTCATTGAGAAGCAGGGTTTTGGAGGCTCAGAAATCAAGAGCTGCTTTATTTGGCAACAGATCTGAAAGATGAAAACTGCTGGAATACACACCTACCTACTACAAACCCCACCTAGTCTTCTGAAATTCTAATTAGTTCTTTGAAGAGCGAGGGTGAGAGAGGGAGACAGCTGATTTACTCAAGGAGCAGTTCCCCACAAAGTTCAAACGACAGTAATCCGACAGGTAGGAAGGATGTTAGCTAAGACCAAAGGCCCCCTCTGTTGAACTGCAGCCACATCTGACCATCTGGGTCAAGATGAGACAGTACTGTGGTCTTGTCTTCAACATCACAGCCATTGTGTTTGCTGGCAGCCTGTTGCTCCTATAACTCTTACAGGTAACCTAGAGGAACTCAGTTATGATATCAATACCAGCAAACAGGTGAACCATCCTGACAACATGATGCATGTCCATGCATAAGCATAAAAAGTCACAAGATCTGAATGAGTCTCAAAATAAGTTCTGACTTGAAGCACCTGGCTCCTCGGTCAACCCGGCACCCCCTGCCCCCAGCCCTGGGTGCTGCCGGTTGCTCTGACAACGACTCCAAAATATATCATAAGTGTGCCTCTAGAAAGGAGGGCTGACATTAGCCGTCAGTAACCCATGCCTTCATGTCAGCAAAGACGAGTGGTGACTGCGACCATCGTATGCAGATTGAATGTCATGTGCTATTGGTGCGCTCCAGGAAGGGGCATTTTGATCTAATATGGGTGACATAAAACACTTTGACAGACTTGTAATTTTGGCTGGAAGATCCTGGAACACTTTTCTCATATGCCGGGGAAAATAACTGTAACTTTCCGACAATTCGAGCTTCAGCGATGATGCGCATCAGTGTCATACCATCGTCAATTTTTACAGCAATCACAAATAACACGCATTTTATTGCTTCAGCATGTAACTTCCAAGTCAGAGGGAACAGCGGGACAATGATCCCAGATTTGGTAATGACAATCCTTTGAAAAATGACCATGGAGGAATGTGGGTGTGAGTCCTGTCACAAAGGCTGCATTTAACTCCAGAGAGTGAGACCCCCTACTGCAGGATACACCTTTTCCTCTTCCTTCTCACACTGTCTGGGACACCAGATTCCTTCCTCCTCCTTCCAAAACACAACGTACAAAGCAGAACAAACAGAGAGCTAAACCTGATGAAGGCACCTTACTACCCCGTTCCGCCTACCTTCAGCACCGAACAAGACCAAAATGAAAAAAGCAGAAACGCAAAAACAGATATTTATAGTACAAGCTTATAATGTCGCTTAATTTGTAAAGTTCGTTTCTTTTTCGCTCCTTGTGCAGTAAATTATTAGCTCTGATATCTTTATTTCACAGAGAAAAGTAGACTATGAATAACTCATGTGGTAATAAATGTAAGACTAACTTATTAATACATAACATTAAATGCATTCGGTATCATGAAGAAGGACACGTTGCAATACCGGTAAATTACGCAAGCGACTAAGCACAGGTAAAGTCACTTATGTCAAAGGCGTCAGCTACTGATAATCACTGAAACTGACCTGTTTCGGGGGTTTCGGGCACCAATTTCCAAGGGCCAATGTGGCGCATCTGGAAAGCCGTTTGCACCTCATGGCAAGTATAGGTTCCTACACCGGGCACTGTCACCAAAAGCCCGATCGTCGCCAAAATCCACCAAAAGACAAAGTGATGCAATTGTCCCCGAAACATTGTAGCATCTCAGTCCACTGTTATTCTAACTGCGCCGTAATTGTTGTTACAATGAAGCCAGGTTGACACGTATAAACATATACAGCACTGCTTGGAAAAGACCAAGGAATGAAAATAGCGTCTCTTTTGAAATTTTCACATACTTCAACATTAACAGACAGAGACTGACTCATTCAGTCTTTGCTAAATGACCAAAACGCTGATTTGAAACCTGCAGTCCTTCCCTTGCCGGTCTCTGCAGCCGTACAGAACTGCGCGTGCATGCTTTCATTCGCATAAGTTGTCGATCCTACGGTTCTACCAGCCTATGTCTGCCCCCTCCTTCCCTCCCCTTCCCCCGTCTCTCCTCTCTCTGTCACTCAGTTCAGGATAACAAATACACAGTAATTCTTAATTCAAATCAGTCTCTTTACTGGCAACGAGAAACACTCCCAAGATCTCGTTAATAACCCGATCTTGAGCAATGCTTATTTAATGCCAAGAAACAGTTGAACAACATGCAATTAGGGATTTTGAAAGACCTCTCTATACTGGTACGCTACTAAAGTTAGTTATTTCTATTTGCATTTATGAATGTTGTGTGCGTGTTAATCGCAGACAATTTCTTTGAAATTTAAATGAGTATAGTAATCAAACTAAGATATTAGAAATCACAAAAATAATATGAAAATACAATATACTTTATTGTAAGTTATTACATTTCTCTGTAGTTTTAAGATGAATACGCTGAACCAATACGCCCATATTTGCTTTTTTTTAAAACGTCTGCTGTTAAAGACATGTTCTATTAAAATAATCGTTTAAATGGAGGTTGTAATGATTATAGTTGGTCAGCTGATTAGTTATGTTAGGTAAATGAGAAATCAATCAAAGGCAGAGGCCAACTGTTTGGGAACTAATGCGAACCTCTTTTCAAGTCGTGAAATCACAACGCGTGCATGTTGCCAACAACTGCAATGGAAAAACGAAAGGTGACTTCACTTTGAATGAATCTATAATAATATATGCGGTCACAACAGGGATGATTCGGGTTAACGGACGCTACGTTACTGCTGCATGCTGATTTCATAAAGTAAAATCCACTTCCCACAGGAGAAAAAGCTTTACGAAATAGGGATGTGTTAATTGCGTTATGACACAGGGGAGCGTATATAATTACCCAGTTTTTGGCCAACAGCGACAAAATGCGCAGAATACTGTTTGATCGGACAGAAATTGTTCCTCTCTTCCTTCCTTGATAAGAATTAAACGCCATTCCAACCCGACAAAGTAGAAGTTACTTTCATAAAGTTAGGAATGTAGCTATGGAGACTGGGTGTATTATGCCTGATCTTATCCCGAAGTCATACAATACCGACCTGTTTATCCTGTACATAATCACTACAATGTGCCACTACTGCGCTTTTTTTGCACATTTCATCTCACCAGACAACCCTGATTAGATGATTCTCCTAACAGCGCCTGACGAACTAATAAGAATGAGAAGAAATTTAAATCCTGAATGAAATCACTTGATGAATTAAGCTTACTTGTGTTTCAGGCATTACATTGTTTCGGTTGAAAGAATGTTAATGGCTCAGAATTCAGTCGATTCTCGTTTTTTCCCTAGAGATGCAGTTTAAACTATTGGCCTTTTAGTGAACTAGGTCAAATAGCCAGCGCGTTTTCAGAGCAAAACAGAAAATGTCGGGCTTGAAAAGACCGATTTAATATGCAGATACAGTATGTTCATCTGCTGCTTTAGCAGTTTCCGGAGCTATTCTCCATCCAAACAATAACGTGAGCAGACATACTGGCTGATTGCGATTAAAACGGACTATAAAACGCTCAGGCGAACAATTTTTCATAATTGGACCGCCCCCTGCTGGAAAAGTTTTGTTAGGCCTATATAAATGCAAAAGTAAAAATGTTGTCTTCACATACGAGTAAGAACCGTAACGATAAATCGTTCGCTTGAGCTATGTTGTATTTTTATTTACAAATACTATATTGTAGAGTAGGGTGACCAGATAATCCATGTGTGAGCTAGGACAGGAACTGTAAATTACCATTTCAATTAAACAGACCTGGATTTCACTTGAGCACTGAGTTCTTGCTGTGTGCTGATTAGTCAGTCTCCTATAATCATGCATGTGTCACTAATGCTAATGTGAAACAGTTAGATGAGTCTTTCAGTCAAGGAAACAAACCAGTTAAAGCACAAGATGAGCTGAACTATTTAGCCAAGCACGGGAGCCTTTCAATTTAAAAGTAGTTTGTAAAACCCGAAGTCGCTCAAAATGTCCTCCCTGACATGGAATATCTGGTCTCCCTATTGTAGAAGCTAGCATAAAAGTGAAGTAGCCTACACAGAAACACACTTTCACTATATTGTCGTCTTTCAGTAGAGCCATTCGTATATTACAAAAATGCTCCCGTGAATTACATTCATTTTATGGTGTGCGACACATTGAGACTGGGATGAGATTGGAATATTAGTTGCAAAATTAGGAAAACTAATTAAATAAATTAAACTAAATAAGAAAAATTGGTATTTGTGGCCCGTACGGGGATCGAACCCGCGACCTTGGCGTTATTAGCACCACGCTCTAACCAACTGAGCTAACCGGCCAACACGACCGATGGTGGTTTACGTAAGGTTTCTTAAATGTTAAATCTAAATGTAAATATTTATTGAATGTTTTTTTTTTATCCAAGAGACTAATCTATAATCCATTGGCGCAGCAATAAACTGTCACTTTCCCTTCTTGCGTTGCATGTTCAAATTCGGCGTATTTAGCGCTTTTGTAACATAATGTGTTATTAACGCAGTACTTAAAAATCGACTTCACTCAAGTCAAGTCATTTTTATTTATATAGCGCTTGTAACAATGGGCATTGTCTCAAAGCAGCTTCACAAAAAGGAAATGAAAGTTTGAACAATAATAAATAATCAATTGGTTCGCTCGTGTGAATATGATATCTAATCAGAGTGCCGAACGGCAAAAAGATAAAATTGATATAACTGAAGAGGTCGCTCTTTGCTTAATGCAGTTTTGCTCCGGAGTCGTCGAGCAATACATATGGGTTAAGCCAAGTGCGACCTCCCTCTTCGTTATGTATCATTAAATAAAATTGCTTTTGTAACATTGAAGGCAAGCTGCATACATGTACATTTGCCACTATTTGCAAGTATCGACTGTCATTTACACACATATGAAAAAGTACAAAAAATAAAAATTGGGGCTCGTCCGGGATTTGAACCCGGGACCTCTCGCACCCTAAGCGAGAATCATACCCCTAGACCAACGAGCCACAGTAATCGCTTTTGGAGTTTGAATATATATCAGAATAGTATTCTATTTTTGAAATTGTGTGTGTCTTTCGTAGTTTCATTTATTAAATCTTTAATAATGCTGTAAGAAGTATACTTTAGCAAGGGAGGTTCATTAGTTCCATACAATCCAAAAGTGTTCAGCGTTAGTAGGATTGCGTGTAAAATAGTACAAACTCCTCTATACGCTTACACTAAATTTAAACTGCATACATTTATATTACCATTTGATCTTTAGGATAGATGACTACACCTGCATATGGATGGTTACATTTGCCTTTTTCTTTGACAGCCTTTTGTACTCTTCTGTGCACGAGTCTAAAGTTTAGTACAATTAAATTACCCATCTAACAGATATTTGGCAATACATATGAACAAATATTTCACCATCTTCTGGACTGACAAATAACAAAAATACAAAAATTCACAAAATGTTTAAAGAAAAATACAATAACAACACATAACAATGTGAGCTAAGCACTCCAGCGATTTGTAATTAAAGTGCATTTCCTACGACCTTGCACCACAATAGTAATGTGCCGAAATCCAAATCAGAAGGCAGTGTGTTTAAATTATTATGGATTCAATGGCATCTTTATTGGCTAGCAGTGCGGTTCTGGAATGTTCCTGGTTGGAAACCTCACGTAGAAGAGACCAGTTAGATCAGTAAAATAGCACCTTAATATGAAAAACTGCTGTTAACTTGTTACTGCTCTTAATATTTTTATTGTTAACATTGTTATTATTGTTACTTTATCTTAATTATTGTCATTGTTACTGCTGAACTATTATCATTTTTTGTTACTGTTGTTTTCTACACATGTGCACCAATGACTTTGTTCAGGTAGCCTTCATAAATGCCATCAAGCAAATTATCAAACCAAAGGGTCTTGACACCTTAAATTGGAAACCAGCACTTGCAGCCCAGCAGTTTTTAGGATATGTCAGTGTGGTCAGGTACCAGTTAATCTCGATGCAGATGTGTGCAGAATGGAAAGACGTGTGTTCATCTGCCATGTCACTACTGGGAACCACTATTACCTTGTACAGTGTGCTACAGAAGTCATAGCCACAGATTATGTGTTATGGAGGGAGCAGAGACATGTGTTGTTTTCTTAGTTAGTTTAAGGAATATTCTACTAAAAATAAAGTGAAAAGTATATGTCTATTAAACTTAATTGCATGCTTAATTGCATTATTTGCATGCTTCTCAGAAACAGTGTGCCTTATAAGATAAACGATATCAGTGATTAAACCCACGAAGGGAACTTTGTAGTTCCCTTTTTATTTATCCATAATCTTCTTGACTTTCTTCCGTTCTGTTGACTGCTACAGCTTTTATTTTGGCATTCTGAGACTTTGGGTTTTTGCATCTTTGTTTCGGTCTGATGTGTGCATGGTAATGCTGACATCACCTTCTGTGACCTGTTTGTACTCCAGGTAAATTGGAAAGGGTAATGAGTAGCATTTAATGACAATAGGAGAGGTGGGAGGCATGCAGGACGCAACCAGCCATTGTCAGACATGCGGCGCTCTGATTCACTTAAAATTCACAAAGCGGCGGTTTGCAGCGATACCCATTGCGCCACGTTCCACCCCCGGCTTGCATGATGTGCGATGTAACTGATGAAGAAGATCGTCAAATGAGTAAAAAGAAAAACAGGAAATGGTCACGAAAAAATATTGGTCTTCTGCTGAATGAAAATATTTTGCACTCTATATATAGAAATATATATAGATATTGATCAAAAGCAAGTCAATCAGTCAATTACTTTTATTACCAAACTGCAGATCCAAGTGATTTGTCGACACCAACTTATCTGAGTGTCAGTAGAATATAGTTATATTTGGCTGTATAGTTCATTTTCAATTTGGAAATGCCACAAAAACGTCAAAAATAGTAAACAATGTAAAGTAAAAAGTAATAGTAACTTTTTCAAAAAAATGACAAAATATTTCTGCTCATATTGACCATTCATGAGACTGATAAACAGAATCTTACTTATTGAGCAGTTCAGCACTGTAAAGGGTTAATTTTTGTAAGAATGAGCTGAAGGGGGGGGGAGTGTAAGGGGTAAGCTACCATCTGCTCTGTCCATGTCTGAGGTCTCGAGGTGGGAGGGCAGTCAGATTTGTGCATACAAACCTTCCCCTAAAAGAGCAGCCCCTCAAATGCCCACCTTCCCTCTGTCCTTGTCCTTGTCCTTTCTCTTGTGGATCAAGCACCAGAACAGAGCCTGGTTAGAGATCCAGCACACCATGGATACGGTAATCCTTCCTGGTCTGTTTCTGGCTGTCTTAGGACTGTGCGCCAATGCCACCAGATCAGGTAGGCCGGCTGCCTGGAACCACTGCCCTGGCATCTCTTGGTATCAATTTTTTTTTCGGCAATAGATTCAATTACATGTCTCTTCTCAAAATGTTGGATTTCTTACTGTTTAAGACTTACCTGCTTTCCTGTCACAACACCCATATATCCACAATGCTTCCGTTGTGAAATTGCGTTGCAGTTAATGAATGAGATGTCCAAGGAATTTCCTGTTTTCTTTTTTAAAGTGCAAGACACTTATGCCCTTAATGGCTACATGCTGTCAATTTCTAATCTAACATTTGCATGCAAATGTGTCTGATTTCTGCAACATCTAATGTCCATCTATCGAATGGGGTTTTCCTGTTTCCTATTAATTGTATTAAAAGGTATTTCATTCCCATGCAAATTAGTATGATAATACAATTCATGACATATCATAGTATAATTATGACAATTGTACCATCTTACTGCAATTTTATATGAGGATTGGAAGAATAGAAAACTTTTCAGTAGAATTATTGTGTGAAACAACAGGACCACTTGATTGAAAGAGGCAGGGTAGTTTTAAGATAACCATTATTCAAATCATGTGTGCAAAATAATAGGTAGCAATGAACAAACAGCAGATATAATGCTCCAAGCAGAGAAGTTGATCTTCCCACTGATTGCTTTCCATAAGCAACTTGTTTAACTGTCTGCTGGCATCCTTGAATTGCAGTCAACCATGTCTGGATTCCACTTCTATTTATCACATACAAGTGCGGCTTTGTGGTACCTCTCTAACAGCAGAAAGCCTTACTGATGCCTTGGAGAGGTCGGCATGGATGCCTGCACTCCGTAGAGTAAACACAGTTCCTAAAACACTCCCTAATGCCTGGCTGGGCTACATGAATGTACAGCCATGTGTCAGTGGTATATGGTATAGATCAGGGGTGGGCAATCTTACCCAAAAAGGGTCATTGTGTTTGTGGGTTTTCGCTGCACCTCCCTAATTAGATTAGAGGGCTGGTTGGTTGAAGAGTCCTCACACCTGGGTTTGAACACCTGGCCTAAAGAAGATCTCAGAAACCTACTTAAATCCAGGCCTTTTGCAAATACGATTGCCCACCCCTAGTATAGATAGTATGATATAGAACAAGCAGGCCAGTCTGTGGCTCTGACTGTTAAGGCTAACTCATACTTCACATTTCCCAGTGCCATTTGGGTCTGTGCACAGGGTGAGCCAAATTTTGTTATCAAGGGTATCCGAAGGACTGTGTCCATGGAACCCAGATTTTTATGTTCCACAAACTGACATCTGCGCATGTGCAAGGAAATCGACTAGATGTTTCCAGTAGACAGCAGTAGTGACTTTCACAGAGCAGACCAGCAGAGCAGGTCATCAAGCAAAGAGTAGAGGAAGAATAGTAGTTGTTTAATTACATTGAGGAGTAACATTTGCCGGGCTGAAAAGCGGGGGATCCCAGCTAATTTTGTTGCCAATATTTCAAAATACCACAGTATTGCCGAATTACTGCAATAGCACCCAAGGCAAATGACAACTTTAGAAAAGTTTACCCATTTCACTACACTTCTTCTATTTTTGTTTGTTGCAACGCCTCTGCCCTTTGCTGGTTGGGTGGAAAATGATTGTTGCAATGCAATGCAACAACCGCGACCATCTGTCACGGACGTGAAAAAATGTATTACGTGCACAAAAGTCTGCGTGTACAATCATGCTACATGCTACTCACAGCTTGTGAGTTCTGAACACAGACTTGTTAGCGGTAAGGCTGTCCTCCTGTCATTGCAAGCAATCATTGCTCTATTTGCCACACTGGCATCATCCCAACTGACTGGAAAATGGAACTTGTTGTCCCTATCTGGTAAGGGAAGGTTGGATTGCCTTGATTGCAGCAACTACAGGGGGATAACACTGTTCTCAGCGCTGGGTAAGGTCTTTGCTAGGGTCATCCTTAATAGGATCCGTGATCACTTGCTTGCCTACCAGTGAGCGGAGCGGTCTGGTTTTACAGCCTTTACTGGTAGCCTATGAAGGTTCTCATCGAACACAAACAGGAATACCATTTAATACAATTAAAATAGAGTTTCTTTGCAGCCTTTGTCAATTTTCATAAAGCATTCGACATGTTAATCGAGCTGCCTTGTGGGACATCTTGAGCAGAACATCAGAATATCCGTAGCTGCTTGACGTGGAGGCCGGCCTGTTCCCTGGTACTGGGAGTGCTATGCGTAGCAGAGGCTGAACCTTTGTGTTCCTCCCAGTTGATCCTGGGGTTCACCAGGGGTGTGTTCTTCTTCCCACTCTGCTCAATGGTTGCATGGACTTAGTATTGGGCAGGTTCATGGGGTCCAGCGATGGTGGGGCATCTGTTGGTGAAGAAAAATCCATTGATCCTGACTTTGCCAATGCTGCTGTAATCTTCAGGGGGTCAATGGAGGCTCCGACCGGAGCTCTCTAGAGACTGAGTGGGGAGTCTGAGTGTCTGGGCTTGCAAGTGTCCTGGATAAGAAAACAAAATCCAGGCCATTAATGACCATTTGGGCACAGCCATCAGCAGTGTATCTGGAGAGAATGTCAATCGCATTGCCAGATTAACCTACATCTGCGGTCTCATCTCTGGTGACTCTTTCTATGAAGTCAATAAATGGATTGTGAGAGCATGGGGGTATTGAGGTTGCTGGAAAGGGGTGTGTGGTGGTTCCTATATCATTGTAAGAGGAAGAAATTCTAAGTTCTTAGAGTTCTGGTGCTCCCTGTTTGGCTGTATGGCTGCTCTCCAGTGCCCTGAGACCAAAGACTGGACTCATTTGGTACAGGGTCTCTGTGATCCAACTGGTTTGACTTTGTGTTGAATCAGCGTTCCCTCAGTGAATCCCGAATGAGGCACAGTACCTGCATTGTGAGGGAGCGTCAGTTACGGCACTACACCATGTGGCGTGATTCCCTGAGGGTGATTCGGCTCACAGGATCCTCATTGCTGAGGACCTGAGCGGCCGGACCAGGCTAAGGGGACGCCCACGGATCACCTGGCTGAGGCAGGTAGACGGCCATTTCCAGAGGGTGGGACTGGACCGCGTGTTGGCCTGGGGGGGGGGTCACCAACCAGGACCCCAAGGTGTTTCCTCATGTAGTGGGTGTGGCAATACACTGTACCAATGCAAGCCCCCCAACTCTCCAATCCTGCTCTGATGATCAGACTAATATATGTGTGCAGATTAGCTTATTTATATTTGACAGAATGGCATGCCATTAGTTACATTTCTATACGCTTTGTATATATTGAGTGTTTTTCCCTCACCCATGATTGTCATTAAGCTCATTGGAACTCCCCAGTTCACTCACGCTTAATTTGTGATTTACTTGCTATAGCTGATTGTAATTACAAGTGTATTAGCTGGGTGTTGGTATAACAAGTTAAAATATTTAAGAAATCCTGCGCTGATGCTCCTCCTCCAGAGACCATGGCTGATCTTTCTCCACGAGCTGATAACCCAGGGATGTCCTCAGGGGGTGGAGCCTATGACATCACCACAAGGAATACTTTCCAAGAATTAACAAGGAGAGCACTTACCTCTGAGTATGAAGACATCACTCACTCCCAGTCCCTGGATGATGATTACGGTGGGGGCTAGACTGTATTATTCAGTATGTATTTCCTGAAAACTGGTTAACTTGGTGGAGTCCACTGTAGTTAGCACAGTTGTCTCACACTTCTGGGACAAGGGTTCGAGTCTCCGTTATGGTTCTGTGTGTTTAATTCGGGTCTAATTAACTCATGTGTTGCCCCATTACACAAGTAATTCCCAGATTAATATCTTCCAATTTATGGACAAGTGATACTTAGGAACAGATTGCCATAAGGCCAATTATATTAAAAATTTGGGTTAAGTACAAAGGCCTGTAATAGCAAACTCACACAGTACTTTGCGACCCGCCTAGGGACTGCCTGCGATGTTTAACCATCATATTTGTTTAAAACCACTAAAGTCACTATGCACTGTTAAAGCAAGAGTATCTTCACTGGCTTCTGTACTGTAACATTATTAATTACCACCATGCATTTCATTTTTTTATTGGACACTTTGATGCAAATTGACATGCGTTTTTAAAAAGCAGTTCCTTGAAGCAAATTGTTTGAAGGCCCAATGGTGGAATCTCTCTGTCGACCTTGTGATATGAACCGGCAAACTTCAGATTACTGGCACAGCCTAACTCACTGAAACATGCACCACCAACTAACCACACTATATTAACAAATATTACACCAAGTATACTCTTAGTACATCTTGTACCACTTCTATATATACTGTAGTTCCTGTTTCAAGCAGGCATAAAGTTTATATAAAAATTTGTGTTTTTTTTTTTTTTAAAGAAATCAACAATAATGTGCTGTTTAATAATGCTAGCACACTGGAGCATTTACAATTGCTGCTTAATTCTTGCAGAGCATTCTGATGCTTATACCATTTAGCCCAAGAAAATCCAGTATTTCCAGAATTTCAGCAGTTTCTCTCTTCGGGTAGAACCAGATTATATTCATTTCAGCTTCTACTCACTGTAAATATTGGACTAACTGTATTTTGTAGACATGGTTGAGGAGAATTCCTTAAGACCATTTCAAATGGTCCGATTAGAGCTAGGCTATCACCGTCATGCTAACTATGAAATATGAAACATTTCCAAAAGTGGAATTTTTCTTTATGTCGATTTCGTATGGAATCTGCGATTAAGTGATGACCCCCATGTGTGCCTAGGGGAGCACAGGAAGGAGGTGTGTCAGTGTCCTCTCCTCGTCTTGCAGGAGTCCTAGGCCCGGGTGCCATCTCCACCATCGCGATTGCTGTGTTCCTTGGAGCCTCAGCCCTGCTTGCTCTGATTGTCATCACCCTAAGGAAGCTCGTCATGTCTTAGAACTATGTAAAATATAACTATGTAACAAATGCACAAAAAAGTATGTTGCGCTGTTCTAATTCTTGATCAAATGGCAATTATGTATTTGATATGTACAATGTGGTATCAGTTAAGTGTATCATTGCTGTTGAGGCTAGGTTAACCCCTGTAAAAACAGCGTATATCAGACACATACCAGATGTCTTCCTCCCCTGAGTTTCTAGAGACAGCATCAGACAACTGCAGCAAACAAGTGTAAGTAAACAGATCTTACCAGATCTTTTGCATTAATGCGAAGCACTTACTCCGGCTGTATTTGTGGCAGTGGTGGGTCAGATGCCCCCTTTTGAAAATGCGCGTACTTATTTAAGCCTTTATTTAAATCTGGATGCCGGAATTAAATTTGCTGAACGTTATTTGCTGCTCTTCCCGAGCTATTTTACATGTTTTTTTCCCACAACTAAGTATTTATTTTGAATAATGTCACATTCCTATGCTTGTTTTTGTGTTACACGTGTAATCACAAGGAATCAAACATAAACATACAAGAAAGACAACTTATTTTTGCCATTAACACGCTCACTGTAAGGCTACATTATGCGCTTATCGATCGTGTAAAGCATTGTTGTTGTACTGCGGTTCAAGTAAAATAACACCAGTATATTTCAATCGAAAAGCAGAATGGCCAAATTTTATGAAAAGGCAAAATATTACATCAGATTTAATATGTCTTGAGTAAATTCAGATAGTTATTTATTGTAAGGGACCGTTATACGATAAGACGGTTCCCCCAACTCACGACGCATCCAGACCGGTTCGCGGGTATTGGTCCATGCAAACTTATTTTTAAACACATTATTATTTGATGAGTTTACGGAGGTCCATTCAGAGCACAACCACCAGCACGGACGGGTGATACCACTTATTTTCTTTTCGATCAAACCAAGGCTGGTTTTCTAGTTCCTTAACATATTGTTCCGTCCCGATCGATCTACATTTGACGCTAAATCTTGCCAGGGATGGGTAGCTGATGATAATTGTTTGCCAACCCGGCGGGCAGGTAGTGATCCATGACCTGTTCCTGTAATAATATAAACGTTTAATGTTAGAATTCTCAAAATGAAAACATTTACATCAAAATAATCAATATTTAGGTATCAAGCCGCGCATCCCTAACCACGAGCAAACATTAAGCAGAAAAAAACTGTCAGTATTTTGTTGCATAGTAATAACAAAGTATATGAATCCCGTGAATGGTTGTCCAACGCAATGAAAATTTATTAGTTTATCACAAATACAGAAGGCCAATTTACGCACAAGGAAACGTGGGCAACACTGAGAAAACAGACAAGCTGTTCGGCGCATGTAAACTCACGCATCAGGAAAATAAGTATATATATATATATAGTAAATATTTTGATTGATCAATTTAAAGGATTTTCTATATTATTTTGTCATAGGCAGGTTGGCTAACAAGTTAATATTTTAAGATTACTATCTGGTGCGCTTCTCGATTTATTTTACACCCCTCCCCCTAAGTACCGTATTGGCCTGAATATGACATCCCCGACACACACACACACAGTTTTTGCCATGCCAAATCTTACCTTTATAATGAAAAACATTGACAAAAAATAAGTTATCAGTAACAATAACTTTAAAAGGCAATCACATTACAATAGGTGTATTAAATAGCAAATATTTCAGAAAATAAACGTATTAAGTGGTGGTAGATAGTGAATATTAGACTCCACAACCCTTGAGGGCACAGAATGTTAGAATGTTTTCAAAGCAGCAGGCCCAAGAGGGTAACAAAAGGTACTGCAGAAAAAGCTTGAGCCACATTAATAACTGACATGACAGCTCTTACTCTAACAGCCATGATCGGTTTAACACTAGCTGCGGCACAGCCAGGCAAGCCAACAATTCAATGATAAGCGCTGCAAACTCTCACGCATCTGGCGTGATCATCACGCCCTCATACTCACACTCTCACGCAAGAAATCTCACGGCAAACGTGTATTACGGTAGGTCAAAACACTTGTTACAAAATACGGTATTTGGCGCCATCTATTTTCTTTTTGTCTAGACGCTTAATGTAAGGCACCACTTTTTCTTACGTATACTTTGAGGGGAAAAAAACGTTTATATTCGGGTCAACACGGTTTTTATTTTAATTAGGCATATGTCAACATTCCTATGCTTGTTTTCTGTAACACGTGATCACAACAAATAAAACATCCGTACGAGAAACACAATTCATTATGCCCGTTAAAATAACTGCAATAAAATTAACATTTCTTTCGACGTCGATTTGCAAGGACTTTTTGATGTCAGGAAACCAGCCTATTCCAGGTTCTGAAATCCCAGATATAGACCACAGAATGCTAAATTACAAATTAAACCCCAAATAAAAGTGGAAGGAAAACAAAGAATCACGCAAATACACAGCAACTATGAACGAGCAGGCAAAAAAAAAAAAAACGCACTACTACCCGTAAAAAAAAAATATCAGATACTAAAAAGAAACGCCATTTACATGAGCCCAAAGTAAAGACAAAAAAAATGTATTTGTAAGGTGCAAAATGAGCTAACCAATCAAACTTGCCACATAGTCACATCTTTTGACCTGGGAAGGTGAATCATCCCTCGTGTCGAGCAACAGAACTTTGCATTTAAGATGGAATCATCCATAAAGCACAGTTGTTTTTGCAGGTGATCATGAACCCACTGGACCATTTCGGTAATGAATTTATAGAAAAATACAGTCTAGCCTGGGCTGAAATAATGAGCTTCCTTGATCTGGTGCAGGATAAATTGAGAAGAACCTAATCTGAACTTTGGCGGCTTCTGGCAGCTCTCTGCTTCTACGCCACTGGTGGATCCCTGCAGACATACAGATGCACATGGCCTGAGTAAGGCTTCTCTGCCCTGCGTCGGTGCATCGATCACGTCTCTGTTGCACTCTGCTCACAGCTACATATGATGTCCAGCAGGAGGGGTCGCCTTGCATGGCCCAAAGCTGGTTTTCATGCCATTGCAGGTATAGTAGGTGCAGTGAATGGAACCTTCAACCTTATTCATATTGGCAGCCCCGCGAATCCCACCTGCACCTGTCAAAAAAAGGGTTATTGGCACTAGATCCACCCAGGTGATATTCAGTCATCAATGACATATACAGACATTTTTGCCCAGTGTCCTGGGAGTACATGAGGTGCTTATATCTGGTCCAGCTTTGGAGTGTGTCAGATGGCAGAGTTTGCTGGGGACTGGTTACTGGGACACATCAGGCATCCTCTATGAATACTTGCCGTTTCCAGTGTTAAATCACCAAACCACAACTGAGGAGAGGTATGGTGTAATACGCACCAAGGAAGGACAGGAAGAAGGTGACAATGCACATCTGAGTCCAAGACAGAGGTTTATTAAGGGAACAGAACACTAAGAAAAACCAACACAGGACTAAAGAACAGGCAAAAGAACAGGACTTCCAAAGTAACATGAACAAGGACTGACTAGAGAACAAAGCAGGCACAGGCACTTAAACACAGGCAAGCAGGGCAAACAAGGGGCAGGTATAAACAACCAATCAGAGGAGACAACAGGTAGAAAAATCATCAAGTAATTGGACAGGAAACCTGGCCACAGGTGGAACTAATAAAGATGGTCACTGAGCCAAGAATCTTAAGAAAAACTAGGACATAATCTGACACCAGGAAACTAAAGCAGAGTAAAAGAATTACAAAATCAAAAGGCACTAAACACAAACCAAAACACGAGGAGAGCAAACCACAGGAACAAACTAAGAATTAGGAACAGAAGACTAATACTATCAACCTTAGAGGAAAACTCAAATAAGTAAAACAGGTGAAGCTGCTTGTAAGCCTGCCTCAAACCTGCAGCATAGCGGTTCAGTCTCTGTATCACACACTCAGCCCATTGAACTATGTGGCAGTCAAAGGAGTAAGGAAAATAAAGGTTGATGGAAGCAGCAGGGAGGAGAACAGGATGAAATGTTTAGTTAAATAAAATTAAAGATAAAGATTCAAAGGGGGGGGAAAAAACTAAATTACATCTGGTCCAGCAACAGATCTTCCATTAATACCAATCACTCCAACTGTTCTCACTGCCTCCCTCTTTCAAAAGAGGCAACCACCGCAAAAAAAGCCTGTGCTTATTCTGTGCCCCTCCCAAAATAAACTGGCAAATAAATCCTTTAATTTGTCACACATGTCATTAATTACAGATTTCGGAAATGCCAGAAAAACACATAAACAAGCCAATCAAGGAAAAAAAAATAAAATATTACGTCTCCCCCCTTCCTGCCTGACATTACCAAACCAGAGCAAGTCTGTATCTATTATCACTTACTAGGTATTACAAAGTTTCAAATGTATCTTCAACACATACTTCCATGCGATGTGCATATTTATTACTTGTTTAAAAAGGAAAAGGTAGGCCTACACACACTGCATATTGCATATCAACAGGAGGTAAACACATCACCTTGGTGTCAGTTTTGTTATAAAAAAAAATAATAATCTTACTAGATGCACTGTATAGTATTCACATGCTCACATACTTAATTCATGGATACTTCTTGCAGGAAAAAAAGTAGTAATGCTTAAGCATTAATAGGGTCTGGAGAGCATGCAAACTACACATGCGCGGAACCCTGGCGGACACTTTACTCCGAGTCTCAGAGATGTGAGGCAACAGTGCCACTGAACCAGCATGCCACTCAGGATCTGAATGAGAACTAAAATCTAAAAGCTCTAGAGCTACGTTTACTGTTAGTCTTCATTCATGCAGATGCACAGCGATAGGGCAGGCGATGGCCGGGGGCCCTGAGCTGGAATGGGGCCCCGAGGGCAGCCAATAGTGCAGTGGTGACAAATCTCTTTAATTGTGTATTTTGTTATAAATCTTCCGTTTATTAAATTCTCTTTGTTGGTGTTCTTAATTTTCACTTCACAATAAAATAAAGGTAATAAATGTTACCATGCTGGGGAGGGGAGGGGGGGGGGGGGGGTGGAGGAGGGGGCATTCTGCCAACTGCCAGCACTAAGGACTTAATGTGACACTTAAGAAGGTGTTTTTCTAGCCC
>JAABNY020000043.1:17274977-17285350 GCA_015164015.2 Brevimyrus niger | reverse complement strand
TGCCTCCCTTGTTTGTGCGATACTCACCCAGACATTACAGCTTGACTAAGGCTTGCCATAGTAATCCCTTGCCCATGTAGTTATATCAGCTATTAATCAATGACAATTCTTGATGCAGTGCAAGGGCTGGCACCCTTGCGCTTTATGTAGTAAAATTCCTCCAGATTCCTTGAATCATTTAATGATATTATGCATTGTAGACGAATAAATGTGCAAATTGCTTCCATTTTTTTCATCAACATTGTTTTAAAACATTTTAATAATTTTCTCACATTTGTTGAAAAACTGGAGATCCTCAGCCCATCTTTGCCCCTCACTCAGGATACTGATTTGTAATTAAACATGACTCAGTTGCTCACATTACTGGGGTTGCAGGTTCAAACTAGGTTCAGGTTAACTGTAAATTGCTTTTAATTTGTGTAAAGATATTGTAATTTTCTATGAATTTTTAGTTGATGTAAACAGGCACACATGCCATCTCTCATGTTGCAATTGAGGAATAAATATGGTTTCGGGAGTGTGCTGCCAGCACTGACACTTTCTAGTTATCACAATAACTCAAAGTATTAGATCTTTTTTGGACATATTGTATGGGTGAAGGTCTAGACCTAATCAAATTTTGAGACAAATTGCACAGAAATTTAGGCAACACCACATAGCGGCAGCAAAGTGAAAGGTGACCTCTGAAGACATTTGATCTTGTAAACATAACTCAAAGTATTCAATGTGATCTTATAATCTTGGGTTTGATGTTATTACCACTTCACCAAAAAAACATTATATCCATAAAGATCTACATCTGTTTTAATCTGGTGAAAAAATCTCAAAGCTGAAGCAGAAGCACTAGATGGTAGCAAAGGATGGAAAGGTGGCTGCAGAAGACACCTTATCTAGTGAGCATCTTGTCTTTGGGGGAAACTGCATGACAACAGATGCAGACATCACACATATAGTGTTCGAGAAGTGTGAGGCAACATTGCTAACCACTCCAACACTGTGCCATCCACAGAATTACTAAATTTTATTGAATAAAATGAGCAAGTATGGACTCTACTTCTCATTCCTTGAGATGCTTCCTCCATGATGACTCCTGACCCAAGGAAGCAGTTTAATCCTATTACTATGTTAAAATGCAATATTAAGCCCTGTTCAGATGAGGTTAGTTCTACCTGTAGGGGTGTTTAGTATGTAGCTTGTTGAGTGATTTGACTGGCTAATTCTGACGGTTTAATAAAGACTCTGGTAATTTTTGGGCAGATTTCATTGTGGGCCTCCCACAGTCAAGGTTTAGAAAATATCAGAACATGTAAAAAATGGCAACAAAATACTGTATAGCATATGGCATAACCTATGGACAGTTTGATTGTATACAAAAATAAATATTGTCCAAGCCCAGTTTAGGGAGGCTAGAGATGAAAGTTTGAAGGGTGAAGGAACGGCAGTTAGACTGGGAGTGACAGGGTGGTCTGGGGAATATATTCAGGAGTGAAGTTTGGGAAGAGGGGGGTGGGCAAAAAACTGAAATTGATGTTTTCATTTTTCTCACATTTATCTTTCAGCTCCAAAAAATTGGACCCCTGGGGGCCCCTACCCATGTCAATCTAGGGCCCCTATATAAGTAAGACCACCCCTGAATACATTGTTGCCATTGCAACAGTATCTAGATTTTCTTGGTTTTGTTTTACCTTGTGTCGTAAATCACTCTAGATATTCTCGATTCGCAGAAAAATAACTATCAACCATCCATCCATAATGTTCGTTTTTGCAGACAAAAGACAACTAGCAATATGTATGATATTGGGTGCATTATATTCAATTGTTTTAGTGCATTCAGGGGTTCCTGACTTCAGTGGCTCTGAACAGAAGAACCTAATAAATGAAGGAGGACCATAACACAGAGATCTTTGATTGCCTTTTATACTGCTGTGTCTTTCCTATTTGAATATACAATTTGTACATTATCTATTTCATAGTCTTCGTGGCAAGAACTCTAGCCTTAAACTTCCTGTTTCCTCATTATCTGACTTCAGCTGTGACCCACGCAGACAGAATCGCATCTCCCTCCAAGCCTCACAGACTCGAGAAGCCGAGCGAGCGATGCCCAACGAAAATGAAACGCAGAATTGCAGCAAAGACTTCAAATACCCACTGTTCTCCGTGACCTACAGCGTGGTCTTCACCATGGGGTTTCCTCTCAATGCCGCCGGGCTCTGGATCTTCATCCGCAGACTCAGCCTGCGCACGGTCCCTGTGATCTACATGGCCAACCTGGCGATATCAGACCTCCTGTTCACGCTGTCCCTGCCTCTGAGGATCACCTATTTCACCATGGCGAGGTGGGAGTTCGGAGACACAGCCTGCAGGATCCCAGGGACGCTCTTCCCCGTCACCTTGTATTCCAGCTCCCTCTTCATCATGCTCATCAGTGTGGATCGCCTGCTCGCTTTAGTCTATCCTCTACGCTCACGGGCACTGCGCACACCCAGCTTTGCCTGGCTGACCTGTGGCCTGGTTTGGGGCATCATCGTGGCCCTGTCTGTGCCCTTCGCCATCACCCACAAGGTAACTTGGGACAAAAATTGCAATGTGTCACGCTGTTTTGAGCGTTTTGATGAGAAGCAGTGGCAGACGGGCTTCTACATTCTCCTGGTGGTCACGGTGATGGGGATTGCCATCCCCTTCATCATCATCCTCGGCTGCACACTGACGGTGATTCGGAAGCTGAAGACCATCTCCTGCATGATGATGGATAAGAACCAAGTCATCTGTATATTCATGGCCAACCTTTTCATCTACTCTATATGCTTCATACCATTCCATGTGGCTTGTATCCTATTTGGACTGCAGAAAATCAATTGGGTCTCATGGACCACAGACTTCTTCTTTGCCCAAACCATTACCATGTGTCTAGCCAGTACCAACAGCTGCCTGGATCCTCTCATCTACTACTTCACGGCCAAACAAATCAAGACAAATAACAAAACAGAAGCAACCATAATGACAACAATGACCTAGTAAGAGACACTCTTACTGCTTAATATTTATACTGGAGATTTTGCCATTAGAGGTGTTTTTGCATTTTAATTATTTGCCATGCTTTCTCAGTAGAAAGTGCCCCAAAAGGGTATAAAACAGAAATATAGTATTTGCTCATTTAAAATTTTTGTGTAATGTGTGTAAACAAACATCCTTTCAAAGCCATTATCTTGTGTATCTTTGTTTGTGCATTTCCATAAATTTGACAAAATTATCTATTAGATATCTAAGAAAAGTTTGCAAGAAACAGTCAATAATCTGTTTTCTTCTAGTGCCTGCATTCATTATCATTGCTTTACTTTCTGGTGTTGTTGTCTGATTCCATGACTGATTATGATTAATACCAATACAATAAACTTTGATAGGATATAATAAACTTTGATGCTTTGTGCTGCAAACACGTGAAAATGATTTAACAAAATGAAAAGTTAGGCAGAAAAGACTATGATGAGTAATTTATCATGTATGTCTGTTACTCTGCAGTTCATGAAGTACCTTAAAAAAGTCTTTAAAACATTGGGAAGATTTGTTTCTCTGGGCTGCTAGCAGGGGCTCCACTAATGGCTCCAGGGTTGCAGCTTTGAGTCCTGCCTTTGCTCTGAGCGTCTGTAGTTTTTATGGTCTCACCCAGTTGCACACACCTTACCCAGTAGCCCAAAGATATGCACTTTGGTAAGGAGTCGTCTCTAAAATGCCCGTAGCATGCATATGTGTTTTAGAGTATTTTGCTTTGCAGTAAGGAGTGCGCCGGGGCAGGACCGAAAGAGAGGCGTCAAAGCAATGCAGATATGCACACAGAAAGGATGCTTGCATGAACCAAAGTGAAGTCCCAGACATTTCAGCCATTTGTATGTCCCAAAAATCCATCACATCACATACTTACACCTCGTAGTGATTAAGGTCGGCTCCCCCCCCAACCTCACCCTGACCAAGTTCGTCCTTCTATTATTCACTTTGTTCCTTTTGCAATCAAAAATGTCTAACACATTATATCATATTTGTGTTTCGGTTTTCTTAAGGAAGATTTAAGGCAGCACTGTAATTTTCATAGAGTCTAAAACCTTCAGTGGTGTTGCAGTGAGTACCTCTGAGAGCAGAGTGTTTCCTCTGCCTTGTGCTTTATTTCTTTCTTGATTCCTAACCTGCCAGCCTTAAGCAGAGCTATTCGCCGACTGCTATACAGTGTCATCAGCAGATGGTTTCTAGAGAAGTGGTACAGAGGTGACTTCATTGTACTTTATATGACACCAGATGTTCTTTGCATGAATGTGCGTGAAGTAAATTGCAAAGAGTTTAAATATTGCCAGAGAATGTCTATAATGTGTCCTTTATCTTTTTATTTTTGCTGGCACGCAGAAAATATAGCGGAAAAACAAATGTGCACGACAAAAGTGTGAAAATGAAGTCATGAGATGATTGTGGGACATCGATAAGATTTCTCAGACGCACCATTCCCAGTTCCTACTGTTCCAAATTGAACACATTAAACAGTAAAATTGGAACATAAATACATTATATTAATATGTTATTTTGTAAGTAGTTGATTGCTGAAACTGTGTAGAAGTATTTAGTAAACAGCTTTAAAAAGTAAAAAGACTGCTCTATACAAATCTGAATTTAAATCTTGGTTTAATCCTGGGTCTGCCAACAGAAGGGTACACTGCACGGCACGCTACTTCCAGTCTCAAACTTCTAAAAATGTCTAACTCTGTCACGCCGAAGAGGGGCACTGGCTTGCTTGGGGCCGAGCACCTCTGGGTGAGGCATGGCAGTGTCAAGGTGCATTCCCCCTGGAGTGGACACTGTCCGCTGTTTCACTCGCTGGCTCCTACGGCATTAACTAGCAGACAGCTCACCGAAATAGATCTGCTGCCAGATCAGCTCCAGGCTGCATGGTGAGTCATGCTGTTTCACTATGTGGGGAGACAAAGAGCAGCGTGGCAGCAGGCCAATCTCAGACATAGGGCACCGCGGTTTGGGCAGGCTCTAATGGGGGTGCAGGTGGTGGTGGAGGGGCAGCTGTAACGGAATGTCAGCTGACTGTCAGCTGGACGGCTAGGCCGCCCCTTTTAACCGGCAATGCATCATCAAGACTCCAGTCATCTCCTGCAGTGCCTGGGGAGTAGAGGTTGGAGGTAGGGTCAGGGTTAGGGTTATGAGTTGGGGTTAGATAGGGTTACACAAGAAATTTACAAAGGAGAGGAAGCCAATTGGCCCAACAAGTTTGTTTGGGGAGAACTTAACTAATAGTTCAGGGTTTGTTAAAATCTTATCTAGCTCTGATTAAAAGGAGCCCAGGGTTTTAGCTTCAGCTACACTAGTAGGAGGACTATTCCATACTCCAGCTCCATACAATTTGGTGGATCTGGTCTGGGTCATTGCCAACATTGTCATCCAGCTTACCTGCCTGCTGGCCAAACCAGCTGGATTCTGGAGCCGACTGCACCCCCTAACTGGTCAGGGACCTCCCAGGCATCTGCTCAATAGAGTTATGAATCGCCCAGGGAAGTGATTTCTGGAGGATGTCTGGGTGCAGAGATTAGTGAGCTTATTGCTATGGATGAATTAGCACAGCTGCAGGGTAAAGTGAGTTCAGCCGTTCTGTCATGGGGAAGAGGAAGCACTGTAAACCAAAATGCAGCTTTCTCAGCTGGGCAAACCCACACTGGGGACTTTATTCAAACAAGGAGCCCAAATTCTGAAGTATAGACAAGCAGCGATGACTGAACTAGGGAACTCAGGACTTGGGAGCATTTAAATGCAGGGTCTAGAAAGAAGCAAACAGGTGGAGGCTGGTTGTGATTGACAAGAGGGCCAGATCAAGAGAAAAGACTAAACAAGTACCAGAGTACCAAGTACCAGCAAGTACCAGCTTGTTAAACAACACCAGGGAGGAAAAGATGTGATAAAGTGCAGAAGAACGAGGTGAAGCAGGAGATACTGGAAATGACCAAAAACCAGTGAGGTAAGAGGGCAGAAGCAACTTTCTAACTTATCTGAAGGTTTCTCGTGAATCTTAGGATGACACCAAGTGACCATTGAAATGAACAGGAATAAGAAGGAAGAAGCCCTCCGTCAATGAGAAGAAGGGAAGAGCCGCAGTTTGCAAAAAAAATGTGTTTTACAGAAACACATAAATTGCAAAATGAGTGTAACTGAAAATTTCGCTGTGGTGTCCTAATTTTTTCCAGAGCTGTATTTACATAATACATATGTGTGTATGTATATATGTATATGCTTATATATCTGTTACTGTACACTCTGCTTCAATCCCACGGTTTTAGTTCAGTCCAAAAGTGACTGCTTTAAGACATCACACACAAGATTGGCAAAAAAGAATTCGATATTCAGTGTATATCTCTGTATGTATATAAATATGTATGTGTGTGTATATATAAAGTTGTTATCACTGAATTCTGAATTTGATTTCTTGTTAAATTTTCTGTGAAAGTTTAGCCATTTTTAGTGGCTAGTTTGGTTTTTTTTTTGCTATCATTTTAAATGGTCAAATCACTTGCGAAGAAGCCGTACTGGTATGACATCATAATAGATTATTTCTTACAAGATGAAAGCGGACCAGAATTTACATATGCAGGTAGCTGACAGCCTAAAATAATCATTCCACTGACTGTCCACACTGTGCTCCCCCATTTGTATATCCAACACCTGTGCACAGTATAGTCACACGTTAACCCCTGATTACTGTTGTTTGTTGTATACCCAATTTTACTAAGTATACCCAGAGGAAGTGGTAGCTGTGGTGTGGCTAGTATTACGTAGTTTTCCCTTAGATATGCCTTCTCTGCTTTGCCCTATTGCAAAATAATGTGCATTTTCACAAAAAACAGAAAAACATTTATTTATCCTTTTCCAGCATAGTGGCCACTACAGTATTTTTTTTTTTTAATTCTTCATCATGCAAAGATTTCAAAGGTGCATAGCAGCCTGCTAAGTAGACGCTGCTTCAGAGAACCAGGAGTCTGGATCTAGCAGCAACCATCCATAAGGAAAAGCAAACACAAAGCCAGTCGGGACCTGGAACGCAAGGCTGAAAGAGATGTATGTTCAGCTGAAGCTGAAGCTGTATCCCCCCCCCCCCCACGCCAGCCAAAAGTCCTCCTCCAGTCCCAAAGCCATGTCAGCATCTTGGTGAAATTCCTCCTGACTATAGGCATCCATCTCAGGTTAGCAACCTAAGGATGCCAGATTTTGAATTAGCAGACACATTGCTTTGGTCCCCATGTTTAGCAAAAGTGAAGTCAATACTTACTTTCAATAATAATAATAGTAATGTCAATAGTAATAATAATCCATTCTATTTATATAGGCTTTTTAAACTCTCAAAGATGCATAAACAGAAAAAAATGACAAAACATATTATAGATTGTGCAAACAAAATGGTTATTAGCTTGGTTTTGAAATGTAAGACTGAAACTGACAGATGAATGTCACTGGGGAGAGAGTTCCAAAGTGGGGGAGCTAAACAGGAATATACACATATTCAGCATGGCCATGAGGGGGGGGGAGCTAGAATGTGAGGATCTAAGAGGCAGAGAGGCTGGTAAGGGAGATGCAGTTCAGAGAGATAAGATGGAGCTTGGTTTACTAAAAGCTATTTTAAAGTGGATGCCGCAGGAGGGAGAGTGCAGGTTCTGAGGTATGGGTGTGATGTGTTAGTAGGAGCGAGTGTGAGTTGGAGGTGGGAGTTCTGGCCTATTTGGAATTTATTGAAAGATTTACCAGTAATGCCGCAGAGTTTCCTGTTTTTGAAATGATCGCTATCACACTGCAGTGGCCAAAGTAGGTCTGGTTTTTACTCCTGTAATGCAAGCTTATAAGCAGAAACTATGAGAAAGGTAAGGCCGTTGTGTTATGTGCTTACGAACTAGTTCCTGAAGTGTAGCAGCATTTTCGTAAACACCCCAAAACTGAAAGAGTTTGCTTTGTCTGACAAGTGGTGCACTGCTAATAAGATGCACTTTTGGGCAGTTAAAGGAATTAATCTTGTTGGAAGTGTTACGAACCGTGCAATTTTTTTTCTGTGGTATGAGTGTTCTGTTCCAGGTGTGCCCCTCTGTTTCCTCCATCTGCCCTCCATTTGTCTGCTCCACCTTCATCATCCCACCCATGTCTTCCTCATATGCATCATCCAGCTCATCCCTTCCATGTCCCGGATCGGAAAAGACCACCAGTGAGTCACCTCAGGAGCTCTGCTCATCCATTACTGTTATTGCTTGCTTTTCTGACTTGTTGCGGACCGTGTATGATTGTGTATGACTTTGTTTCCCGTCTTCTAATTCCCGCCTTGCCCTTTAGTAATTATGATGTCTTCGGTTTTGGCTCATGCATTTCACATGTCGTACGGTTGTACTGGTGTGTAGCGAGTGAGTGCTATTTGTTTTGCGAGTGCATTTGGAACCTGTCTATTTGGTAAAGGAGTTAGGTGGAGTGTTTGTCTTTTTAAGAACTTGCGGTTTATCTAAATGAGCAAGTGAGTAAAAGGTGTCTTCCCCCTCCGATGCAGATGTACTTACCCATAAAGCTGTGTTCCCCATTCCTTGTCATGATAATGATAACCCTCACCCGAAACCACTGCTTTATAACACAAACTGGGGAATTGGAAACTAAGGTAAAACACAACGTGCATTCTAACCTCTGCACAAGCATGCAAATATGGAGACATTCATCAGTCCGGTTTGTTTCTGAGAGATTCGACCGGTGATTCTTCTAAAGTGACTGACGAACCTGCAAATGACTTGAGTTTGCTAAACGTTGCGTTAGTCTGAGAGGAGCCCGTAACTAGGAAAGGATTCACTCCACACGGGAAGCAGCTGTGACTCTAAAATCGTGTTCTGAATCAGCTTTGAAGAGTTCTTACTTATTAAAGCACCCTGTGGTTTACTTTGTTGATGGCCATGTGCTGGTATGAAAATGGTGTCGGACTGGAGCACACAGCTGTACTCATGCAAGGTTTTGTCTTTAGCCCATGACCCACACTACTCTTGCCATCTAGAGATCAGAATAACCTATGTTCATATTTCAAGTTTTTTTTGGGGGGCTGTTAAGAAAAGCCAGATGCGGTTCGATTTTGTCGAAGGATCACACTTGTGGGTGGGGCTGTATCATGCTGTCATGCTGCGTATGTTTTGCTGGTCCCTTCAACCACTGCAGCTCTTTGCTGTTCCCCTCAATGCAGTCCAGTCCACCTGGTCAATTTTGGGTCATAAAAAACAGGATAATCTGGAAAAACAAAGTCAACGAGTTTTACAATTAGCACTTCTAGTGCTTGAAATTTGAAGTGAGTTGGTACTCATTTGTGCATTGTACTGGTTCCTCTTTGTTTTTACTCTTCAAAGTACTCAGTACTTTCAGGCATACTAGCACCTCCCATAACCTACCAGTAGTGAATAACAAGCATAATACTGGCACCTGTTTTATTACATCTGAAGCACTGAGTACATCCTAAAAAACTCAAACTGCAGGAGATGAAGCTATGGCTGAGAGCAGGGAGCCCTCAGTCACACGTATAGCAGGGTTCTACTGGGTTGAAGTCAGGGCTCTGTGCAGGCCAGATATATTCTTCCGCACTAGACTTTTTCATCCATGTCCTTATGAAACTTGCTTTGTGCGCCGGTGTGCAGTCATGTTGGAACAGGAAGGGGCTCTATTCCCAAACTGATCTCCCAAAGTTGTGAGCATGAAATTTTACAAAATGGCTTAGAATGCCGCTGCAAGCCTGACGCTTTGCATCGCAGTTGGTGATAAAAGGCTTGGTTGCAGTCATGTTCAGCCATGGAAACCCATTCCATGAAGCTCTCTATACAATGTTCTTGAGCTAATCTGAAGGTCACACGAAGTTTGGAGGTCTGTAGATATTGACTCTGCAGACCGTTGGTGACTCCTGCACACTGTGCACCTCAGCATGCGTTGTCCCCGCTCTGTTTTCCCTACCACTTTATGGCTGTTGTTCCCAATTGTTTCCACTTTGTTATAATACCACTAACAGTTGATCATGGAATATTTAGTAGAGTGGAAATTTTACGAATGGACTTATTGCACAGGTGGCATCCTATCACGGTACCACGCTTGAATTCACTGAGCTCCTGAGAGCCACCCATTCTTTCACAAATGTTTGTAGAAGCAGTCATGCCTAGGTGGTTGATTTCATACATCTGTGGCTATATAAGCGATTGAAACACCTCAATTCACTGATTTGAAGGGGTGTCCTAGTACTTTTGGCAATATAGTGTATATACATTAACTGGTAGACTTGGAATAAATAAGCCTACTTTTCTAGTGAAAAATCAGAAATATCACTTGTAACATAGCAGGCAGGA
>JAABNY020000043.1:17254006-17271755 GCA_015164015.2 Brevimyrus niger | reverse complement strand
AGTGCGTCTACGTGAGTTTCCGTGTTGTTCCCTGCATTAAACCCGTGTTTTCCCTCGATCTGCCGACTCCGGCTCTTCTTGCTCCTGCGACCCGCTCACGGTCGTAAAGGTTTATTGGGTTTTATTACGAATAGTACTTCAGTGGGTCCTGTCTTTATCACTTTACAAACAACACTCAAGGTTCATGTCTGTCACAACCTCTGCCAATCACTCCTGTTGTTTTCGAAATCACGTACTGCATACTACATACAATAAACAGTATATACCGTGTGCTGCATACTTAGTGTAGTATTGATTATCCCAGCTTTTTTGTAAGAGTTTTGCAGCACACTACATTTTTACATGACCTCCCCATGAAGCTGTTAAATCCATAAGGACCATTTCCCGCAAACAAATTAAATAAAAATTTGATAGTAACACTAAATGTTTGGCACGTTTTGTGTTATTTTGGGAAATGAGGACCATTGACAGCTTTTATGTGTTTTTATGCAAAATTTTGGTAATATTTACCATTCAGTCAGTAAAAATGGATGCAAAAAGTACAGGTTCTTAATAATACAGGCCTATTATAATCATTGATTAATGTTTTGTTATAGTTTCATGAATTTAAAAACAAATTATGATGACATATACTATCCAAGAAGAGCTTATTATCGTTTAACATTTTGTTATGACAGCCAGTCTCTGAATATTATATTATAAAATTATAGTTTCGGAACTTTACCAATATGTATCCCTAATAGATAAACATATGACTATTATGATAGAATGCTCAAGACACAAAGATTTTGAAGCCAAAAGGTTACTGCATACCAAGGAAGACTCAGGTGTCAATGCGGGCTGCCTATGGCGCCACCTTCTGACAGGATGCCGCCTTAGCAAGCCAGCCTCTGGCTCAGATGAGAGGTGCTGGCGGCAAAGCTGACCTAGAGCATCGCACAGCCTTCGACTGAAACTCTACAAGATCCATCGTGGGGATGTGGTAGAAATTTTGAGGAAGTCAATTTGTTTAAGAGTTTGACAAAACTTTATTACTGCAAAGCTTCGGGGCAGCAGATACTCATCAGTATTTCATGCGTCTTGTGATCTGCTCCCCGAACAACAATCACACACATCTTTTATAGCATAAAATGCCCCCTTGTACAGACAGTTCAAGGAGGGGTCGGATATCTTTGGACACCAGATACTTATGCTTTTAGAGGCCCACGGCAGGGTGAACCTGTAGAAGCTGATTGTTCTCATGGTTTCACTACTACCTTATTTCGACAAGCTTTTTCAGTTACTTTCCTCATCTTACTTATCCGATATTCCCTTTTGCCCCTTATCCTGACATCATATGATATCAACACAGAAATTTCTAATGTTGGTATCTGTAACAGCTGTAATTTCTTGGATCATGTTTGCAGCTTTATCTAATCCTTTTGCAGATTAAGCTATATGTTAGTTCCTCATAAAATGTCTCTAATTTTAAAAGTGAAAAACCCATTACTTAAGCAAACTTGCATTATTGCATTACATGTACACTCTAATAACCATTCTAAAGCAGCAATTAATCATTATAATCATTGTGATTAAAGAAACAGTGTCATTATGAATTTCTTTGGTAATTATGAATTGAAATTACAATTGTGTCTGCATTATCACTGATTTTTCTACCTCAGGGGCAGCGCAAATTAGACTTTTTCACATAGATGGTGCTATGTTGTGATCAAGTTATTCTCCTCTACAGGGGAATATGGCAACAAAAAGTCAAAAAGTCACCATTTTACAAACACAACACTTTAGATTCACATGTTTATTGATTCATAAAGAGGCTTTGGAAACAGAGTAAAAGAAAGGGTGTGATTTGATGAACGTACATTAAAATCAGTTATATTCAGAGTGGTCAAATCGACCAATAACTTTTTCTGAATGTAGCAGATTCTAAGTCAAGTCTTTTTTTAAATAGTTTTACAAAATGTTTGATTTTTGAGATTGAAATTCTGGATAACAGACATGCAGAATGAGAAAAGAACAAAAAGGACCATTTCATGTGGATTACAGTTCCCATCTCTACTGCGATCCAGAAGTTATAGAACAGATCAGACACTAGAAATAGCGTTTAATCCACACTGGGGGAAGCTCAGGCTAATGAGGTTTTCTGGGACACCCAAAATGAAATTTCTAAAATTAATTACACAATCCAGATCGCAAATTATAGCCTACTCCATCAACACCTAATTCAGGAGACAAAGTTCCTGGGTGAAAGTCTAACTGCACAAAATGTGAATAATTTTAAAAAAAGAAGAAGAAGAAGATGAAGGCATTTTAAAAACCAAACAATGAAACTTTTATAAATTAATCCCAGACAAACGTATTAGTTGAACAAAACTCCATAGATCAAATCTGACATATGCTTTCAAAATAAAGACGACCATTTACATGACATGCAAAACGCTTATTTAACACAGATGTAGTGTGGATGCATGGAAGTATTTTTCATACAAATCATTTATATAATAAATACAGCATTATCATGTACAATCTGTATTCACTATTTTAACATACAGAATAGACAGAACATGTTCTCACAGAAAGCAGCATAATTCTTATCCAACACTGCATATATCTTGTTACTGGATTAAGAAATATTTAACGCTACAGTTCCCAGGAGTGAGGACTGGAATGGAAATTATCATTATGTTTGGTATAAATAACAGAATCGCCCATTTATTTTGTTGACCAACAGCAGAAAGCAAAGTTATAAATAATAAGACGACAAAAAAAGAACATTTACTCTTAGAGGAATAACTGAAAAATCCTACAATACACACATTATTTCAACAAAAATAAGAGACGACAGAGAATTAATAAATAAGGATGAGGGACAATTAAATGGCCTCAGACAGCATCCAGTACAAAGGGCTGTAAAGTGCAACTGCAACACGCACGGAACCCGGTTCTTGGTGGATGAACTGAACCGAGTCTCTGGATTTTTAGGCCGAATCGCAGATGACCGTCTCGACCACAAAGGTGCTGTCGAAGTGACGGATGCTACGGCAGTTCAGCGCGTCGCGCTTCTCGATACCTGTGTGGAGACACAGCCGAAGGGTGGGTGACGGGGGTCTCAGGGGAACTCCAGCCTCCCACACGGTACAGTTTACAATCAGCCTAGTCTTTGGCACCAAACCCACCAGTGACTTGGTGTTCATGATGTTAAAATGATCATGACTGAGTTTAAAAATGTCTTGAAACTAATACAACAGGAATAGTAAAAACTTCAACATCATTTACTTCGGCCGCCTAAAACTACACTGCTGTTCATCATTCTCCCACCAGGCCTAGTAGATATGCATCTATTTTAAAGTCAGTCTTTTGCAAATTTTTTGACCCCCCCCCCCCATTGCTAATATGATGCTTTCATCAGTTAACAGGAAGCCCTCTTTAGACGCTGTTTTTACTGCCAGGTTACGAAGATGTTGATGAGGCTGGCCTGGTAGTGTAAGAGCTGACTAGCATGCCGCTGTAGGTCGCGGCCCACGTCCGCAGGTTCCAGTTTAAGTGACTTACGTCTCCGTGGGTGGCGTCGTCGTAGCCGGAAGGTCTCCTTCCCGCTGCACAGCCGGTGGATAAACATTCCCAGTGATCGGAGGTTCCTCACCCGGCCGGACACCACCATCTCCTCCCTGACTAGGTATGTCTGGGGCAGGTAGCTTCCCCTCTGCAAATGTCCAAAGGCAAAAATGTAACTAGAAATCCACCACAGACCGATGTAGATGACAGTTCATGCTCCTTCTTTAAAACAGCATTAAAATGAGGGAGATGAGACAGGTGGTTGCGGCGGCGCACGATCCACAGCGGAGTCAGACTTCAGGCAGCGGTTATAAAACGTGGCTCAGCGTTTTTGTCCTATTTCAAACCCCAACAATGAGCCACTTGTAGAGTTTCCTCAAACTGCTATCCTGTCAGAACCAGACCACTCAGATCTGGAACATCTGGCACATAATAGGAAAGGCCGTAAATCGCCCTTGATAAGAGACTCTCCGTGTGTGTGTGTGTGTGTGTGTGTGTGTGTGTGTGTGTGTGTGTGTGTGTAGGGCACACAATGTGCCCACCCATATTGCCATTGCCTCCTGGGATAACCTCCAGGCTGGCTCTGACTAAGAACTGAGACAGTGGATAAGCAAGATTGGACAGAGAAATTGTTTCTTAATTTGATGGGTAAAAGAGGTCATTCAGGCCCATAACTAATTTACACTCAGCTTAGTTTTGACTTCATAAACAGCAAGAGATGCACATCTCCTCCCACAGTCTGTCAAGTAAACCTGCCTTCTCTAACTTGCTCGTTTTGGATGCCTGAGTGAGCATGAGTCCTGCAACGTGCCCAGCCTGGTGCCCTGATATTCCTGGAAGAGGCTTCAGGCCACTGCCATTGTGCACTGGAACAGCAGTCATGTAAAGCGACATGACACGGAAAAGCCACTGAGCATGTGCAGCAGATGGAAGCCTTTTAAAAAGTAGTGACATAATGTTGGGGCTAAGAGACAACAGAAAGATACCAACCCTAAAGTTCATCAGGAGGTCCCACAGGTTGCGTGGGGGAAGCACGACTGAGGTGTTAAGCTCGATGATGTAGCACTTGTCCAGAGCAAGGTCATGGTAGGCAGTTAGACCCTGCAAGTGGATCAGACCAAAAATGAGCATTATAAGAAACAACTAGGATGAATAATGGAGATCAAAATTAGTAATTAACAAGGTTATTAATAAATAATAACAACTAAGCACAAAGTGTGGACAGACTTATAGATCTACTTCCAACCTCCATGCATACACAGCAGAAGCAGGGAGCTCTGAAAATTAGCTGCTTGGGGATTTTATGTGATTCATCACTTGTCCTAGATTTGAGCTTACAAATATCCATGCTAAATAAAAAAGACTAGAATTTTATTAACCTAAAAAATACAATAATTAATTTGCAGTGTATTTATACTGGTGTTCAGGTCTTAGCTTGAACAAAAACACAAAGCGTATTTTTTGATACTATTAAACATACTAGTGGACTCCATTCTCTAACATGCAGAGTTTGTGTGCATGTGTGTGTGTGTTTACCTATCCTTATGGGGACACAATGCCCCCATAACGTGATAAATATCCATTTTTCTCCCTTATGGGGACCAGGAAACCGTCCCCGAAAAACTCTATTTTATAAAAATCGGTGACTGCTATGAAAAACTAAAAATGCAAAAACTCTTGTATTTCATTAGGTTACTTATGGTTATGATTAGGGCAGGGTAGGGGCTAAAGTTGTCATAGTTAGCATTAGCCTTTTTCCCATTGAAATGAATGAGCGGTCCCCATAAGGATATGTTTACCCTACATGTGTGTGTGTGTGTGTGTGTGTGTGTGGGTGTGTAATGTACATATTGCACTGCATGGGGACCAAATGTTCCCACAATGTGATATAAACCTGTTATTTGAACATTTTGGGGCCACCTTTTCGGTTCGAAACTCAATTTTATAAAAATCTGTGACTTCAATCGAAAAACTAAAAATGCCAAAAGTCTTGTATTTTGTTTGGTTACTTATGGTTAGGGTTAGGGCGGTGTAGGTGTAAAAGACCTCAATGATGGGATTTTTCCCTCAGAAATGAGTGTACGGTCCCCACAGAGACATGGATACAAACGTGTGTGTGTGTGTGTGTGTGTGTGTGTGTGTTTGTGTGTGTGTTTGTGTGTGTGTGTGTGTGTGTGTTGGAGTACTCCTAGAGATCCATACCCTTTGGAAGTCATGGATGATGTCAGCAGGGTCGCTCCCAGCGAACTGCGGCACAGGCACGCTGATTTGCTCGTAGTTATCCTCAAGGTAAACGCCCACATTCTCCTCCAGCTCCTGGCGCCCGCGCAGGGGGGCGTAGAAGGAGTCTTCGTAGAGCACGCGACAGTGGAAAAGGTTCTCCTCAGGAAGCTGCTCCTTCTACAGCAAATGGCAGCATCCACAGCAAAAGTCAGCTGTGCCCAGATTGTGTCCATATTAGAAATACATGAGCGAAATGGGAGGGGTCCTCACCTGCACTGCGAAGTAGTACTTGTACAGGTAAACAGATGCCAGCACTACACCACACAGGAAGACCGCCAGGCCGAAAATCAGACAGCAAAGGCTGCTCACGAAGGATCTCTTGGAGCGAAGTGGGAGTGTAAGTTCATCCTAAAAAAATGGTTCATGCACAAATTCAGAATTTAAAGATCCATATTTTCCAGATACACAATTAACACCAAGCTGTAGGATACAAATTAAGTATATTACAGAAAAATACAATTATCCAGAATACAATGTGTGAGGTTAAGATAATAGAAAAGAATTATCATATATTTTTGACAAACACTGTATTTCCACCAGTGAATGACTGGCTCTAACGTCAAGATGACTGGTCCGGAATATTTTCCTGGGAGTACGTGTTTGCGTTAGACTTCAAAAAGGTCAGAAATGGCTTTTTTCCTATTTACAATAATTAAAAATCTTGCCCAGCCTTGAGGTGATTCTAACTTGCGAGTGAGTTTCCAAGCTGAATCAAGCGTAGCGTTTTACACCAATCAGTACTTGAAAAAAAAAAAAAAAAAAAAAAAGCGGGGGACACTTCCGTCACAGGATTGCCTATTTATCTGGAAAAGCTATCTCCACACGTAAGCGCCGATATGAGCAATGTCGGGCCGCCCCCGGTCTCTCAGTACATCTGCCACACGCTCCTCCTACACGGATTAAGTGCAAGAGAACGGAAACGCGCTCCTAAAAGACAATTCAGCGTATGACTCTTAATTCAATAGGACGCGATTTTACATTACACAGGCAGATCGTCATTTGCACTGCCTCCTGAGGTAGAAAGCAGGGAGGAAGATGGACAAGAACATTTTTGAGGATCTGAGTATCAGGGTTATTAATAGCCGTTATTAATAGCCATGACAGTATCGCGAAATTTACTGACGCTCCGAACCGCCTGCGTATAGTGGGCGTGCAGCACCCGGAAGACTCACTTTACTAATCGCTCTAAAAGAACCATCGATCAAAATGGTGGAAGAAACGTCAAGGGACGTCAATTTGCGTATCACGTCGTCTACGATAAATTTACGCTTCGTAATGATGCAATTGCGTGCCCAGAAACTGGAATGGATTTGTTTAGTAACACAACCGTGCATTATATAAAAATTATATGAATGCCTTGTTAATAGATACTGTAGTTAATCAATGTCTACTCTGCTGGTAATTTTAACACATTTTGTAGCAAGCAGATGTACAATTATTTATTCTGAAAAGATGGGATGCGGGCGGGCGTGCGTGCCTGTGAATGGGGTGCATTTTCATCGTATGGAAAATTTATGAATTGTGCATTCGTTTAGATTATGGTGAATGGGAGGGTAGAACGAGACACCTAGAAAGTGTGTATCCACTGGTTTCCCGGCAACCGCCCTTTGTCACGTAACACATATCAAGGTTTATTGAATGCACGGAGAACAGGATATTCGCAATATTTGTAATATTTAAGATCCATTCAAGGAAAATGATTTGTACAACATCAAGGCACGACACAATAGTTCTTGCATTATATTCTCCCAGCAAATGCTACCTAAATTCAAGTGTGGAGTGCAGCAGATAGTTGTATTTGTACGGAAACAATGAATAAATACATCCAACTCCGAAAATGTCCTTACACGACCAGGGTTTATTAAATATGGCAATGAGCAAAAGAGCAGCACAGCCATTACGTCATTCCGGAAAAGGTTCAGAGCACTGACCAAGCTGTCCGCAGACATTAGACATATGCAAATTCATATGGTGCATTTATCCTAACTTGTAATTTCTTATCAGGAAATGTGGCTAACCATTTACATTTACGGCATTTGTCAGACGCCCTTAGCCAGAGCGACGTACAGGTGCTTTAAAACTCTACAATGAATTTTCCTGATACCAGACCTTGTTTTACTACTTATCGGGATTCCGATAATACCATTTTATAAATGAAATATAAGTGATAACAGGGAAATAAAATCTTAATAAAATATACGATACGCTAGCAAGGGTGGACAACTCGGTCTCCCCAGCGCACCCGGGACGACCGGTTTTCAATTGTGGGCGACTGCTCATGACCAAATTAATTTTCTTTAAAGGTTTTCGTCGCCCTGTGTGTACTGAATAAATCTACGGAAAATAATTTCAAACAATTTGAGCCGATTATATACGATGATGGCCAATTGTAATTGATGATTTGAGAAAGTATTATCGTTAGTGTACATGATGCCCGCCGAAGAATGAACGGAGATTCCCGAGCAATGTTGATCGGACTGGTGAGTCTCGCGCTACACATGGATTACAGTGTAGTGATAGTATTGTGCATTGTACATTAAGTCATGTACTAGTATATCGGTGTCTAATCCATGTACCTGGGCAAGACTTCATCCGATTTCCCAAGCCCCTGTGCCGTGAGTACAGAAGTTTTCGCTATGTTTTTTTTTTTTTTTTTTTTTTTAACAAAGTGCATGCTAGACTTGGAACGGTCTTTCATTCACGTGTCGTCAGTGAATTGTAGATTATTCGCGAGAAGCGATCGAGGTGACAGTCATGACAGTTGATATGTCTTGTGTGGACTGTGTACATTTCGTGTACATGTATATTCAACATTTTGTGGATTTATTATCTAGTGTTTTCGTAAGGTGGGCGACCAGATTCTTTGGATGTGGTCACCCAGCGGAGGTCTCCCAGGCCATGTGGGTAACCACAGAAAGAGCTGCTGGGGTCCCACTGGGAGATCACCTTTAAACCGTAATTGTCCAGTATTTACGGTTTACGGCGTAATCGCTGCGCTAGTGCTGTCGATTTTGTGAACAATTCTGCAGCTCTAGGTAAATTGGTACTACAGCTACTCCCCATTTTGATGTTACACAGGCGAGTTCCACGGTGAAAGAGTTCATGTTCATTCACAGTGGGACATCTGAATGAATAACCGAATAATGCTCTGCATAAGTGTCATGGCAAATCAATAATCTATGCTGACATTCTCCAGAAAAATTACAGTTGGAATAACTTGGACAAATCATACCTATATACCTGGCCGGCTTTTTACATGTAAAGTAATCGCCACTGTTAATTATCTGCTTCAGAATCTCAGAAAGAGCTATATCTACAGACCTGTTAAAACACACACATAAATGTAAAATGCATTGTCGTGGAGGTTCGATTCGGTAATACAAATCGATATTGCATATTTTTAACCGTACCTGCACTAGTCGAGACGAATGACATAGCTAATATTTCTTTTTAGGTCATCTACTTATATAGTTACACGTAAGTGTTATATCCAGGTTATAGCCTATTCTAAGACTCGATGCAATTTACACATACAGTACATGCATAAGGCACAGTTCTGAGCATCATCAGATGGGACACCTTCAGATTCCGTTCAGCGAGTCCGAGAACGAGACGAGCCGGTGCGAATGTGGACTTACGTGGGGGTATGGAACCAGAATCTCCGCTTTGTCTCCCTCGTTCTCCTTGTCGGGCTTTTGCCCTGCGACGTTATGGAAGGTGATCTTCACCATGTCTGTACTATGAAGAAAAGGCTGCTCCTGGACTTCTCACCGCAGAGCCGGCAATCTGGAGCTTTCCTGCTGGTGCCACTGCCTCCGTCGATTGCTGACAGCTATGGGAATCGCCTTTTTAGTTAGACCAACCGGAAGCCCTGTGATTTAATAAATATTTATTTTTAATCCCTCTTAAAGCGACAGTGCATCTGAACGGCAGTTGGCGTCGAAAACGACCGCTTGGGAGCGCCTTTTCCGCTAGTATAAATATGCGAGTCGAATTATTAGTTTTAATACGTCCTAAAGTAGGTTATATTACTTCTTGAAAAGTCAGAATACGGATTGGGGGTATTGGGCCTTGCTTTGTTTTGCAATAGTAGGTAATATGAATTTTATACATTAGGTAGTTTATTTTTGTATCGAGTTAGTGGTATAAGTATACCTCCATGAAAGGCTGGGAAATGTATCTGTATTTCAATTAGTTCATAATTAGTAAATAAAACTAGCTAATCGATATTACTTGGTGCTTTAAAATGTATTTAAGGCGGCAGATGTTCAAAGCGGGATTATATATGTTATGTCCATCTGAATGCCTAAATCGATCCATTCTACATAAGCGTTTATCCCGCAGTTTTCCTGTGTGCCTGGACATTGCCACAAATAAGAAGCTACAGTGCACGAGGCAGGGGACAGGCATTAGTTAGCTGACAAACAGATTTGTACCTTCAACTATTAAGGATTGTTTCGTAACCGAAAGAACACATACGAATTAGTGTTCACAGGAAGCAGTGGACACCAAGGTTTGCTAGTTTGTCGCAACTTTTATCTTTTTAAGTTTAATTTAACTATTCATTATTTGAGAGTCTGGTAGTCAACTTTGTCACGATTTCCTCCGGGATTAATAAAGTCTTCTGTCAGTGGAAAATGATGAACAATAGACGCTGAAATATCGGTGAACTAAATTTACAGTGCAATGGATTACATGTGAAGGAATTTGGTTTCTTGTCGCCTTTATAGCTGTATACGGGAACCGCCTCTAAATGTCCGATAATGGCAATGACATTGATGTCGCGACAACCCCACCCTGTCTTGAAATCCTTCATTTTTTAACCAGACAGCATATCCCTGCTGAACTTCCGTTCGGTCACCATTCTCACTTTTTACGCTTGGTGGCGCTATATAGCTTTTTGTCTTGATAGTCATTGCACAATCACACCAGCCTTTTAAACCAGTAGATCCTACATTTAAACTGAACGGTTGAAAATATATGGAACCATTATTGTACAATTATCACTATTAGCCGGTATTCAGTTTTCCATCTTAAAAGCAATCAATTTTGAGGTACATTGAAAAATTCTATGAAAAATGCTAAAAGGTAAATTAACCATGCTTTTATCTACTTAATTTCACAGACAGTTTAGTTGTTCTCTAAATGGACATGTTTTCATATTCTCACATAGCTTTTGTATGATTATGATCTAAAAATAGTAAAGGACAGACAGTTCCGCATTTTCCAGTTTTCATCCAGAAATTTTTTTCTGATAATTTCATGTCTGCATTCAACATTAAAATTCTATGCCCAATGGCATCTTTAAATTATTCCTACCAAAGGCAGGCTATGGAGTTCACAAATAGAACAAAAGCAATATTAAATTACAATGTCTTCACATGTCTAAAAAAGCTGCTTAACTTGTAGAAGCGTAAGATGATTTGTCTAGTTTCCTTTCATCAACCTGATAGGGCATTTAAGGTCAATTATACCTGCAGCTACACAAATGTAAAAGGTGTTTCTTTAGGAAGGCTGGAATAGGATACATTTAACTACTTTGCATGTAACTGTAACTGTGATAGTTAAAACAAAGAGCAAACAAACTAAATTTTCAAACATAATTCTAAAATAATATAAAAATACATTTCATTACTTCATTTGACAAACACTTTTATTCAAAGCTGCATACAAGTGAGGCTGGGAGAGTATGGTCAGACATTCCCGGGGGCAATTGAGCTTAAGGTTCTTGCTCAAGGCCTTTCTGTAATATAATTACTCTACCAGCCACAGGATATGAACATTCAACCTTCTGGACATGGGTACAGATCACTGAGATATACACCTCCGTGATGCTGTAGAAATCAGGTGTACACTAGTGTAACATTTGAAAACAATAATAAATGCCTTAAGTCTCTAACTGAAAAATAAGATTTTACGAATATTGTCAGTATAGTATGTTTGTTTTTGGTTTTTTTTGTTTGTTTTTTAGCAAAAAGGCCCTTTGAAAAAAAAAAATTCCACATAAAAACTTTAACTTGTAAGCACAGGACCACGTCCAAGTCCCACTAAATAGATTCTACATCCAAAATGGAAATATCGTACTTGCTATGCGGTTCCACACAGAGAATCACCATACAGGGGAACTGACGGAAGTAGATATGACGCACATGTCAGAATATCGAGAACAGAGATGGGGGGATCGCCATGGTGACTCATCTGACATGGTGCTGACATCATCCGCCAGCCTGGGAGAAGGCTGGCACGCGCCCCGGCTGTGGGATGGTGGTAGCCCACTCGCGCATCTTCACGTTGGCATGTTAATATGACGCGTTACTCATACTATTGGTTTTGTATGCCCACCACATATCCAGGCATGTGGCTGAGCATGCCAGATCTAGGCACAAACTCCAGCCACATGCAAAAAAGGCTTCCGTGGCCTTATTTACCCATAACCACTGACGTACAGAGATAGGATTTGATGCAATGACCCATTCTCTTTCTCCCTAGGGATAGCAGTGGCAAACCTTCATAAAATGTCTGATGCGCATGTCACAGAGTGGGATGGCAATTGTCCAGGAGAGGCAGGTAGTCGGACGTGGAGATGTGGCTTTGTGGCACAGTTTGGATCCCCAAGTGCTTTTCGAAGTGCCTGGCCTTTCTGTCAGATGTTCAACTATCTATTAACTCTCCCCTTGTGTGGTCCAGTGCCTTAATTGTCCAGTGAGACACGGTGGAGTCTTATACAACTTCCTCTTCAAAAGATAGGATATTCTCTTCAGTAATGCATCTTGTTCATTTCATGCAATTGATTTGTAATGTAAACATTCATAACTGAATGTATTTATTTTCACTGTATGGGCAGCAAGTACAGCAATATGCAGATCCCTTCTTACAGGACTCTCTCTCTCACTCTCTCTCTCTCTCACACACACACACACACACACACACACACACACACACACACACACACACACGCACAGGTTTGTAATAATATATTTGTGTAATAATATTTCAATGGGGAAAAATCTAATCCCAACATGAAAACCTTAATCCCTACCCAGCCGTAACCTTTACCATAAATAACAAAGTGGGATTTGCCTCAGCAATCTTGCAGACATGGACTCTCACTCCGAAGCCCCAAGCCACACCCTTGTTGGCATTTCAGCATGCCTCGATAAACATAATGTGCGAATAGCAATATTATACCCGAGGTAAAGCTGTTTCTATTTATGGCTGATTACTCTAATCTTCATTTGGGAACCAAGTCATGGATTTTTAACTATTCAAAAGCATTCATTTCAGATTTCGTGCTTAATATAGTTTTTGAATATTCATATTTAGGAAAACAGTTTTTGTAAAGAAAATCCGCTAATATCAAGATTTTAGTTTTGGGGTACGCTAAGTAGTAACTGCACTTGAGGCAGTTCAGGTTTATGCTATGGGTAGGCCTGTATTGGCTAGATAGCATACTGGGCATTTTCCAAGTGGGCTGATAGGTGCAAAATTTATCATGGGGACTATCCCCAATCCCAATCCAGCTCAGGTGATGGAAGACTGGCGTTTTAAAAATGTTGGCTGAATGGTAAGTACTTTTAACATGTGCGCAGAAATGAAACCGCCTAGTGGGGGAGCCGTGCATTGCAATGAGATCAGTAGCTTAATAATGAAATAAAGCAAACTGGATCGTTACTGCCACCATATCTGCTCTAATCGCTTCGTTGACGATGTTTATACGGGTCTTGGGGAAATCCAAATGTAAATACAGTTTTGTTGATTTTATCTCTGTCTTACCATAACCATTTACCAGCAGAAGATCGAAACTATCCTAGGAACCATGAGAAAGGATGCAAGGGATGCCAGGCAGATCACAGATCGAACACTCATGCAGACAGTCACGCAGAAACCTGGTTTTTATTAGCACTATATTTTATCAAATAAACTAAATTTTTTGTATTTTGTTGTCTTACTTTCCTGTCCCTTTCTGATCATTTACCCACCGGCTAGCTAGCTACTTTAAAAGCTGGGTATTCTTAATTTAATTTTTTTGACACTTACAAATATTTCTATAAGATATTAACTCATTCAGGATAGGCCTGGTATAGCACTATATTGATTTAACACACGGCGTCTGCTTTATTGCCAGAAAATTTGCCACCATCAAGCTAGAGAACGACTGAGTGCCAAAAGGCTCAACTTCAAAGCTGTATTTGTGAGGCGGTATTTTATTGTGCTTCAATTAGCCTATTTTTCTCTTGCCTTAGGGCAATCGACGTTTACCTGTGAATATCAGCGTAATACAAATTGTTTTTTGTTTTACAAATTGTTCCTATATTTCCGTCCTGGGTCAGAGACCAACTACAGTTCTGCATTTCTGATGTCAAGTGGGAAAACATTTAATAATTTGTTTTATTATTTGTGGAACTTGATGCTGCATGAATCAGTTTACTAGGTCACTATACAGTTCCATCTTACCCTTTACGCTGCTCATAATATTAATTTGCAAGAACGGCATCATCTGTTAGCCTACTATATGACGATTCAATTCCCTAACTACAATCAACGAATACAACAGCTTTATTGTTCAACCATTTTGATTTTGTAAATGCAACCCCTCTATATGAGTAACCACTTTCCTTAGGTTTTTCCCCAAGGTCAGTCATTTTGTCTGTAATAAGGACAAAATACGAATATTCCCGGATTTCTTGAATTCTCATATATTCTAATATATTGGGCATGTTTGTAGCCGTGTGCCACTCGTGTCACTGTACTGAGTTAATGCATGGAGTTACTGGCTGAATCCGCAGCCACTCACAGACCACGGCAAACAAGGGGGAAACAAATGAAGCGAGATGCAACACCTGTCGTTTTCTTTGGGGACAAGCTCTCAATGCTCGCTTTTAATTCATCTGCTCCGAGTGTCTGCGGGCTGCAGCTGCCAACTGTCGGCATCGTATTACATGCGCCGGGCCTCCCACTAACGATTTGCAGGGTCGCGTCACCCAATGGCAAATGAAGGAAGAAGGAAGGTGAATAAAATAAAACACAATTGTTAATGTTCTATAGATTGCGAATATTTTGGGGAAATATAGCAATGGATCGCGATCGTCACTAAATATACCAAGAAATCAATATAATATCAACAGTGACAAGGGGCGATCACATACAGCACACGAAAAAACAAGCATTGTGTAAATAACGTAGAAAAGTGCATTATGATCATAATAAGACTACTGCTAGATGAAAGCTAAAAGTGTTGCTTTTATTTGGACCCATGTTTTGCTGTTGTTCACCATTACCAATTAAACATTTAAAGAGCAGACTGAACGGCATATTTGTGAAGCGATATGGGAAACTAGAAACAATCGAGCCGAGAACAGTAAACAAAAAATAAACTGCGCTCTTGAAGGGCCTTTACGGTACAGGCCGAATTGCGGCGAGATAGACAAAGAGCTGGTCGCTGATTGGCTGATACGCTATACGCTCTAGGGTCCCCAGGCTCGGTCAGCCAAGGATCTTATTCATATGTTAATTAATGTCTATAAATACCTACTACAACTTCGCCGTGCCAAAAGCACATCTCCTAAGGGTTACATAATAAACACAAGGGCTTGTTTGCCTGTATTGTGGGGATTTTTTTTGTACCGGGGTCCGCCTGCCATCTGCCACTTTGAAGGATCATAACGTAACTGTGGAATACAAACGCAGCTTTCTGCACTGTGTGGGTGAAACCAACATGGCCCCCTCATCTAGACCCAACAAAAACGGATCTAACAGGGGCGAGGACGAATATTATGGAATAAAGGGAGACAGAAAGGTAACGAATGCAGTTTTATTGATTTTATGGCAATGCGATTTCTTCAAGAGTTGTAAGTATCAACGTGATTTTCAATATTTTCACTGTAGGCAAGAAAGCCTTTGGTGGAAAAAAAGAGGCGAGCCCGCATCAATGAAAGTTTGCAAGAACTCCGTACACTTCTTGCAGACACAGAGGTATGTTTATTTGTCGTCATGTATGTAGTTGCAGAGTACAGTTACAATCTTGACTAGTTTCAGCAATGCCTGTGTCTTTAAGTTTACCACGATAATCTTCTGTTCTCTACAGTTCCAGTCAAAGATGGAGAATGCCGAAGTGCTGGAAATGACCGTGAAGCGAGTTGAAAACATCTTACAGAAAAGAGCCCAGGGTATGTATTTTTATTTATATTTAGTATGCTTTATATTTAGAAGTGCGATGGGGTTTGGATGCATGCCATATATTTGGGAGATTTGCACGTGATGATTGTTTCAAGAATTTAACGTATTTTTTTCGGTACCCCTACAGAGGTCGACACGGTGAACCGAGAAGCGAGCGAGAGGTTTGCAGCTGGCTATATCCAGTGTATGCATGAGGTGCACACATTCGTGTCCAACTGCCCGGGGATTGACGCAACGGTGGCTGCGGAGCTTCTCAACCACCTTCTGGAAAGCATGCCTTTAAACGATCAGGATCACTTCCAGGACATAATTGTGGATTTAATGTCGGACTCCAGTAACGGCAGCGCATGGCCGGCCACTGAGGGGATTTATGCGGCACTGGTGTCTCCTGGGGCTCGGAGTACGTCCAGCAGCAGTCCGCTTGCCTTCTCGCCGGCTCCCTCCACCACATCCAGCGAGGACCTCGGTTCTGATCTGGAAGAAACCGACAGTGAACAGAACCACATATCCCCCGAGGTCGTGGAGAACAGAGAGGTCCAAAACATGCCCACAACGACCTATACCAAATATATGTGGAGACCGTGGTAGAAGTCAAACCCTTGTTTTTCCACGCTGACATAGTTACTAACTGTGCTTGAGTCTACCCAATGTACTTAGTCGGTTTTAGGTCTAATTTCTGCAGTGCGGGTGTCTTTTTTCCTTTTGGTGATGTTTTAAAGTACCCTGCACTGTTTCTTTCTGGATCTTTGATCATTGATCCCGGAAAGGCACCCGTCATGTAAATATGTATGTTTAGAGGGATCGTCACGGAAAAAGCTCTTTTTAAAAGGAAAAAGGCAGAACCTTAATATTGGTTATGTCTCTACACATGTAATCGACGTGAACTCTAAAGATTATAAGTAAACATTTTTGCTTTTTAAATGTTTTATGCTAGGGATAATGTCTTTGCATCACCACGATCAATCTTCCATAGCGGTGTTTCTCACTCAAGTAGGCACGAATATCTTCCTTCAGTGAAGGAAGGGCAGTTTACTCAGATGTAAATACTAAATTGTGGTAGGGACTTTGTATTTGAGCATATTTGTGCCTATAAATAGCACGTGAAAACACTGACTTGCAGTGATTGTATATGTAGGTTTTTATTAGTTTTGATCGATAAATTAAGTTGTTCGATATAGGATTATTATAAAGAAGATTGATATTTGAATGAGCTTATTATTGTTATGTACGTCTTGTCTGTAAGTTCAGAGTATCACTGTATCTATGTATCACGTTTTACACACAACGTGGTTCTTTAATGAATCTAATATCTTGTTTTAAGTCTATTAAACGTAATTACACCCAGAACCAGCATTATCTGTTTATTCCAAGTCTAGGTCTGGGAATTTTCTTTTCCAATATAAATCAACTGCCAAGGGGAAAATACACTAGTGGGACACTTAAAACCGAAATAAAGGACTTTGGTCAGTTTGGATCTCTTTGATCAGAAGCACCAAGTAAGATTAATGGATTTAGTAAATAAACAATAAAGGATCCGTTAGAATACATTCAGCGATATAATTCCGATAGTTACCGGCCCTGTATTAGCGAGTTATCCCCCTCATATTTTGTAAATATTCGTTTGGACCTCCCTACATTTAACATGAAGTATTAGTTTTATGCCAGTGTTTCCCCCCCCCCCCCCTCCCCCCCCCCCCCCCACCAACCCCCCCTATAACGCCACCCCCTACCACCCCCC
>JAABNY020000043.1:17231513-17245551 GCA_015164015.2 Brevimyrus niger | reverse complement strand
GCCACTCACCGGCAAGAAGAATGGAAGGGTGAGACGAGCCCTTTGCTGAGGAGCAGGTTATGCTGACAGAGGAGTTTTTCAACACACATTTTCAGTGATGAAAATAAGTTTAATTTAGTTGGTTCATATGGGAAATATTATTTGTGGTGTTGAATCGAGGATAGACTCCACCAGTGTGTGAAGAAGTCAGAAAAGTTAAGGGGTAAGTCTCACGGTGCCGGGTTTGTTCTCTGCAGCAGTAGAGAGACCTTACCACACTGCAAAATGAGTGAAGTCATTCCTCAAAGTTGAGAATGTCAAGGGGATGAAAAGTCCTGGTCTGAACCCTATCAAGAATCTATGGAAAGTAACTGGTGACAAATTATGGCAAACAAGCCCACTGCAGTTACTGAACTGTGGGAGAAACTGGCAGACGAGTGGAACAAAATCAAGATGGAGCAGTTTGAGAAATCGGCTACATCCTGTGGACACTGGGCCTCTGTGCCTCCTGTTCAACCATAAAAAAAGGTGACGGAATTCATTTGCAGGCTTTTTCTACAAAAAAAGAACAATTGAACTGTTCTTTAAATTTGCTTGCATGCCTTCTTCAAATACCTTGTTTAAACCATTTGTTTTGTGATGCGCCACAGCTTTCACAGATAAAATATCATTAAAATCTCTTCAATTCACATTATAATAACTTGGAATTCAGATTAGCCGTGACTTATAGCGGCTGTATTTCCGAAATACAATGTGAAGTTGGGGGTGGGGCTATAGGGGGCTCGACCAAATGTAACCAATCATTAGTCAGGACTATTCCCCCCACCCCATTCGACGACCTTTTCAAGACCTTAATTTGAAGACTGCTACATATCCAACGTACCCAATGGCCCAGCCCAGGCTGGCATCCCGGAAACACTATTAGCCTATGTTCACGGGCATTATGTTTACGGATTCCACACAGTGATGATTAACGTAACACGTTTCACACGCTTAATTGTGTTATACCATTCACGCTCCGTCGTCGGTCCAGGTAGAGGGAGCAGTCCGCCTGGAAGGCCCGGACGCCACGGTGCTCGCGGAAGCGGCACAGGAAGGTCTGCTCTTCTTTTTGAGTGTGCGCTGCAAGAACCTGCTTAGTCAGGCCCAGCTTTTTGTATGGCTCCCTCTCCTGGCTTGGGGATGATACCGCATTGGGGGGTGGCACAGGGGCGAGGGCCTCTGTGATCTCTCCCGAGCCAGTGACATCCTCGATGATCTCTGTAACAACAGGACGCAGTTTCACACGCAGTCCCATGACCTCGCACACAGATTGCATATGAAATCCGGCGAGCAGCAAATACATTTCAGACACCCCTATGAAAATAAAGTACCAGACAGGTAGAACCCTTCCAGCTATCCATCAATTTTCTATACCCTCTTGTCTTTTGCAGTCGTACGGGAAACATGACGCAAGAACATTTAGAAAAAGTGAATCCCAAGAAAGAGATACCTGAGTCAGGCTGGGGCTTTTTATCACCCACATGGACGATGGTACTGCTGTAGCTGCACTGGCTGGTGATGGACACTACACTCTCTGCCTTACTGGGCAGGGCCAGCGGCGCCAGGGAGGAGCCCACTACTGCCCCACTGTCTGCCTTCTTCGGCTCCTTGATGGATAGTCGGCCATCTGCCTCTATAAGTGCAGCATCTGCCATTGGTCAGAGTTTAATTACTGTCCAGGAATGGCGGGGAGGGCGAGTAATGTCAGAAAAAAGGAAGTGGGCGGAGTCATACCTTTGGACCCAGGTAGGGGATTGGTGGGCAGCTTTTGCCTGTCCTCATCAGAGTTGGACGAGGTGGTGTTGGAGGATGATTGGCACTTCCGTTTCACTGTGACAGGGATGTTGCAACTGTCCAGGTACCTGTAGGGGGCAGCGCCACACATCCGCACATGAGATCATGTTCACCGCAGGTTCCTCGATCCAACCGGAGTACCCAGAATGGGGAGCTTCATCATTTACTCTGAGTAGATTATTATCAGTCACCGTCACTCCAGCCTGAAATCCGCAGATGTTTATACTGTTTGTCGTTGATGGTAATTCCCCCTAAACACTTCAACACTACCATCCAAACTAATGCAAAGAGTCCTAACCTGATGACGCTGTCCAGGCAGCTGAGCTGCTGGTAGGAGTAGATGGTCTGGTCCTTATAGGAGAGCTCGTCTGGCCTTGAGGGACGGTCCTCCAGCCTAACCAAGTCTTCCTTCCAGCTCAGAGTCCCTGCTTTGGGTCTTACTGCTGGGCTCTTCTGCTGGGTTCCAGCTGTAGAAGATAAATAACTCATTGAGCCATCACACCTGCGCTTGAGCCACCTGCTTACAGACGTGCATTTCATTGACGGATTGACTCACACTCGCACACAAATACAAAGTCAGAGACACAGAGACGCAGGCGGCGCTGCCCACTTACCACCAGGGCTTCTTTTCGTTTCGACCTTGGCCGAGATGGACGCCATGATCTGCTGCTGTGGGTTCTTCTGCGAGTGGATGTCCTTGCAGATCTCCTGAAACGTGCGCTGCACAGGGGGACACACAGCGTCGGCTTTTCCAAAATCCTATCAGGCGGAAAGACTTTCCAGAACATTCCGGAACGTCTTAACAAGCTCGGCGATAGAGAGATGCCACAAACTAAATTTTTATAAAGTATCCTGCTTTATAATTAACAAAGTCTATTTTTAAGGATTCTTTCTGACATACTTATTAACTTCTGAAGATAACTCATGATTAGCTGCTAATTCTGTGTGCCCCCCCTCTTTATTCACAGGGAAGAGGATTATAAACAGCAATTATTATGCTTCTTTATTAATGCATAGAAACCTGGGACTAAATGTCAAGATTCTAGGTTCCTGTGTCCAGTCTCTCTGCAGATGTGGCGTCAGAGGCTATCTGGTGCAGTGAGACTGCAGAGTGAGTGACCTGGCTAACCGAGTAACAGCAGACACATTGATGATGATGATGATGAAGATGGCACTCACTGGCTTGGCCTGCCCAGCCTCGACCTCCTCCGGCCTGCCCCTGCTGCTGCTGCTGCTCTTTCCAGAAACTCTCTCCCCGCTCAGCAGCGGTTCTGCGTAGCACCCCGAGCTGCAGCTGTGGATGGGCTGAGGAGATGCAGCACAGAAGGGGTCAAATAGGCGGCGGGATGCCTCAGTGACCACATGACCAACAGAAAGCCGTTTTCACGCACAAAAGAATAAATGAACCACATCATTCAGAATCAAACGGACATTTCTACTGGAGTTTCGTCCCAGGGAAGGCGGTGTTTGCGGCCCAATCAGCCTGTGGGTTTTTCACAGCAAACGGGATACGAGTCTGAAACGGTCGCTGTAGTTTAAGCTCTTATATGTGTCCTTAACGCTTTTTAGATTTGGATGTATAAATAAACGAGAAACAGGAAAGTCTCATCCTCACTGCTGCTAATGCGTGTTGCCAGATCGTCAGTTTCTCTCTGCATACCTTCTTTTTTTCAGTCATGGTGTCTGTGATTGTTTTTGATCGGAGGAATCTGCACGTGAATTTTTCACGAATTCGCGTAGTGTTTTCATGCGCCGTCGGGTGGGAGGTGGCCCACGGCTCAGGCCCCAGCAGCCCAGCGACCCACCTGCAGCAGGAGCCTGTGAATGTGCTCGGTGATCTCCAGAATGTCCGGGTCCATGGTCTTCCCCTCGGCAAAGGGCGGCGGTGTGAACACGTCCTCGTTCACAGGGCCCCTGCGTGGGTGCGACAGAGACGGCGCCCATCACTACCTGGGAAAGGCAGTGTCTGCAGCCTGGTCAGCCTGGGTTTATCACAGCGACGGCATGCGAGGGACGGCTGGAGGGGGGTCCGTCTTACTTACATGCGGACTTTGTGTCGGCCGATGATGAAGGACACCTTGCGGCTCCAGGGGTTGACGAAGCTGGACCAGCTGGTGTCCAGGGTGACATATTCTCCGTTGCGGGCGCAGAACCGGATGGAGGAGTGGTCAAAGGGCTGGCTGCCGCACTGCAGGACTGCCACGGGTGGAGAGTGACATGATGAGACTTTCCTATCGCTGCTAACAAACATTAATTTCCAAAGAATTTGTATAAGGTATTCATATGAACTTTTAAAACTCATCAATGTATGAAGAACACATCAGTGTATTTACCTGCACAATATTTTATCTAAGTTATATCTAGTCTTTACCAGGGCAGGCTATGTTGCTATCAAATAAGCTATAACGCTGCCCCCTGCTGGTTAGATAAATGTCCTGGCACGGCCACTAGGGACAGCTTACCTAATTGGTCATCCACCACTCTGACTCACCACAACCATTAGTAAAAAAAAACCCACAATCTAGACACAACACCATCTATATGCCCTCCATCTCAAATTATCTTGGAATGGCATTTTTATTCCTAATACCTAATACTTATATTTTATATCAACTAAGTCCTGTGCTACTTGAGATTTTAAAATGACAGGAATTGCAAGCAGCAGTTGCAACATCTGTGCCCCTAACAGAGCTGATGATTATGGTTAAATGAGATGACATTTCTTGGCCTTCTGGCTAAGGCTGGGCGTAGGACTCACTCTTCCTGTGGACCCCCAGCATGATGGGTCTGTCACTGGGGTGCAGGTGCAGGAGGACTGGTGTCCCAATGAGGTCCTGTGGCAGGTACCCCAGCAGAGGGACAGCTCTGAGAGAGACACACACATACACTTTAGAATGCCGTTGTCATAGTTACAGAGCATTCTTTGTCAGGTCCTTCCTGGCGCACAATGGCACCAAACCTGCGTTAGAGTTTCCCCATAATGGTTAAAAGACGGAGCGTAACACGCTGGCTGGAGATCGGCGTTACTGTACTGGAAGCCCCCCCCCCCACTCGCCTTTCATCCACGTCCTGGAAGACACAGTTCGGCGAGTGCGTGGTGGTGAAAATCCGCTTGTCTGTGGGAATTCTCGGAGCTGTGAGGCCAAAAAAAAGAAAAGGGAGGAAGGTTACACAACATCCTTAAATTAACTGGGATCCTACACTTAGATCCGAGCGGCTCTTCTACACCATAAGAGTACCGCATACACTACGCAGGGTTAGCGGAGGACAGACGCCCCGTTCCGGTGGCGTACCTTCGTATCCAGAGTGCACCCTCTCGGCCAGCAGCAGGCAGCAGAACTGGTCCTCGGCGCGCTCCATGTCCTGCACCTTCATCAGGTACGGGGTCATGCGAAAGGGGAAGTAGCGCAGGTTCCCCTCGTGTTCCTGGCCCCCGCTGGATGGACGAGCACACAGCTGAGCGAGGCCTCACAGGCACATGGGTGAACAGGATGTTAAGCTGTGCGGGTAAACAGACTATGCTTGATGAAGACTTCAAATCGCTCAGTGGGCCGGATTATTCAACCCTGTCATTTACTGCCTAATTCAACCCAGAAGCAACCAGCACCGAGTGGTTTGAATCGGTCAGCAGCTTCCCGACAGAGTGTGGTAATCTAGCTGCACTTGTGTTTCACTTTTCCCCACTTTTATCTCCCACAGTCGTTCTACTATTCTCTTCCAAAATCGGGTCAGAAAATGCCTTCTTTCCCCACTAGGGGGCAGCACTGAACTTTAAAAACAACAGCAGGTTTTTCAGGCATGGTGTGAGGTGACTAAAATAACTCCCCCCTCATCCCCCCCACCCCCAACCACAGTCGTGTAAAAGGGAGAAGAGATGCATAAAAACATAGGAACAGATGGCAAGTTCTGGCATCTGTGCATACCTGATTCGGCAGAAGAAGGACTTCTCCTGCAGGCAATCAGAGGGGGAAGACTCTGGAAAATGAGCAAGAAGCAAAATGAGTTACATAATTTTAACAGGAGATTGGAGAAGATGGACAAAGCATTGAGGGCCCAGGCCACATATGGATATGGATGTGAATGAGCCTCGGCCTGGGGGATACCTGCTCCGGTACACACGCTCCAGGAGGGAAGGCGGTAGGGCGTGGTGAAGCTGTAGAACACGCTGACATCCTGGGGACTCAGGAACTCCACGAACTTGCTATTCTTGAACACGTCCCGCTTGCAGTTGAGGATGGAGGCCGCCTGGTCTGAGATGTAAACGATCTTCCCCGTTATGAGGGACACGGTGACGGCAAAGATGTCCTGTTGTGCATGAACATGGGAGAACATGAGGACCATCAGAGGAGGGAAGGCCGCAAGACGTAGTCATTGTCGTGTGTGACTTTGATGACTGGGAGCCGTGGCCGTTCTTGGTGTGGTCCACATACCGTGTTTTTGAGGGTGTACTCGGAGGTGATGGTCCACATACCGTGTTTTTGAGGGTGTACTCGGAGGTGATGCTGTCGATCTCCTCAATCGTGTAAGAGGAGACATCCAAACCCAATGGGTGGCTGTCGTTGATCATCAGCATCTGGTAGTACTCCTCATTGGCTGCATCATGCACAAGCAAGAGTTACCAAGGAGCACCGTACACTTCTGTTTGCTATTCAGTCAACCAACCAATTCGGAAAACCATCAAGTCATCACAAACTTTCATGGTATGACATCATCTCCAGCTGCACTGTGGAATGCCCTCACCTTTGACCTGCTTGACGCAGTGCAGGGCATACTTCAGCGTGTTGAGGGTACTGGATGTGCTGCGCTTGTTCCTCTTCTCTGAGGGCAGGTGGAGCTTCAGCTCCTTCAGCGTCTTGATCAGCTCCTTTTGCGTCTTGGCCTTAGCGGACTCTTCGCTACTGTAGACGGCATGAGACAGACACGCACTCATCACAGACTGTACCCTGGGCCTAAGACACGATTGTATCTACAGCTCGGTTCGTCTTGGGGAAACACAAGAACAGACACATCACACGATGATTTGAGGAAGTTTGCCCTTAAGGGCTGGTGGGTCACAACACTTTCCATGGCAATGACCACCTGCTTGGTGCCAGGCCATTTGCATGCGTGTGTGTGTGAGCAGAACTGACCTGCAGCCACTGGTGGATGGGTTGTCTTGCTCAGAGCTGGCACTCAAAAGGCTGAAGGCATTGGAGCTGCTCGGGGGTGAAGGACTGTGGGAGTTGGAGCTGCAGGGCCAACAAAAACCTTAGATGACACAAGCCTTGACATTTTACTCAGTGTAAACTGAATCTCCACGACATTCCTGCGGACAGTGATAATTTTCCCATTAGATGGCTTTTTCGAAGGTCCACTGAGATGGCCACATGCGGGTCATAACGAGGGACACACTGTTAACAGCAGATCTTCTGGAAGGTTCCGCTGTTCTGCTTGACCCTCAAGACCAGGTCAGGTTAAAATACTTAACCTGGATATTTTGTCAGTCTGTTTATGTCACCTGAACCCACTTTTTTTCACTCTGCTCTGGCACTCCAGAAAAAGTAGAGTATATGTCTCGCGTAGTATTACACTATAAATAAACTGCCTACGAGGTACAGATGCAGGACAGTGTGTCTAAGTAAATGCAAATTGAGACACCACCAGGTTAACTAAGGCTGAAGCCGATACCAGAGGCCACTGAAGATCCAAGTAAGTCTTAAACAAGCCACTAAAGGAGCTTATTATAGTAAGTACCTTGACAGATATCCTTAGAAACAGAAATAGAGCTTGAATTATGTAAACAAGTCCATGTAGCCGGCGCACAACAAATTTATGTTTCTGCCAAAGTACCAATAAATTATAATTGTATATATTAAACAAGTTATAACAGATTTTTATTTCTCCCTCCAGGTGTCGTACAAGACAAAAGACTGCCAGAACACAGGAACAAGAAAGGCAGATCAAATAAAAGAACGCAGACTATTTCCAAAGCTCGGAGAGCACACTTAATTCCAGACTAAAACCACAAGGAGTGCTGTTTTTTCTTTATTTACCACTAACTATGGTAACGGCAGTTACGAAAATGGAAAAGAACATGCTGACTATGTAAACGCCCTGGTTCAGGCAGTACAGTCTGGAAGGAATCCAAAATCCATTGTACAGAAAAAAAGAAACCACAGAAACCTCCTTGGCCCACCCATCACCGTGACTGACAGGCAACGGGCGAATAAGCAGTTCCCCTGACAGGACAGTGGGTGTGGCCTCACAGAGAGAGCCAAGCATATTCTCAGAGGAAGACGAGCCTACGTGCTGCAGGCTCCATCCGCATGTTCCTGCTCTTGCGCACCAATACGCACGCGAAACACCACGTTGCCAAAGCAAATTCCCACCCAAGTAGGAGAGGCTTATTCTGCCACAAACGATTCATTCAGCATCACATTCCAGAGTCAAAAGCACATAAAGACGTGACTTCAAACTAGATTCCGCATAGGTACAACTCCCCCTCGATGAGGAAAGTGACTCACTGACCTTTTATTGCTCCCAGATGACTCCAGCAGGGCAGAGTCCTTGCTGTTGCTGTTGGAGCTGCCCAGGGACTCGTTTCCATGAGACTCGTTGCCGTGAGACTCGTTGCCATGGGACTCGTTGCCGTGGGACTCGTTGCCGTGGGACTCGGTGCCGCTTCCGCTGGAGCCGCTGCTCTTCATGTCCACGTCTTCATGCAGCGAGCGTCTCTTCCTGTCGCCATGGGGCGCGGCGCCGTGGTCCTGGCTGCTGCTGTCGCTGCCCTCAGATGCGAGGCCCAGCTGTGAGCCCGCCCGCCCACGGCCCCGTCCCTCGGCAAAGCCGTTCATCAGCTGCAGCTGTCCCATGGAGCCACGGCCTGCCGCGCTCCCCTCCCCAAACGGGTGGTGGCTTCCCCCATCCTGCCCCTCCAGGGCCGAGTACAAGTACGCCTTGGGCTCAGAATCTTCAGACATGAGGAAACAGGTACACTGGCAGGATTAGAGGCGGCTCAACCCATCGTCTTCCAGAGTCATGTTGCAGTGATAGAGCAGAGAGTACCTGGGAACATCAAAGAAAGCACTGGTTAATTTGCACTGGTTAACTGGTAACTGTCAGCAAAGTCCACATCTATTTTAGCCCACCTCCGAATGTTATCTTTCATGGTTCTCTGCCGGGCAACAAGCTCTGCAAATAGAAGCTAAAGTCTTTATTTGAGGACTGCTGCAGACCAGTTCCCCCAGTGTTACAATTATAACTCTAAGATGTGGTGATGCAATAGGGGGTTCAAAGGGTCCCTCGGTGGACCACAGAAACAGCAGAAAGGAGGGGCAAAACAAAGACGGCCATGCAGAGTTCACCCATGGAGTGACAAAGTCAACAGGGTAGTCATTTTACCCAGAATCCCCAGCTGCAAACATGCAGCAGACCAAAGATCCTTTGAACTGTTTTACCAGGTCTACAGGACAGGAAGAGATGTAACTTGGAAATTTGCAAGACCACCTTCAATTTCCCAAAATAAATAATGAGATTGTAGATATCTACTCAAATTCATCTCCACTATAAAGACCTGTTTCTCAGGTACAATAATATGACTGAGGATGCTGTGTACTTTTCTACTGACATCTCTAAAAACAGATGTAACCCTAAGATTTTAATTGATTTTATTAACAAAATTGGGTTTGGTATAGCACCATCTATACCAGCCACTGTGTCAAGCTATTGTCCTTTTTACCAAGCTTGCTGACATTAGGCCTGGGACTCTGTCACCCGCTATAGAGCCTGTATCTCGCCTCCTTTGGTTTCCTTACACTGGCTCCCAGTAACATATGAGTGATTTTAAGATTCTTTTATTTACCTTTCAGACTCTGAGCAATCAGGCGCCCACTTATACCAGTGACCTTTTGACCCCATATTCAGCCATCAACACACTCATGTTTTCCAGTTGAAACCTTCTTATTATCTCCAGGTCCAAGTTTAACTTACACTAGTGATCTTTACCGTTCACAAGCAAATTTCACCCCCAAAGTCCAGTTTGTTTAATTCATGTAATCGCTCAATACACGCAGCATGAATAAGAAAAAAATCCATTCTGCTGTTCAATAGTGCTTTCCTTCCTAAGTTTTCCTTAACATAAAGCCGCACGGTGATCACAAAAGCCAGCAGAGTGGGCTCCTTTAAATAGCATCTGAAAACTAATTTGTACAGACAGGACTTCTGTTGATTTTTCATTGTCTATATTACCTGTGAAGCACTTTATGACAGTTCTAAAAAGGTGCTATATAAGTGCTTACTTACTACCCATAGATGGTACAAAGATGGGCAAAGTGCCAACAAGAACCTTATTCCAGGAACCTTTCACAACGCTATGTACTTACACAAGAACTTTTAGTATCTGGCTTAGGTGACATATGCACTTCTTGCATACAGCTGACAACTATCTTTAGCTTGGTCATTTAACTCTATGTTCTCTGTGTCCTATATATATTACAAGATAGTAAGTGGATACTTTTAATAATATATATTTTTATCAGAACTATCATTCAATTAGGTTCAGAGTCTTCATCTTTTTGAAGAGTTATTTGTTATACAGTATCACATGGGCCAGGTGTGAATTTATAAGGTTCATTACACATGATAACCAGATTAACATAAGACATGAAAGACGCAAAACCATGCAGTGACAGGAACACTCTTAAAGCTTGGAGCTGAACTAGCACTAGTGTGTGTGTCTGTGTGTGTTTGTGACCAAATGTTCCCCACAATATAATAAAAGCCTGTTATTTTGACGTTGTAGGGACCATTTCTCAGCTTCCCACAATGTCATTTTTGGGATTAGTTTTCCCCACAGAAATGAATGGAGAGTCCCCACAAAGATATAATTACAAACCTGTATGTGTGTGTGTGTGTGCGGGTGCCCACAAGGAAAAAAGGCTATCACACCTTGGGGAAATCTGGTCCCCACAATGTAATAATTATGCACACACACACACATACCTCACAAATCACATGAGTACACATGAGGGCAGCGTTACAAGGTCTGATGAAGATAAGGTGCAGAACAGGACACTGATAAGAGAGGCACGTTCGCTTGGGCATTGGGTACAGCCGCCTAACCGGGTGACCGACCCAGATGGTGCCTGTCACTGTGTTGAACTTTGGACTCAGCCTCCACCCGTCAGTGAAGCTTAACTGAACAAGGAGTGAAAGTTCAAACACGACGGCCGCCTCATGGTGGAAATGATTCAGGAAAAAGCCCTCAGTGACAGTGCCATGCATAGGGCACCCCCCTGCCCCCCCCCCCCAGCCGAACGGGGGCTGCGGGATCCAGGCAGCCGCAGAAGCTGGGTCGCGGCGTGACTTCAAGGCACCGAGCGCCCGGTCGTGACTTACGGGACCGGTCATGGACAGAACCGTCAAGAGTGACGCCGGGGGCGCATGCTGTCTGTGAAGCCGTAGACCCGGGGGACAGGAGCGGCCGCTGCTCTAAACTAATTTTGGAAGGGAGCCAAATTCAGAACCGGCCAGATAACAGAATTAAAGGCAGGTCAATATGCCGACTTAAGCCCAGAGGCAGCAGGTCCAACAATCACATAGTTACTCTGGTTCGGTTTTATTTTCCACTCCTGAAAGAACATTACCGGATCAATTTAATTTTCTCTCATAGCCCTTGTCATTAAAAAACAACAACATAATTATATCAATGGAAATACAATTACACTTAGGTCACTGCAGCACAGTGGATTCTAAAAGATGCTCTCCAAAACAGGACTGCGGAAGAGGCCGACATGAGTGAGGAGTGAGGAGCAGCCCGACGGGGGCCTGCTTTTGTCCTCTTTGACGCTCCGCGGGACAAACCGTGGCTCTGTGCCCAGCTGGCTGATCAAAGGACAAACCGGTGACAACCAGAATGTGAAAGGCTAACCTGCACCTTCGGAAAAACCGGTATGTGTGCAAAGTTGACACATATTTTGGATCCAGACTTATAAGCTGTGCTACTTTACACCAACGGTTGGAGAGTGAATGAGATTCCCCATCTGCTGAGAGGTCACCATCTGAAGGAAGGCTCCAGGTCTCCCCAGAAGCGCACATACTCCAAAACGGCCCACCTCCCATTCCCCTGAGTAAAAATATCCAGTGACATGCATAGTGATCCCACCCCCCCATGGGTTCGAGAAGTCATCTCCCACGCCTCACATTCAGACGTCAGCGCCGATAGGAGGCGTACGGCTACGTTGCTGCTGCCCAGGGCTGGATTATAACTAATAAATTAATAAGAAAAAATAGAGCGCCTATGAAAAAAAGAAATCTTTGCAATGAGTGGCCTAACAAATGGATAAACCAAAAATTAAAAACCTCACACATCATGGGCTGCTATTTAAAATGGCAACTAGACCTGAGTTTCCGTATTAAAAACCGGTCCGAATAAAAGATTTTGCACTTCATTTTTGACTTCGTTTTAGTAAAAAAAAAAAAAACAACTTACACAGATACGCTTCCCACATTACATTAACCAAATCACCCTGCTAAACATCACTTAAGTTTTAGAACTTATTGCGTCACAGCAGTGATTTATATAAATGAACAAAGCACAAGCAGCTGCATTCACGAAAGGAGTTACATAATTTTTGGTTTCTTGTCCATAAAAGGCTAGGAGATTCCGATGCGTATTTGGAACACTCATGAACATAGCCTGAGTGACAGATCCCCCTCTAGGAAAGTATGTCTTTTGGCCCCAGTCCAGCTTGGATGAGAAGGTCACTCATTGCAAAGGTGAAAGAACGGCGCACTATGGACTGTTGCCCAATATCGGGCAGCCACTGCAGCTGGTGCGGGTGGCTGTTGGGAGAATGAACAACTGTTAGAGAGCACTGGGCCGGTATGTACCAGCACTGCAGGAGACGGAATGCGGGACATTATTAATCCCTGCCCTGGCAGTTGAGTAACCTGGGTTTATTATATGCTTTGGTGATTTTGTCCATATAAGGACAGTTAATGCAATATCGGCGAGTATAATGCCATGCATCAATGTCTCCTATAACTGCCTGTTCTGTCTCAGGCAGCGCAGGGCACAAGGCCAGGGTACACCATGGACCGGACGCCAGTCCCCGCACAATACGACAGAGATTAGACTAACTGCATCTCTCTACACTGTTGAAGGAAATCGGAGCCCCCCGCGGGGGAAAATTCCTGTGGCATGTGGAGTGCAAGCGAACCCTACACGCAGCAAGCAAAGGCAAGACTCGAACCCCTGACCCCGCAGGTCTAAGTTTAAGGCGTCACCCACTGACTCCTCCACCCAAAGACACCATCTGAGAAGAAAGTGGTGGAGGGGTGGGAGGGAAATGCTTCTGGGGGCCTCCTTTTCCTTTGGTTTGACCCTTTGTTCTGGTCAGAGCGGACACATTCTCAGCCAGCCGGCTGAGCAGTAACCGCTTCCTGACCTGCCCCCCTTCCCGTTCGGCTCCCAGCATTCCGCTCAGGCACCAAAGCATGTCCGTGGAGGCGGCGCAGCCCAGGCTGAGGAGCTGGCCTCGTTTAAGCGGGCTACCTCATTCTTTTCTCCCCTGCGGCGATTCTCTACGTGCGTCACCAGCCGCCAGCCGCCGCCCACCGGTCACACGCATGAGCCGCTCTGAATGGAGATATGCAGGCTCACACCCACACGCTCACGGGGGCCAAGTTAAAGGGCCCGCGATCACGTCACCGCCTCACCCGCCGCGTCTGGGAAAGCGTTCAGCTGCGTTTCAACTCCGGGCAGCTCCGAGACATTTTTAAATGGGGGGAAATTACTTCATTCCTCTGTCGGGCCGCCTGTTCCAAATAGTACATGGAGTGCATTATCCATGCTGCCGCAGGGATCTTCCCAAAGCTGCAGGAGCTATCTGGAGGTACATTATTGAGTCTGGAAATGGCTTTCATCTTCACCCAGTGGGCAATCACCAGCCTATCCGTACACCCCCAAGGTTGAAGCCAGAGATCTTAATCTCCATGAGCTGTAACCTACCTGTAGAGTGAAAACCATACTGTGCAGTCACTCAGCCAGGCCCCTGTGCATCAGCACTGGACACGAGAAATGCTCACCAAAAAGCTAAGACCATATATCAGCGATACATCTTCAGGATTGTTGTTGTAAGGTTATTAATTACTATGCTTGCGGAGACTGACACTGAATGGCAAGGGTGTAACTTTGGCTGGAACATTGGGGGGGGGGGGGGGGGGGGGGGGGGGGGGTGCTCTC
>JAABNY020000043.1:17180209-17198495 GCA_015164015.2 Brevimyrus niger | reverse complement strand
TAAGGCAGTTCTGAAGACGAAAGGGGGTCAAACACTGTATTAGTATGGTGTTCCTAATAATCCTTTAGGTGAGTGTAATGCATAATACATAATATAAACCAGTAACATAGTCACTAAACCAGCGTTATCTACTACGGAAGCCGAGAACGGCCGTGCTTGCAATTATTTTTTATGTTATCTCAAAATCCCGAGATATTTAGCAGCGTAGTAGCCTAAGCTACAACTTTTAAAAGGGCTTGCAGCTTATATACAGTTTACATTGTTATCTCAGGGCCACTTTGTATGTCTGCCATAGTGTAGATGGAACAGGTTTGTTTATATCAAATTGCTGTATATTTATTATCATCTATACATGTCGTGTGCAGTGATGACAACATTTCCCAGGACCATGGTGCAGCTTAGAGACGTGACATGACATGCATTTCATGGTAAAATACTACATGGGTATAACACTTAATTTCAGCATTTAATGCATGGATGCACACATTAAGTAACACCGTTATACTACATACACCAGCAGTGTTACATGTGGCGTCACAGTTTGTTCACTCTTGCAAATATTCAGAGAAAATCGTCTCGTCATCTCGAGTTAATGGGATTAAAAAAATAATTGCAGGCGTCCGATCTCAGCTTCTGCACTGTTCATAACTTTATGTGTTATACTTTTACATAACAGGCAGAGCGTCATTAACCGAAAAGTCATTATGTGGAGTATAACTATGTATTGTATTTTTCTACATCAGTACCCACATTTTAATGATGATGTGATAAAGCTACTTAGTGTTTCTCTAATTTCACAGGCCAGGCAGAGGGCGATTGAGGAGGCTAAACTGAAGCTGAAGATGCCCCCGGTCCTACCTGAGCGAAAGCCCATTCATGACATCCTGTCACAGGACAAGTTCTTAGCTGGCATGGAAACGGCCAAGTACGTCTTCACTGACATTACCTTCCAGACTCCTCACAGAGTAAGTTTTGAAAGCCGATTCCATTAGTTGAAAACATTTTAGCGCGGGAGTTGCATACATCCGCTCCCCGGGTTACATTTCAATAAAATGAATTTTAATTCAGAACCCCTAACCTGACTTAAAACATGCTTGGGAAACTTGCATTAGCCTACAGTTGGGCAAACACATTAAAACAAAGCCTGTTTTATAATGAAGCATTGAATTGAATATCTAATGTAAATGAGAAACTGAATGGATTTGGAATACCCATTGAAATAAGAGTGGAGTTGATGCCCTTACCACCTGTCCCCCCCACCCGGCAATGCTTGCAGGAGCGTTTTGTGGTGGTCCGGGAGCCGGATGGAACCCTGCGCAAGGCATCATGGGAGGAACGGGAGAGGATGATTCAGGTCTACTTCCCTAAACCAGGCAGAAAGCTCACACCTTCCCCCATTTTCCAGGAAGGAAACCTCAAGGTAGGGCCTGCTGCCTCTCCCGCTTCCTACCCATGGAGTAAATCCTCAACTGCACCGCAGAGGAACAACATTCTAGGATGTTTCTTCCACCATCCAATCAGAACGCTGCTTCAATTCCCATGTGACCTCTCACATCAGGCCTTTCTACTGCCCTGTCCAGGTCGTGTACCAGCAAGACCGCCACGAAGACCTTCTGGACCTTTGCATCGCCCAGTTTGAACCCGATTCTCCTGAGTACCACAAGGTTGGCGTTAGACCATAGATCCCCCTTCTTGTGCATCGGGCACGTCTGCTTTGAAGCCCCTCGCAGTCACAGCCTGTCTGTCGCGTCTCTGCAGGTGCACCGGCTCACCTACGAGGACATTGATAAACGGGCCAAGTACGAGCTCCTGCGCTCCACCCGTCACTTCGGGAGCCTGGTTTGGCACCTGGTGACGGCGCGGCGTGTGGACGGCCTGCTGGTGGACATGCTGCAGAGGGAGCTGTGAGTGCCGCCCCCAGCCGCCTGCCTGCCACATGGCGGTTAGCGATTAGCCCTTTTTGTTTAGTCATCTTAAAACACGGATCCACAGTTGTGCTTCCAGTTAACATGGATCCTCTGTACTGCGTGTCACCTGTCTAGACTTCCACTGTGAAATGCGAGTAGAGCGTGGTTTTAGGTTAGACATTTTAGATGCCGGTTAATAGAGTAGCATTGTGGCTCACTGGGTAACACTATCGGGTCACACCTCCAGGGTTGGAATCCCCTCCCGCCCCCCACTCCTGTGTATGTGTAGTTGGTGTGATCCCATGTTTCCCTCTGATACGTCCCACATCCCAACAGGTTTAGGCTCACTGGCATATCTAGATTGCTCAAAATGTGTCTTTGTGTGCCCTGTGTACAATGGCCTGGAATCTTGCAGCAGGGTGTGTTGTGTTACTGAACAGTGTGACCCCCCATTCCCCCCCCTCCGCCTCACACCGCCGGCAGCATAAACCACGCTGTGAGCCTGGTCACTCTCTTCCACATGGTTCACCCCCGGAGCGAGTCGGCTGAAGAAGCGGCCCGTCTGGAGGCCAAGGGCGTCGAACTCCTAAAGGTTTGTACCCCAGGCTGATGGAGGATGAGCTGTTTTCACACTGAGGTGCAGGAAAGCCAAAATTTCAGCTTTTATTTAGGATATTTCCATGTTGTGGAGCGTGTAGAACGTTGCCTGAAGAGAGGGAAGACCTTTGTGTCTCTGTGACATTAATGGATTTCTACTGGATTATGTGTAGCAATTTCCAGTATTATTTTCACCTGTGATTTAATGGACTCTTTGGACAGCTGAGCTGATCTGTTTTGGGTGGAACAGTTAAAGTCCGTGTACCAGTTGTACCGTTAGCAGGGCCCACGCCGGTGAAATGAGCTGATGAGGTCGTCTGGTTTCAAGAAGCGTGATGACCATAGTCAGGTGATGCTGATCATCTTCGCGCTTCTCCAACTGAAGGTCTACGGCAGCACGGAGTCTCAGCGGGGGGGCTACATCGAGCTGGCCCTGCAAGCCCATCAGCAGATGCTGCAGGAGAACGCCTTGTAATCCACAGTGTAGGCGAGATGGCTGCCATTAGATGCCATTGGCCTGCTTGTGGTGACACAGGATCCATCCTCCTGCTCTGTGACACCGACGGACACGTGGTGAGCCTGCGTACCCTGTAGCAGGGGCCCGGGTGACCTTTGCCCTGTTGTCCTCCTGGGTTTGCAGGGGCGACCCTGACCTTGTAGGCTGTGTTTTGTCTAGCAGTTTTCCAGGAGGGGCTCCTGTGCTTGTAAATAAAGATGTTGATGCTTCGTTTCATCAGTTTTAATTTTCCCCTTTCAAAATCATGTCACCTGTGCTGGGTGCCTGCTTAATGCCCATGCTGAGCGTAACATAAAACATTACACAGGCCTGATAGACCTCATTCTTAAACCAGCACGCTCTCTAAAAATATAAATATTAATGCTAATGGCAGTACGTTCCAGAAAGGAAAGCAGAAAGTTACTAAAAGCTGAAATCAGCTCATTAATCTGGATAAATATAAATATACGATACTTGTAATCAGTAGATTTTTTTTTTTCTCTTCAGCATCACCATTTTTTTTTGAAGACGGCAAAAGTGAATAAAATTAAGTTGACGGCAACAGTACGGCTAATATTTTTACCACTTAGAAATTGAAATAAATTCATTGCTGCCCTATTACAATGTGTTTTATTATACAGCTCTGGAGAAAAATTAAGAAATTACGGCAAAATTCTGTTTTGCTCATTTCTCAGTTTAAGGGTTATTTGCCTGTTTTTTTGAAAATTATGGCCTGGCTCTTCCCTGCTTCTCATTAATGAAGGGCTTCTTCTTTTATTTATCGGACTAGTTCTGCTTCTAAGAGCCTTTTTTTTAACTGTCCTAGCAGTGCACTGTTCACCACTTAATGTTTCCTATTCTATTTGAAGGTCACTTGAGGTCATCCTCTGATTTATGAGGCACTGTCAGATAAGTTGACAGTCAACTCTGCCATTAGAAAATAGTTTCTGCCCTCTCCCTAGTTGGTTTTTGGTCATCCGTGTGTCCTGCTTCACCTTGTTCTTGTCTCATGCTGTCTTAAAAACTTTGAGCCTGGAAGCAGCCTGCCTCGGAATCAGTTACCACCCTGGCGATGACCTCATTTTTACCAGCCCAGAACTTCACCTCTACTACTGGCAGATCAAAGCCACGAGCCATAGCAAGCTCACCTCACATCTGCCTGTCGCATTAGGAAGTCCTTTCCCTGCACTGGACGATGGAGTACCTGAAAACCATGCCTGAGTACAAGCAGACATTCCTTATTAGGAAAATGACTCTGGTAAATGTTAAAAATCAACCACTGAAATACCACTTGAGTAAAAGTATCTGACATTAATAGTACTTAAGTATGAAAAGTATTTAGCTGGTGTTAAATATAAGCTTAAGTAAGAAGTAGTAAAAAATTAGGTACAATAACCTTCTGTACCTGTCCCAAATGATGAAAACTAGATGCTGTTGCAACAACGTGTCCCCCGGACAGCCCATTACCCCTCCGCACCTTATCCCTACTCCTCCTGTGACCTCTGAACCTCTATGATTTCTACCCCATACCCACTCCCTCCACCTGTCCAAAAAATCTTTTTTAATAGTCCAGCCTTGTGTGACGTGTCTCAGGGTTCCCTAGATCTGTCTCTCTAGCTGTCCTTTCACGTGACACTGCTCCTATCTTTGTGTGATTTGTCTCCAAATGATAAAATACATTTGGAGATTCTCTGTTCACAAGATAAAGTGTCCTCTGCAGACACCTTTTCCATCTTTTGCTCTCATCCAGTGCTGCTGCTTCAGTTTTGAGGAGATTTATCGCAAAATGAGATCAGGTGTAGACCTTCCATATAATGTTTTTCTGAAGTGGTTATATAATCATTCAAATACTTTTTGAATGACCACATTCACAAATAATTCACAACATTCACATTTGGTGCCATTTGTGTCAAAATCTATTCAGTTCCAGGCTTTATCTTATACACCGGACCTGTAAAAGATCTGAAAAATATTTCTTCAGTCCCAAAATCATATGTATCCCTCACCCAATTATTTGCAGGTACATTAACTGTAAGAAGAAAGTACCAGTTTGCATCTTTGAGAGTACAATTACTTCTCACTGGGGCTGTACTCCAATCTCACGAGTCTGCCATTTGTACCCTAGCTGTAGGCAAATGTACCTTTTAAATTCATTCTGAGGAGCATTTTTGTACCATCTGCAGTATAATAAAGTTATTTCTGACAGTGTGGACAGGTGGTAGAATTATGGGCTTGAACCCCCCCACTACAAAAGCTAATGAAGGAGACCCACCGATAGGGTTGTAATGAAATGTATTTTTGGCTTCAGGCAGGGGTGTAGATCAGCGTGTCTCTATCATTACTGTGGGAGTATTATGTGTGATTTGGGGGTTAAGGGGGTTTGGGGCTGATTTCTCCCCACCACTGTTCATAACGAACCCACACCCTCAGTTACAGGCCTGATTACAATATCTGTAATTTATATTAATATGTATTATATTTATATATAGTTATATTCTTTGCAGCAGTTGACACAACAAGCATTTTGAATGACATATTTTAGTACGTAATTATCACTGTTTTAATGTTCAAATAAATTGACACAATCAGGGCAACAGTAAATCATTTTGTAAAAATGTAATGGTGGGAAATAAACTTCTTACTTAAACTTATTTCTACATGAAATAAAAATTGATGCAAGCCTGCAAACTTTTATATATGCAGTGCTCTTAATATGTATTTAAAGATCTACATCAAATTATTGTAATTAAATAGTTATGCCTCATCTAACTGCGTTAACATTATATTGTGCAGGAAAAGGCTTTATAGAAACTAGCGCAGTAACAAAGGAGACTTTAAGTACCAAGCTTGACATAAGCGACATTCTTGTTATAGATCAATGACAACACCAGTTTGGTAAGAAAATATCAAGGCATCCTGTTTCAAAATATATCTGATCTATTAATACTGGTATGCATCATAATATTACCTCACTGTGTTTTAATAGGGTCATGATATGCCCGCGTAATCCTGTTCCCCACAGGACATCACCTACCTTTGGTGGACTTATTGACATCAGCAGACATGTGATGGCCAGACCACAGTCAGGCTGCACTCTCCGTGTCCTTATTAACCTCGGCTGGTACCATCGCTATCAAAGCTATTTTTTTTCTCTGGTCAATTAAAAAAGTTGATAATCAATGCTGAATAGCTGCCTTATTACAAGGGGGAAGATGCATGAATTTGGGGGGTAAATTTTACTTGATCATCAGTATAAAAAGGGTCTTTATAACCTCTAAAGGAGGGCACTTTCATTCAGGCAAGAGGGCTAGGCACTCAGGCGCCCCGAGCTACGCACTGCTCCCTCTTCCTGGACATGACTGCTGATTAAGGTCTCAGATTTAACACAAAAAACGGGGGTTACATGTGCTTGACACAGTTAAAAAAAAAACAAAGTTACTGTGTAAAAATGTGTCAAGAAACAGTGAGGAATCAATCAACAGCCTGTTCAGATTAAATAACAAGGCTTCTCTGCTGGACCCACAGTCGTCGTAAATCCTCGTTCCTCGTACCAAAACCTAGACATACATGTTAAATGTTTAGGGTGTACCGTGTCTTCTGGTTAATGCCAGTTTCTACTCACAGAATCCAAAAACAAACCTTAAACATATGTATTGATAAATACACGCATACAGGAGGTCATATATATTAAAGTCCACCTGTGATTTGCTTATCATGTATGACACTGACTCAATCATGTGAGCAATCAGATTTATTAATTCCTTTTCATTGATTTTTTTAGAGGGGTCTGTGGCAATTTTTTCAAACCCACTCGTTAGTCCTAATCAAGACTGATCAAAGGGCAGTTTACAGTATTTGTGAATGATTGTGATAACCCTGTCACACATACAATCCAATGTAAACCACATTGCTTCATGCACTGCCCAGCACAATCCAACAAAAGCACCCATTAACTTGCACTGCCCTTTATAAGAAAACCTAACCATTATTCTGACAAACAGCAATTCTGTACAATGTAAGCTGTATGTAATGTAGGCCTATACAAGGATATTTATGACTCACCAGAACTGTTCATGCGTTATTTATCAAAAGGTGCCTAATAATGTGGTACATAACTCACGGTTGAGAAATACATTGTGTTAAAATGTACAATATTAACTTTAAATGACATTTGTAAGCTGTTAGGAACATAATGTAACGTATGTCAGTGTTTGGATTTCGGATGCAAAATAGAGGATCCATGAAAAATAAGTCAAGTAATGAGCCTTGTTAAACTTCTGAACAGAAGTTCAAAAGGCTTCAGGTGCAAGTGCCAAGTATGGTCCTGTCACAGTTACCAAAGACAAGGTATGTAACCTAAAGTGCTTCACTTTGCTTGAGTAAACTGTTGAAATCTGGAGCCTGTTTAAGTTCCTTTGGATAAAACTGATTTATTGATATCAAATAAATCTATATTTAATAGAACACATGACCTTTTATTCTTTCCGCTTGAACACCTGATGACAGACAATGTCCTCACAGGTAATTTCCTGAAAATGCAAGAGAAAAAACGTGATTTAGTTAATAATTCGGCTGAATTTGCATTTATTTCCAGTAGATGGCAACAGATCCCTTTCTAAGTTACATAGATGCAAGTTACACCATCATTTGTTGCAATCTTGTAACAATGCATACATTTAAAAATGGGGAGAATTGATGCTTAAGAAGTGTTTAATTATCCCTAATTTGTTACCATGTGTAACATATCTCCTTTGACCCAGTGCTTCCATCCTCGATTGGCCTTTTCTCCTTTCTGGACGCACACTAGTTTGTCCCCTTCCCAGGTAATCAGAGTCTAAAATCCAGGCAAAAAAGAGGATTTGATGAAGGAGTTTGAGATGTTTGAGGCTCAGTGTTGGTTGTCAAGCCTGAATACATTTTGTTCACAGCCCTCAATCTATTATCAAATATTTAGTTGGCGTATAACCGTTCCGATGTTTTTCCTAAGAAATAATCAACATAATATAAACATATACCAGACGATGTGGGGTGCTCAATGTAATATGTTATCTTTGACTTGATTTGATTTATAATGATGAAGACTGGAACCATTACATTATTTGGGAGGAATAGGGAGGAAAATGTAGAGTCCTTTGACGGTATCAAATGACAGGACCCACCTTGACAACCCGGTTATCCAAGCCCTTGGTGTACTCCTCAAACTCAACCCCCACAGTAAAGGCCACCTCATAGTTCCGGAAGGTGCTCAGTGTCTTGATCACAAACTGCTCCCCATTCTGGATAATCACCTTCGTCTGAACCAGGTGAAGCGCAATTTTACGAGTGACAAAGTCAATGTCTGGGCGAAAAAGGGGAAACCAAACCAAAAATGACTTAATTTGCCCAAACCTACATCTCACTAGACTGGACTTGACAGTTTTTGACATTTTCAACAATCAATACTGCTATATTCTATCAATATTGAATATCTAACAATTAACTAAAATGGAAAAAGAAAAAACTCCAAAGAATGGGAAACTTTGCTATGGATTACAGATCACATCACTCTCAGGCTATATTAGTGTAAACATTTTGTTAAATCAGACCTCTATTTATCGGAGGGTTTAATAAATAAAACTAATTTGTAATGGCTACTGCAAAACTTCCCATGTAGAGTCCATATCACTGCTGAAGGCAACGGGTCTTTGACTTCTTGCTGGTACATTATGGAAGTGATACAATTTCCCCATCCTTCTCTTTCAATAAATGAAATCAGCTGGAGTTTATTGATACACTGGCACTACAACGTGACCTCTTTTCAGGTAACTATTTATTTGTTTGTTTTGGCTTTCAGGTTTTTATAATCTTTTAAATGTGATTCTAATGTCTTCTGTTTTAATGTGTGCCTGTACTTCTGTAAAGCGCTTTGAACTGCCTTGCGTCTGAATTAACCTACAGTATGTAAATAATCTTGCCTGTTCCAGGCCTCCATTCCACAGTCAGATCATGACATTCCCCCAAAAGGCATTTAACATGGAGTGGCGCTCGGGAGGTGGCTTACTCAGAGCTTTCATGAGGTCCTCAAAGTTCTCATTGCTCACCATCTCCCATCGGCCGCCGAGGTCTGCGGACATGTTGGCGCCGGAGGTGCCAAGCCTGCGCAGGATGTTCACAGAGACAGAAGAGGAGTGCTGGGCCCCTCTGGGCCTTTTTATAACCACTGGCCATTGAGACCTGGGGCAGAGTACGCTAGATAAGATAATTTATTTCTCCTGGGGGCAGGGGCTTTGAAGGCTTGGGTCCAGCGTTGTAACTGCTGTGGCAAGGGTCAGTCAGGCCGGCAGATCAATTTTTAATTGTAATGCATCGCGGAAACTCACAGCACGAACCTAAGTAGCTAACGCAACCAGGAACAAACACACACATATACAGGCACTGACTCACACGCACCCACCTACCCACACAAACCCCCGCATCCGCAAACACTTACAGCACGTATAAGGGCTCCAATGTAATTGTAGTTTATACAAATAAACAATACATGTAATTTTATCTTTATCGTGTTCCCGGTATTAATTCAGTGCAAAGGGTATGTCGTTATTTAGAGATTGGGCAACAATTAGATTCTACGAGAAGGAAAGAACTTCAGAGAGCGCAAAGACCTTTAGTTTGCTAACGGGAAGAGCTGGATGCGACAGTATCGTGAACGTAAACCTGGTAACCTTAGTGTCTGGCCTGTTCGCATGGGGTTTATGATCTTCAGCATATGCTTGAAACATTCAAAAAAGATTAACATCTGCATGAACACGAAGATGGACGAAGTCTCTCATTTATACTGCTGGATGTTTGAAAGCTCTGCTCTAGAGCAGGTTCCATGTGGGACTTCGGCCAGAACACATTCAGATCAGGTCCCTTAACATTTATTCTGGCTAAAAATGTAGAATCACATGGCATGACATGGACACCAGCAATCAGAATAAAACCAGTTGGCATGTTTTTCTGGAGCTTTGAGGCTTTGCCCTACATCACATTCTTCTCGTGTCCATTGGCAGGGGTCTGATTTGGAAAGTCAAGGGCTTAATCTGAAAGGCACGGGGCCAGATGTGGAGGCTTTTATTTAAGAGAAACATCAGCCAAATACACAAAAGAAGCTTTTGTGTTTGTGAGGATGGACCCTGTTAGTCAACGGAAGGTCAAGCATGCTTTCAGGCTTGTGTCTGTTACCATGGTGAAGAGGACAGCTAGTCTTTTTCCCTTTGCAGTGTCTATCCTGTTAGAGGTCAAAGGTTTTATCAGACTAAGTGAAACTCAAATTATCAAAGAATACATGCAGGAAAATAACAGAAAATGACACTATATATCTAAATTCTGCATATGAAAGCATTTCACCCAAGAAATGTTTATAATTTTGAATGAGACATGTTCGGGTATCTACAGGCAATCTGAATTACGTTATTTTTCTGCAAAATACATCAGTGTAGCAGGGGAATATTTCAGAGAGATTTTAGTATGTCTGCTGCTCCTCACCACGTGTATTGAGCATAAATGAACTACATGTCATCAATCATCTAAAAGGCAACAAAGAAACCAGACAACACAATGCCTCCCAGTTCAATAACAGAGAGTGACCGTTTTGCCAGACATACACTCTTAAATATCAAAGTTTTTACTGGCGTTCTTACAAAATTACAAAGTTTCAGTTTGCCAACAGTCTGTTGTTAGTTATTCACCTATTGATACAGCGACATGTCAGAGACAAAAAAAAAAACACAGACAAAATAAATAAACAAAAAACTGATGTTTGTTTGAGATAAATATAGGGGAAATGTTGTTTTGTGATGATCAGTCAGATAATATGGTACCATTTAAAATTGTGGACCCAGCCTCAGCATTCTGTTATAAATGGCCAGCCACTTCCCTCATTTTATCATTCTGTTGAAGGTAGCTAACATGATATGGATGCCAGCTTATAATAATGGCTGCTGGCCTACAACCTACAATGACAATGGAAGAGCACTATCATGTTCTGTCCTGCACCCGTATGGCCAGCAGAGGTCCCCCCTGCTGCCCATCCTGTGTCCCCAGTCATTCACACCTGTCCCTCATGTAGCCCTCATTGATTGTGATGATGACCCGATTAGCCCTTGTACATTGTAGCAATGTACCTGTCTGTAGTCATCAGTATATATACAGTAGCTGCCCTTCTGTCCTGTGCTCCCCAGTGCTGTCATTGTTGCCCCGTTGCTCAATTGAACTCCCCACTGTAACCCTTTGGGCTTTAATCATCTCACAGGCTGCCTTTAGGGTTTCTTTGCACCTCCCAACGCTCTAGGACGTGACGAGTACATGGGTGGTGGATGGTGCCCCTTAGATTCTTTGCATCTCGTATTTTTAGATGGAAGTGAGACGCCCATGTTAAGAGTGTGTTTTTCTTTGCAGGATGGCCTAATTAAAAACTTTCTAAGCACTTGTCAGGCTTCCTCAAGGACAGACTTAATGAGAATTGCTTTGCCAAACACAAAAGCCGGAAAACACAACTTCACACTAGCCCACAAATTACCCGAAAAAGCAGCAGTCCGCCTGAGAGTAGATGATAATTATCTCGACGGCTGATTAATTGGCACAACAGATTATAGACTCTTCAGATGGTTGTTTTTTGACAAATGGGAGATCAGTTGGAAAAAAAATTACTCATAAATTTAAGTTACATTTAGTCTACATTTTTCTGTTACAAAACATATTGTCTACATATTGCATTTTACATTCATGTTACATTTTATGTGCATCATTTAAATTCATGGGCCAATGGTCAATCCATTAATAAGCGATATATACTGAATCTGTATTTACTTCGTTGTTATAGTCTTTTTTGTGCTACATCAGCAGACCTGAACATTGCCATCCGGAAAATCACCAATCAATGTAAACTGATGAAGAAATCATAATCAGAAATCAGGCAATCATTTTAGAAATCGCAACATGTAAAGAGCGCCAGCAAGATGTCCCTGGTGTGCACAACCACTAAATGTATGGTGCAAACAGAAGATTTCTGCACTGAAATGTAAAAGTATCAGCAACTAAACTTAATTTATCGTTACGATTTTTTAAAAACCCAGATCAAAATTAATCATATAAAACACTAGTTCACACCCAGCTGTTATTGTATAATACTAAGCATTCCTGCCTCCTTTCCATGTTTCTTTGAAAGCTTTTGCATAAAGATCACAGGGAACATGTAACAAAGTATATAAATGTCCACGAAAACCCAGTGTGTCTGCAAAAATGACAGACAAGTCTAGTACAGGGACTCAAACACATACAGATGCTCAGCCACACTCTATGAGACTGAAAACACATTGCCTTAGAAGAAAGGGATGAGGAGTTCAAACTGATACCAATTATCTTCACTATGAGTGGGGGTGATGCTGGTATCACAGTTCTGGAGGCGTGCAGGAACACCCTGTCGATTTACTAAATACCTGGATATTTTGCTAAATTATTTCTGGGTGGTTTTGTGAATAAATCCACACAAACTCAATTTTTCCAATGCAGAGTCACCAAGGATTATTTAAATGCATAGTAATTTTGATTATTATCAGCCTTTAAAAAAAGACCTTGAAATTTGCAAATGAGTCCTTATCCAAACCGTTTTAATAGGCTTACTTTCAAATGTGGAGCATTTCACATTTTCGTCTTAAAATGCTTTCAAAATGTTGTCCATTGTCCCTGATATAAATTGCAATGAGGATTTTGTGACACCTGAATAACACTGCTTACAATCTCGCACGGGCCGATCACATTCAGTCTGTGCTTGGCACAACACCGTGTCCCTGCAGACGCTAGGTAGATGAGTGCGGAATGAGCTAGTGAGAAAGGACAGCCACGGTGGCCCCTGCAGAGGAGAAGGCTCTGTGTGAGTAAGAACAGGTTCATACCAGAATGTCAGGGTGCCCCTTTCTAGCTGCATATACCCATGCAGCTGTCAGTAATGTGACCTTTGGCAGCTGACATCAGCCTCCGAATGGGGTTTGGTCACATGAGCATGGTTGATAAATCAAAATCGTGCTTGGAAGAAGTCGCCAAGGACATGGAATATGTGATTATGAAACAGAGGCAGTGACTTCAGGAGTGTATGCTGTGAAATATATGGTAACGCCACCCATTCTCACTTATCAGCGCTGCACAGCAAAATCACATGGGTGGAAAATACACTGGTCTGTGTACAAGGAAGGGGGAAATGGGGGAAAGAGGCTGTGCCCCCTGGTGGGCAGTAGATGAATTGCATTTGGTAATTCCCCATTGTACCACTGGTTTATATTTAATACACGTCTCAGGACTTCATGCGTTAGCAAAGCTTTTCCCGCAGTAATGAATACTTCATCAGGCTAAATCAAATGAAATGATGATATTTTTAAGATGGTGCCTGTCACAATGTTGGATAACTACGTGATGAAAGCTGTTCATCTGTTTGTCTTTGCTTTGTGCAAATTATTAACTTAGGGTTCCCCTGAATATTAACTCTGCACTCCACTGTGAAATTCTCATTTATGCACTGGCTTCATTCGGGAATTACAGGTCTGTGGAGTTGCCCACAAGCAAGTCTTATAGAAGCAGACCAACATTTCACACTAGTGATAGCAGAGACATTTTTTAATCTGAGGTGCCTTTAAGTTGACTGCAATGGTACTAATATCTTCTAGTCAAGATGCCAACTGGTAGCCATTTTAACTAAGTAAAAAAGTAGCCAGTACCAGGAAATGGGACCATTCAGAAGACCTGCCCCCCCCAATCACAAGCCTAGTCCACAAGGCCCCGCCCCTGTCGAGAAGCCCGGGTCCACTATGTATCTCAGAGCTGGAGCAGAACCTGCCAGCCAACACCAACAGCCATTTCTGTTTTTCACTAGCTGCAGATTATTATTAATTCACCCTCAGTGATCATTGTATTTAAAAAAAAAAACAGTAAAGTCCACAAAGCTTTTCTTTGTTTTATAATCTCTGGAAAGAATGAATGAATGAATGAATGAATGAATGAATGAATGAATGAATGAATGAATGATCAGTTCACAGCATATGTACTCAGACAACAAGGTGAATTCTATCAAAGGTTTTTAAATAAAACTGCAGTGGCTAGACAGATCAATATTGTTTTGTAATACCACCATATTCCATTAAATTTAGGATCAAGGTCTTAAAGGAGCAGATTTGCCTAATATTCCGTAAATAGTTTTAAAATATCAACATTTAATTAAAAATGTATATTCGTGCATGCTACTTTTTCATTCTTAAACTAAATTATACTTCCATGAAATGGACTGACAAACTGTGTCAGAAAACATTTACGTTTGAAAATTTTCTCATTGTAGATGTAAATTGGATACAAAGTAAACAACTGCAACCTTTCAAAATAACAAAGAATTTGTCACCTAACTTATGTGTAGAAATTAGTCACTTGCTTTCATGAGGTGAAAGTAATTGGGGCTCATTTGTTCATATTTTCACTGTCAAAATTAAAATAACCCCCCCCCTCACAGAAAACTGGCCCGGGTTCAGATAGCAAACAGAACCACATGCCAGGGAGAGGAAACTTTATCTGGAGCTTGGGTTCCTGTCATGGTGATTGGGGATGGAACACGGAACACAGAACCAACACCAGGGATAACAAAAAAGAACAGGATGGGAAAGTGTTTGTAGTCAATGGCTATAGCAGAGTAAGTAATGGCTGGGAAATTAACAAGTAACACACCATGCAATGAACAATGGATATGAATGGGGAACAAAAGGAATCAACAACCCAAACTTGACACATCCTCTCTCCTTATGCTCTGAGGAATGCTTGGAAATGGCATAATTATAATAGCTAGTTAGCTTCATTCAGCAACCTTTGCACTAGAGTCTGGTTTACATGGATGAGTTTGCTTTTTTGTGGATGAGTCCTTGTACCCTAACCTCTCTGTGATAGTGTGCTTATAGCATACCTGTCAACCAGGGAGACATTAGAGTAGGGTTCCCCAATTCCAGTCTGGGAGGGACAATCTGCACAGTTTGCAAATTTTCCTGCTCAAGACACACCTACTAAATCTGGTAATTAGCCGGTGAGCTGAATAAGGTGTATTTGAGCAGGGAGCTTATCAGCAACCACGCCACCTGCAGGTCAGACCAGGTAATCCTCCTGAAGCTAGGCAGGTTTGAGCCCGCTTAGTACTTTGATGGGACACCAACTGGGAAAGCTGGGTTGTTGCTGGGAGAGGTGTTGGTGTGGCCAACCAGTTAGCCCACCCTATGGTCTGCGTGGTTCTAATAAGGACACTGTGATGTAAAAATGGTGCCGTCCTTTGGACGAGATGTAAATCTGAGGTCATAGAAGATGCCTGGGCGTCTTTTGAAAGAATAGGAGTGGGTCCCCATTGCCCTGACTAAAATGGCTCCCTGTAGTCCTATATGGAACTGTTGGTGATGTGGAAGTCAGAGACAAGGAGAAGTTCTTTCCTGTGATAAAGGAGAAGCAGAAGGATTTCACTCCAGCCTTCCTTTGCCAAATTTACTTTCTTTTTTCAAATAATATTTTGAAGGCTTTCAGGCAAAGTCCTCATCTGTTGGATGACAATGCGGCCAATCAGGCTTCTCATCCCATACCCTGGGTGCCATGCCAGGACTCAGTATTTTCTTGTCAGAATAAAGGTTTTGCAGTTCCTTTGTTGATGTTCTTGTGTTATAGACACACAAAAAGATAATAATAAGATTACCATAATTATTAGAATTGTTTTGGCAATTTAATCCTATTTATTCAGAATTCTCTAGGTGAGTGCCTTCAAATGGCACCTGCAATTTAACTGTTTACAGTGATATTAAGGAAGAATGGCCTGGCTACTCACAGGAGCCGTGTGCTGTTCCGGATATTGGACCTCTAAAGCATTCTAATGGTGATTCAGTTTTGCCATTCTCCAACAAAGAAATACACACTCCATTTGTCCTTGAATTACCATATTGATGACTCTGACTTGCTGTGTGTTCCACTAGATTCCTTGTGCAAAGGTCAATTTTTATGCTGTATTCCATGCTTTCTGAACCCCGGTCAGCGTATCTCTTTTCCAGACCCACAAGTCTGTACACTAGGGGACAGACACAACCCACTGATTCAGCAAGGCAACCCAAGACATTCCCTAACTCTCTCAGGGCTCTCTACCATTTTTGGGTAAAGTCACCCACAAAACGTATATATAACACATACAGAAAATGCTTCATATATAATCTTGGATTTGTATAGATTTATTTCATTGCTTTATACTAGTGGCCATCAATTGACAGACCTTGGATGTGTGTTGCTGATGGAATTCGGCTCTTACTCATGTTAATACCCAAGAGTTGACGATATTGCAACAATTATGATGAATTTTCATATTAATAGACAGCAGAGCATCTATTAATATGTGGTAATTTTTTAAACCACTGATTTATGTGAAAACAACAGTTACACCACAATTGTGCATTGTGTGTGACTTGAAATGAGATCTGTCCTCTGTGACCTATTGTATGTCACGTTATTCCTGCAGTTAAGTTGTTTCGAATAATGAAGCTTTAGCGATCGTATGACTGTGCTCCTTTTTCATATCTGTACATTCCTGACCAAATCCCTTTCCAGTCCCCATAAACCTCAATCATGGACTCTCATCTTTAATGAACCTGTGATTCCCTGACAAACCCCAATGTTACACAGCTTCATTCGCTGTCCAGTCAAAGAGATTCCCACACATATTTAAAACATGTCTGAAAGGGTTCAGGTTCAAGACGAAGTGAGATGGGGTGAAAAGCCCCCATTGGACTCAAAAGAAACAGTCACACTGATTAAATTCTACCAAAATGTCAAAATAATAAGCTACACAATAATAAAAATACTACTACTACTACTACTACTACTAATAATAATAATAATAATAATTATTATTATTATTATTATTATTATTTGATGGTAGATCATGCTTTGTCTATAGATGATAAATGAAAACAGGGTGGGGATATGTAGTTGCGTCAGCCGCAAGGTCACCAGTAGGGGGTGCTCGTCTCAGACCAGAGCCAGATCAGTTCTGTTTCTGGAAAACTTGCTTGCAAACCACTCCGCAAACTCTTAACTCCTACACAGGACAAATGAAGAAATAAAGACACTCGTGAGAAGCAAAGTCCCGGGGGAATTATAGAGAACGGGATTTTTAATACACGGGGCTCTGCAATATGATTACCAAATGTAATAGGTCTCCGTCCCTCCAGTGGGTCCAGCCTCGACCCTCCTTCTCTCCTTTCTGCACGCAAACCAGTTTGTCTCCCTCCCATTTGATTGTAGTCTGCATCACATGTAGCACAGGCCAGTTACGACAGGCTCAGAATCGGCACTTAATCAAACGCTTATCTAATAACTTTTAAAAATGACTACATTCGAATAGTTATAATACATTTGTGAGTTATTGTTATTTCTGCAAAGCCACTGAGATAGAACAAAAAGAAAATGACGCAGATAAGTAGCGTAAATAAAAGTCCCTGTCAGAGGCGTTTGGCAGCCTAATTCTCATCGACCCTCTTACCCTGCATTTGCGATCGTCGACACCGCTGAGATCTTCCACGAACTCCTTCCCGACCTCAAAATCCATATTGTAGTTTTTGAACGTGCTGAGCGTCTTAATGGTGATATGGTTTCCATTGTGAGTGATGTCTTTATCTGGTTTCAAAAACGTGGCGATTTTCCTAATGGCGATGTTTACATCTGCCAGGCCAATTCAAACAGAATAAGTAAACAGACAGACATAGATAGCATTTAAAAAACAAAACAGTAAAATAACAGCCAAATCAACTAAATTGATCAATGAAGATATTGTTACTTAAACCAAGGAACTAAAAGGGGAACATATTTAAATACCATTCCAGTGTTCGGGAGAGATAGGCTATTTGGATTAGGATAACCCTATCCAAATTATATATGTTTATTCGTAATTATGTTATGGAAATTAAGGTAGGCTATAAGTACTGTTTTGCGGATTCATTTTCATTAGGCAAATTCCAACAACCATGCGTGTTCCAACTTGTACAGTTAATGTTTAATTTTAACATTTCAAATCAATTTCACTGGGCTGTTGTATAACCATAATTCGAGGTAATGAATGCTCAGTCGACTATAGTGGTAATTATCTGTTTCTAGTAGTAAGTAGTCTTTATTCAAAATTAGAAAGAAGTATAAAATACAGCTATTTTAATGGACGTCATTTTACACAGTATAGTCCTACTGTATAGCCTACAGAGTACAATATCAATGAGTGCAA
>JAABNY020000043.1:17142047-17152806 GCA_015164015.2 Brevimyrus niger | reverse complement strand
GGCGTGGCATAATCTGACTGTAAATTTCACAGCCTGGGAACTTGGGTAGTAAATGTGTAGATGGGAGTTGTAAATATGCATGGCCCATGGGGGTGTTATTTATACACATAAACCTCTTAATCACAGATTCAACAAGCATTCTGGGATTTGTAGTCAAGGGAGAACAGAAATGCTTCGCTAAGTGTTTGTTACATTCTTGATTGCTTTGTAATTAGCAGCTCTGGTGTTGAATGGCGGCTTATCGGAATAGACGACGCTGTCAGCTTGTGAGCGCACTAGTGGCGGAAGCTTCTCTAGCAAGAATTAAACAGTCGTATGTGTTAATTATGGCCGGACAAAGTAATGGGTAGTGAAACCAATAAAATGTCTTCCTACAGCAAATAAATAGCTAAACAAGCTAAGAAAACTGAGTGACATTTAGAATAGTTCGACCTGTTTCCACCCTGGATTATACTTTGTGCTAGATCCCTGCTGCACTCCTATTGATGGTTCCTGCCTGGCTTTTGACTTTTGATACATATGGACCGAAAGGAGGTACATGATAAACGCCGGCCTGTGATGGACTGGCATCCCATCCAGGGTGTCCCTGTGCTGTCTGGACCAGCAGTTGAAAAAAATCGATGAATGAATATTAAATATTCCTTTTGTGTACATTTTAAAATTAATTCAGTATTTCCTATACTGTAGGTATTTGTTGATGATGCTTATTCAACAGAATTTGATAATATCAATCTAGACATCTAGACATCAATTTTTTAAACATATGTATGTACCAATTGCTTCTATCCAAAGCGACACACACAAGCGAGAGAGCAGGGTCAGGAGCGGTTATGGTTAAGCCCCTTGCTCAGGGTCCCAACAGTGAAATCAGGCTGCAAAGTCTGGGATTTGAATCGACTACCTTCCGATAACAGGCACAGCATCCAAACTAACCCACTGAGCTACAGACCGCTGCTTAAGACATTGATCTGCATTGTTTTTGCAGCGTTCTGGTTCGTAGCGTGGTCACGGCTTCTCCCCATGGGGTTCAGGGATCAGCAGATCAGATTCAGGAAGACAGGATGATCTCGCTCACCAGAGCGTATTCAGAGAGACCTGCTCCCATCCATACGCGCCGTTCTGCATACGCCGCAGTGAGCAGCTCTGGGGGGTGGAGGCTGGGGAATCCCTCCCGAACATGCCAAAATCGCCGGGTATGAGGCCCAGACCCTCCCCAAAGACATTTTCCAAAAGTGTGAAAACTGCCCCCCCCCCCCCCCACACAGCGTCAAGAGACAGGCAGAGTCCAGAGATTTCTGTGACTGGGGATTACTGTCTGCTGAACCATCCTGGTTACCATGGGGTTTCACCTGAAAGTGGAATACTGGCTGGAGTGATAGAGAGAGAGAGGCTGTGACAGGGGGATGGGGAGAGAGAAAGAGAGAGAGAGAGGAATGGAGGGAAAGAACAGTGAAGAAAAAGGGTAGGGAGTCAGGGGGAGGACTGTAGGGGTGCTGTGGACTTTTAATGGCAAAGCTGAGGATTATTGCGAGGAAGAATCTTCAGTGGTCATCATGCGATGGGAAAACCTCAAAGGAAGTGACCTCACGCTGTGGCTCGGGGCTTTTAATGGGATGGCCGCGAATATCGCTTTCCTGCTCCGTGAGCAGCGTTTTGCTTCCTGAACAAGCGGCCCTCCGCTGACTGTGTTTTGGGGTTAGGGTTGGCGGCTCGGGGGATCTGGGGGGGGGGGGGGGGGTCAGAATCGCCACCGCAGGCGCTGAACGAGGGAACGCCGATGTGCTGCGCATAACATGACATTTAGAATGATGTGCATTTTGAGACTCCTTAGCATTATCGATTATAGCAACGCCTGGGGCTAGCATGGTAATGTTTGCTTGGGGAGGTGCTTATTTGGACAAAGGGGCAAATATCGGACCTTGATATTCAGCCGGGAAGTCGATAGTATTTCGGCAAATGCAGTCTTAGGTTTGGGTGTATTTCCAAATAAAAGTCCCAGGGAAAGTTGCTTCCTTTGGGGTACTGAAGCTGATGAAACTCAGATTATACAGTATTTATACGTACTACATGGTGGTGTTTCCCAAGCCGTTCCTCCAGGATGCCTAGCCAGTCCACATTTTTGCTCCCTCCCAGCTCCTGGTAAATGTGGGCTGTCTGGCAGGGAGTTGGGAGGGAGCAAAAACATGTACCGTCTGGGGATCCCCGTGGGCCGGGCTGAGAAATGCCGGCGAAGTCCTTCTTTGGGTGATCAGAGGAGCAAATAAATACTGAAGGTACTGAGTGATGCTAATTTGGTAGCAAAAACAATATGTGTGTCGCACTTCCTGCCGTGATCCAGAGAGGGAAAGCAGGTGACTTTTTCCAAAATGGCCGCAGACAAATGAAAGACTGAATCACCTGAGCCTGAATCAGTGGTGGCCTGCATCACCCTACAGTGGAGCACAAAATGAAACAGACTCACCTGGAATCCAGTGCCGGTAAAAACACAGCGGTAAAGAAATGTGGAGCGTGATTGTTCTAACATAGTCATCCACGAAACTCTAGCATTACGAAGACTTGAGGTACTTTCATAACCTGCGGGACTCCAGCCCGTGGAAGGTGGCGGGGGAAGCAGGGCGGGCACCTCTGCGTGCTGGCGGCGTCGGGGGGCCGGTCGAGGGGGAGGGGCTCAGCTGGTGAGACGGACACGGCGGAGTCCGCGGCCCCTTAATTGAAACGCTTCTCCGGAATGAAAGCAGACAAAGGAAAACACATTAACAAGATTAAGGAGGTGGGGACTATGGATCAACTCCATGAATAAAAAGAAACGGCCCAGTGTGCAAATAAATTATTCTTACTGCCAAATGAGAAATGCATCATTTACAGAGATAATGTAATTACTTGTGCTGAGATATGGTTCCTGGTTCCCTGAGCTTCCAAACTGAATCTGAGCAAAAAGGTCCCCCCCCCCCTCGCATTGGGCAACACAGACTCCTCCTGTGCAAATATAATTCTGTTACTGCACCAAATATGCAAACAGCTTGGCGCTTCCAGTTGGTGCTTTTTAAAATCTGCACGAGGAGAAGGGGGACGGAGGAACGATCATGTTATCTATGGATGACTCTGTCTTAAATACCAGACCATTCAGTTCCTCCACAGCTGTGATAAAGGGCATGATGGACTCTATAATGGCGGAGAAGAGGTCCTGTCTGTCTGATAGCACAGATCAAAGCAGCATCAACTGGCTAAAAATGGGGTGTACCCAGGGAAGGACTAGCTTCTCTGGGGGGGCCCGGGCGGGGCTATTTTTTGGCGCTAAAAGAGTAACAAGAGAGAATGAAAAATGATGGAACACCAATAATATGCTAATCAAAGGCTTGAGTGCCAGCGGTAGGGGCAGGAGGGTTGTCGGTAAAATCTGCTGATGATCGGGGTGGGGGGGGGGTGTTTCACTGGCAGATGGATCAGCCAAATTTAAGGTGTGGAACGTTGCCGTCTTCACCGTGGCCTTAGGCTGTAGCCCAGGAAGGCCGACTGAGGTTAGTCTTGAATTTTCACACAAAACATTCTTTTATTTGTGTTCTCTCCGCGTCTGTTTGCAGTTTGTCCACCCCTGTAGCGGGATAGTATCAAAGATACGGGACTTGCAATGCTAACCTTGTATCTTAGCACCATTGTCTTCTTCTGTTCGGCTACTTTGAGCCGGTTAGCTTGGTAGTGAAAAGACCAGAAGCCTAGTTCTGCACTCCAGTGTGAGAAGAAAGCAGGAGAGGGAGAAGGTTCAGGGATAGTCCATTACAGCCAGGAAGGGGGGGATTTGTCTTTCCTGAAAACTGTTGCTAAAATCCAAATGAGACATGTTGCTGAATGATCATGCTACCTTACATCTATTAATGTGACTTCTGGGCACTCTGGGCCGCTGCCTACCCTTACTTTAGGGTAAGTCTGCCCTAGGTGAACCTCATATCCAAAGTAGTGTTTTATTTCTAAAATATCACTCGGTCTCACCTAAATCCCCATGTTTCCAAGCTAGCTAGCAAGCCTTGCTGTGATCTGAAATGTTATTTTGATCCATCTACAAAAAGCAAGACAAACTGCAGTTGAGCTAACTTTCACGTCTATCCAACTTTAGCAAGTACCGTCAATAAAAGAACAAATGACAAATAGCCAAGTGGAGAAAAAGGCAGCGTGTGTTTTTCATACCGATGTGACATAATAGCTGTATCCCTCTAAACTCACGACCACGGAAGTCGCTTAAACCAAACCAAAAGCACGTTTTTAAACTGTGACCCTTTTTACATTTAAAAACACGAGGGGGATTAACGTCAGCAGAAGGGATATATTCATGGCAATTAATATTGAAATCAGACAGACATTTCCATTTTCTTTCTTTGAGTCTCAGGAGATATTGCCACATATTTTAATATAATTAAATATAATGTAATGCATTTTTTCTTTTAATGTTTAGTACTACTGTGTAGCTTTTGTTTACAGGTCTGATGTCAAGTTGCTTGCCCATTTTCACTGCTTAGCAATGAGCCTTTAGTGGACCCTGATTGGACGGTCACTGGTTCAGATCCTGTGTCTGGCAGTGATTTCACAATTGGATCCTTGAGCAAAGCCCTTAACCCCAATTGTCCCAGGACACTGGCTGACCCTGCTGTCTGATCGTCTCTGGGACAAAAGGCTCGGCTGGACGAATAAATGCAGTGGGTGTGATGCAGTGCGGCTCTGCCAGGCGCTAAGTCGCGCAGACGCTGATCTATATCTTGCAGGCTTGAAATCCCCTTCCTCATATATCCTCACTGGCCTTGCTAGCTGCGCAGTGGAGGACGACTGTCCGCTCGATGAATTCACCTCGTTGCTGATGGTATGCCACGGTTGTGAAATCGCCCTTTGAAATCGCTCTGTGACCGTAATGCACCCCCCCCCCTCCTACGAGTGAGCTCAGATCACTTAATTGTGAGTGGGGGTGTGTGTGTGTGTGTGTGTGTGTGGCAAGACTACACTGCAGGAAGGTGGGCGATGCTGGCGCTGGCTGTGTTCTGGTACCATCCGCACTGCAGGACACTGGAAGGAGGACTGACCTCGCCATGGGCTGGGGAGGGCAATGGGGGAATCATTAAAACCCATCAAACAGCTCCAGCTGTCAGGCCGCCAGTCAGTCAGGCCTTCACCGCCTCTTGCGTCTAGCCGAGGGCGGCGGATGGCCACCGGATGCGCCACTGACATGACAGACTCCCCGTTTACGCTCATGAGCCGGGCGTCTTCACATCGCTGGGGCGGCCAGGGGGAGAGCAGAGGCGGAAACAGCCTCACATAATCTTCTTAGGTCCACAGTTTCTGCTTCTTCTGAAGAAGACAGGGAGACACTAGTGGGAGCATCTCATGAAATCTTAATGACCGCCACTGCTTACAGTTTGCCGGGGTTCAGTGATCTTCTGCGTTTTATCAAAACTTCTCCCCAGCTGCTCCCTGTTCCTGAGGAAAGGCCCAAAGACACCTTCAGAGTAGCTGCTCGTCCCCTGTGCCGGAGCGGCCTCCATTACGGATCTGAGACGGGGGTAGGGGTCACCTTTCGGACACTTCCCGGTTTTTCTGGGGCCCGCAGCGCTGTGAGGTAAAACACGCGAGGTGGCTGAGAGCTAAACCAACAGACGCCTGTGGTGGGCAGCTGCTCTCTGCCTCGAACAGGCATCACCTGGAGCAGAATCCACATTATAGAGGCACCATGGGCTGGGGGGGGCACCATGGGCTGGGGGGCGCCTTTCTCGGCCCAACTTACCCATGACCCAATCTTCTGTTAAATATGGTGCAGAAAGAAGCAAAATATCATCCTGACAGCTCCAGGCGGCCCTTGGCAGTAATATTTCAGCGATAAAGGAGTGTTTACTCTTCATGGAGGGCGTCGCGGAGATCGGCCCTGTCGAGTGTCCTTATCTGCTGATTATAGCTATGCTGAATGTGTAAGTGACCCCCTCAGCAGCCTTGGGACGGAGCCCAGCTTCAGGAAACTGAAGCAAGGAACCTGCGTTTGAAGGCTGGGCCATGAATATGTATGTGTATGTCTGCTCAGGAGGTATCGTCTACATGTTCATCCCTTTGGATAGAAGCTGCTGGCAAATGCTTAAATGCAAATGTAAGTGTGCATCAGTATAAGAATTTTTATCTGACATCACACTGTAAGCATGGTAATGTATATATTTTTATACATCGCTATCATTTTTTTTTAAGGCAATGTTTCCCAATCCAGTCCGTGAGGACTGCCAGACGGTCCACATTTTTGCTTTCTCCCAGGTTCCCACATTGGGAAACGAGGCCCTAAAAGCATCATCACCAAAAACGCAAACTGTCGGGCACAGAGCAGGAAGGGAGCAAAAATGCAGACTGTCTGCAGGTCCCTGACGCCAGGATTGGGTGGCACTGGTGTAATGATTCAGTGCATTTGAAGAAGAGCGGTTAATCAAGGCTGGCTTTGCAGCGCTAGGCCATGTCCCATATTTGGCATAGGGTGGGTATTTGGGTATGTTTCAGTTCAGAGCCTTAGGGAAGGGTCTGTGTGTGTGTAGGTTGGGCTCTCAGTCACGCTCTCAGTTGCTCTCTCTGTTGTTCTCCATTGTCATGTCCACCCAAAGATCTGGTTTTGCCCATTTGAGCCTTTGGCCTGAAATAGTGTATCCATGAAATATCTAAGGGGGCCTTCCTCGTTAATGTTGGATAAAGGGAGCCGGTTGGGGTTGGCCGGTGGGCCCATGCGTTCCTGACAGCAGTCAAGGCAGTCTGGCTGTGAACCTCTGTCCCCACGGTACCTTTGGATACCAGCCCGCAGGCAAAAGAGGGGGAAGAACAGCCTGCTTTTTTTCCTCAGCCGATCTGGCTCTCATCTCCAGTGAAAGGCATGCAAAGAATGGAACACGTTCCCTGAGTGATTTGTCCTGCACCATTATTGGAGTTTCTTGTAGCCAGCAGCTCTGCATAGACACCCCCCATCTCCTGGGGCAACGGCACTTACACTGCACCTCATTCGGGACGATATACTGCCCGACCCTCGGCGCCCAGCCATTCCAGCCGCCCGCTGCCAGATTGTCGCTCATTGTGATTTCACTGTTTGCTCCTGTCGTAGATGTGTGTTTAACTTCCAGTTGACAATGGTCTCTTGAGTCACAAGGCTACAGTGTAGCGATCCTGACAGCTGATTTGCCGAGGACATAATCCCCGCTTTAAGTTCATCGTCTCAGCTGTACTCCTCTGCACAGATGAGAGCCCTCAGTCCAAGATCCACTTTCTCATCTCTTCTGCGGCCAGTAATTGCGATATACGTGAATGTGTGCGTATCCTAACAGTTAACTTACTGATTACAGCTTTTCACAAATACTCTGACCCGTTACATACAACATCATCTTCCATGCAAAGAACCCAACTGCTGCAAAGGGGCAGCAAAAACTAAACAGTGAAAAACAGGGGTGCCAAATTCAATTGGCTTAATTTATTATGCAAATCACAAGTGACTGCACCAAAATGGTAAATAAAGACGTCAGTTTTCACCTGATTTGGTTTGCAAGACGCAGCGTCGTAAGCGTCAGCGAGCGGTAAATGGGATACGAGCGAATAAACCCAAGGAAATTGCAACATAAAGCACAAATCCTAATAAACATACAGGCACAGTTAGAAAGCGAGATATTAAATGTCACATTTGCCGTTTGGCTCAAGACTCTTACCCTTGAGTTGTTGTCACTGGCGGGTCAGCAGGGGTGACATCACATGGGCCCCGGCTTCTGTTAACCACGCTGTTATCACGTCACACGCGTCACCTGTGAGCTCGGAGACTGCCACCTGCTCGTAAGCAGAGCAGATGTAGACTTGCCTCATCTGAAGTTGAAAGAATTCCCTGACTGGTTTCAGCAGCACAGAATAAGCAATCAGCAGGGACACGGCTGATAAATAATGGATGTGCAGTAACGCGTGTTGCTATTACCCCCATGCCCATTGACGGACGCATCAGGCCAGACCACAACAAATGTAGTTTCTGCACCTGGGTGATCACTATTGTACTGTGAGTGCAGAACATTTAACAAATAAATTGCATGGCCCAGGCTCAGAAGCTCAGGCCGTTTATCACACTCTACAATATAACTCCCAACTAGAGCCACCTACCGCCCCTCCCCGACCAATTAAACTGCACGCACCATATATGTGTCATGCTGGGGAATGTTGACGATGAATTCTGCAGCCCGGAAATGGCATACAGACCCCTTTGACTGATAGAGTCACACGCGTGAACGATCTGCCGCGTGATGGAGAGATGTTCCAGTCCTTCAAACAGGATGAGCCAATCCTTTCCACATTGATAGAGTGCAGCTGTGAATGTATTTAGTTGCCTTTAGAATCGAATAAACAATAATCTTTTTTTTTTTTTCTTCAGTCAAATCACATACCAAGCTTTGACTTTTGCTGCGCATGTCTGGCTTCTGGTTCACATAATCGAAGCATTCGTGAAAGGAGAACACGTCGAGGCACCAGGGCGAGAGCTTCATGCTTTGTTAGTGGACACACATTAGGCTCCTCGCCGAAAATGCTGTAGCACAGAGGATTGGATGCACAGCTGTGATAAGGGCAAGCTTCGGGTCTACTGTCAGTAGCATGTTTTACGAGACACACTTAGCGTCGCCCTGCTCATCTGAGGGTCACTTGTCTGCTTTGATTGTGAGTGTGGCTGCCTGGTTTTGGGGTAGATAACTCAAAGGCCTAACAGTAATATGAATGCACACCAGAAGAGACTCCCTTCTGTGTTGACAGAGCAATGTTTTAGATGGGGATATGAATATTCTGTTGAACGCAGGATTTGAAACCCACAACCTTCCAGATATGGGCACAGATCCCCGAATCCCTGAGCTGCACGTCGCGCCTTTGCTCTCATTTCATGGTCTATTTATTTCTGCATCCTGGTTTTGTAGCCTAACTTGCCAGTGCTTCTTTCATGTATAATCAATGATAACGATAAAATGTAATACGGAAGTGCCTAAAACGTTAAAGCGCCTGACTGACAGCTTGGTGCATTTTTGTGAGTAAAGAGCATGAATCTTTATTTATTCTTTAAAACTGTTTGACTAAATGAAGAGCATTTCTCAGGGTTGTTCAACAGGAAAACCAAACATATTCATCATATTGTCATCCATCCTGTGCTCGTTTGGGCGCCTGCAGCGTTTCTCTGACTGGGATGTTATTCTGTTGTGCTTTTTAAACGGACTTTGTTTTTTAAATGAGTTTAACTCAATAAATCCGTATTAATCATGACGGCTCCGCCCCAGAACAGGAAGCATCCAGTTCAAACATGTCTGCCATTCAGCTGCTTTACTTCTTCGTTTTTAATAAACTTGGCCAGCTCAGGGTGACTCCCACTTATATTAAAGACTCTCAATATCCTCTTATTGGCTGAACTGGCATTTTGGGTGGTTTTAATATCTATGATTATGTCAGGATCAGAGGGGTATTAACTTATGCTGGTTAATCAAACCAGGTATGCTAAAGCTTTCAGTTATATAAAGACTGAGGTTTGGGTTGGGGAGGGGGGGGGGGGGGCTGAATGGCGGAACGTCAGTAACAAGCCCGTTGCCTTGTATTACCCATGCTGAAATCCTACCGCGCTTGTCCCCGTACTGTGTTATATTGCAGGAGGGGGGGGTATTGTCATCAGGGCAGGGATGGCTGGGTGACTGGGGTTGGTATGTCGATTCGTTACAATTGTCCCTCAACCCTAGAAACGATATAAATCGACATGTTTTATTTTATCCTCCAGTAACCCAGGCAACATATTTTATGTCACCCAATGCCACTCGTGTACAATATTTCAGTGCCTAAAATCTCTACCTGTTCCTATCTAATTGGCTGCAATTCCCTGCCCAGTCCCTTTGTCATTTGTTTCTTTTCACCATTGTGACCAGAGGGATTCTTACTTGTGCATTTGTATGCTTTGCCTGTCATTCTGCACACAAAATAATTTGTTTTGGTACATTCTGAATCTCTGATGAGGGGTTCTTTTGCTGCAGATTTATTTTAAACTGCATACTGTTTTGAGGTTCCAGGCTGCCGGTACCTCATTAAGTTGATGATCTGTACCTATAGGAAGGTTGCGAGTTCAAATCCTGTACACTCTCAGACAAAAGGGTATCAGATTGCACCTTTGCTTGTGACTGGGGCTCTACCTTATATTTCTGTACCTTTTAAGGTTAATGTACCCCCAATGGTACAAAAATGTTCCTCGGAATTCATTTCTCTACCTGAAAAGATACAATTAGCTACATTTAAGGGTACAACTGGCAGACCTTTGGGGGGGAGCAGCCCAGGGACACGCAAAGCTTCAAACTGGTACTGTGTAGCTGGCAGAAAAAAACATTACTGTAGGTTCCTAGAGCAAAGACCCCTGAGCCCAGCAGCTCCAGGGACACCGGCTGACCCTCCTCTCACTTGTACATCGCTTCGGACAAAAGAGGTCGCTTAATAAACATAACCGTTATGAAGTGCCCAACACACAGCCACTGGTTAAATCCCAATTCCGGAAAGCTCCATCTTTCTTCTCGGGACCATTGCCAACACCAAAGGCATCGCCCTAGACGGCCACCATCCTTCCGTGTCTCATAAAATTTGCAACTTAACTTTTCACCTGCTCTGGCTGGCAATCCCAGGCAAACGTTCCTGTGAGGGGCCTGGCTGGCAATCCCAGGCAAACGTTCCTGTGAGGGGCCTGGCTGGCAATCCCAGGCAAACGTTCCTGTGAGGGGCC
>JAABNY020000043.1:17089837-17109912 GCA_015164015.2 Brevimyrus niger | reverse complement strand
CCCCTATCTCTTCACCCCTTGCTCTGTGTTATTGTGCCATGACAATAGGCCTTTGCGCTCGTCCTGTCCGCAGAACACTGCCTCACGAGCAATGTCTGTAATTGGTTCGGTTAGCGGAGGTGGCTCATAGCGAAAGGCCTTGAGGGACAGATCTCTGCTCGCAGGACCACCCACGCTGGGCCGGGGGGCCGTCGCATCTGCCGCTGTTCCTGGCTGAATTGAAGGGAGAAAAAAAAATGTATTTGCACCAGATAAGAAAAAAAAGAGATTTTTCCTGAAAGGTCATGCTAATCTGTCTTTCGGTTGCCCTTGGCATTGCTGCTGTCAGTGAAATTGTCTGCTATTACCGGTAATATCATGGAGCCGGGGCAGCCGGGAATCTATATGAGACTTACAGGAAATCTTCCATGAATGTTTCCATATGAGCTGATTTCCCTTCAGAGCCCCGGATGTTTTGCTCCCTACTGTTTTAAACCAATTAATTAAGACCGGAATCATAATTTCTCTGTAGTATACTCCTCGCTCACTGCAGATGGGAGAATGCGCAGCCGTACAGGTGTGACAGAAGAGTGTGTGTATGTGTGTGTGTGTGTGTGTGTGTGTGTGTGTGTGTGTGTGTGTGTGTGTGCGAGCGGGTTTACCTATCCTTATGGGGACACAATGTGATAAATATCTGTTTTTTTTCAGACTCATTACAGACCTGTAGCTGTGACGAGAGATGGTAGCACTCAGGCTGATCAGAGAGGGACGCTGTGTCTGTTTACGATTAAACAAGTGTCCCGTCCCCTGCACCACCGGGGGGGGAAGGTGACCCGCGGAAGGGACCGGAGGCTCGGTCGCTCTGCACGTGGGGGATTTTTGCCCAGATATTTCAAGGTTGGCTCCAAGTTCAGAGGCCGAACTTTCCAAGGGCTGCCATGATCCGAAAAGTAATTCCGCTTCGGGCAGGCGTTCGATGACCTGTTTTAATGGCGGGCAGGGCGAATAAGTGTGAGAGGATGGGCGTCGTCGGCGTGTAATGGACAGAGCACGGTGATGCCAGGTGACCCCCCCCCCCCTCATAAGTGCGACCTCCGCTTACTCGCATGTCACACGGCGCGGCGCGGGCAGCGATGCATGTGGACAGATTAATCAGGGCGCCGCATCACCTGTGGGAGCTCGGATCGGCACGGTGGCGGTTTGTCTGCCTAGGTTTGATTCTGTGTTCTCGGCAGATTCTCATCATGGGAAACTATTGGGAAACAAATAGGTGACTTAGTTTTTAGTAAATGTGTAGATGGATTGACGGACGGAGTAAATGCTCAACATTTCATACTGTGTCGATGGGCAAAAACCAGCATGAACCATCGCATTTCATTCTTCCACTTGCATTTCTGTTGCCAGCTTTGGGGGGGGGGGGTGGAGACTTATGTCATGGTATTGATAATACAGTACATTGTAGTGAAATATGTGACCTAACATTAACACACCATAGGCTGCAGCAGGCCTGGGCTGCCTAATAACTAGGCATCCACATTCAGAGATCATAAATTCATAGATCAGGATTAGAAGATCATAAATCCAGAGGAACATAAATTCTAAACTGAAGGCCTTGTAGTGACATTTCGAATGGAGATCATTGTGAATGCAGTGGGAGGTTTCTGTAACTGGAGAAGCACTTGTACTGGTAGCATAATACACTCCCACTGCTAATGGCTGCAGGCAGAACTGGCTCTCTATAACACATTGGCACCAGCGGCTATTAGCCGCAGGTGTGTAGCATGTGTGTGCAGCTGCCCCACAGAGCAGCCAATGCGCCAGACGGCACTAGGCTCAAATAGCGACATTAACTTCAGACATCGCGAAGGGAAATTGGGCCGTTTGTCATTCGGGTGCAGTGGTGAGACAGTCGCGGGGTGGAGAAGGGAATCCTGGAATGCATGCTGGGTAACGGGGCTGTCGGTCGCTGAGGCGATAGAGCGGGGTTATCGAGGTCTGTGATGTTTTGTGGACGTCAGTGTGAACAGCGTTTCTACGTGCAGTGCATGTATTGGTGTGTTTTATAAATACGCATGATGTTGTTCCTTGTTGTTCCTTGTTTCCACGCATCTCTCATTCAACTGACTCTTATCTGCGGAAAAACCCAAAATAAACAGCAGCTGAGTCCCCGGAAGCAAGTAACGCATGACTCAAGCAGGAACTGATGTTTCATGGGGGCGGGGTTCTGGGCATGAAGGTTTGACATGCCAGCACCTGATTGGTCTCTGCTTTCTGTCCAATCAGTGAGCCAGGAGGTAAAAGGGTGAAGTTCACCACAAGCTTTGGGAGCTGAGTAGCACCTGGCTGGCCGCTACTAATGAGCGAGTTTGCATTGCATCGGCCCCCTTTATAAGCTTGGGCTCCAAGGCTTCCTGAATCTGGAAAGTGGCACTTTGAGGGGCTGAATCATGAGTCCCAGAGGCATGCAGAAGCTCAGACACATTCACACGTAACTGTTAATCGGTCTTTTAATGGTGTGGACTGTTTAAAGAGACATTGGGGAGAATGGAGGCACACAAATCAGAGTATTTCATATGCGCTCTTCATCGGCCTATCGGAAAGCCGCACACAAACTGAATTGCTTTGAGAAATGCTACCTTTTGTCAGATTGGTCTCCAGAATCTGATTTTCTGCAGCGATTCAGCAAGAAGCCGGGTGTTACTATGGTGCAGGATGATGCATTCCGTGTGTAATCTGATGCTTTTGGGCAGGTGTTCCATCTCTGCGTGCGACAGAACTAAACGGAAGAGTAATAAGTGCCGCCCCCGTCTGCCTGGCAGGTCACTTACAGCCGTCCCATCTGCTTCTGCTTAGTTTCCTTTGATTGAATCAGATTTGTCCATAAGTGCAGATTTTAATATATTTTAATTTAGTGTGTCTTACATTATACATATCTAAGATGGGAAATATGTTGTTTAAATAATGTATGTTGATCGTTTTTCACTTATCCAGTGAGAGGCATGTGCAGACACACACACACACGTTTGTACTCATACAGTATTTCTGTGTGGACTGTCCAATGGGAAAAACCTTAATTCCAACAATGCCGACCTTAACCCCTACCCAATCCCTATATATATATATATATATATATTATATGCATATATATTATATGCATATTATATATTATATGCAATGGGTTAATAGCCCATCAGGGGTTCCCCCTAGCTTTGTGCCCTATGCTGTGCGGGATACGCTCCAGACCCCCCAGCCCTGACCAAGAACAGTGGTTGAGGGATAGCTTGATAGGTGAAAAAAAAATACATTTCAAGGGCTGTAGGTACCTGATGCTGATTTGGGGGGACAGAGTTAAGTCTGACATATAAACAGTAAGAAAGCCAACAGTGCATTTCAGATACACTTAGAATTGAGTTCACACAGCAACTCAACTGTATTCTGGATGAGTGGTACTGAAAATGAATGCATGATTGGATGATGAATAAAACTTAATTAAAAATTAATTAAAAAGTAGAATGTAATGTAGCAAAATATGTTTATATTTTAAGGTTCATTTTTATGTAACCTTTGAATTAGTTAAAAAAAAATTAATTGATTTTCATCAGTTTACAAATCTATAAATAGCCTGTAGTTCACAGAGAGCCTGTGAAGATGGACGGTTTTACAGTTATGGGAAATAGTTTGTCATCACAGTACTTACTATTCTGTGAGCTGGGGTGTGGTGCCTGTTTAACCTGCTCTCTTGTGATATTAATAGTGGTTATTAATGGTCATGTTTATCCAAAGATTCCCTTTTTGAGTCTCTATAAGGTTCTGGAATTTGTGGCTCATGTGGTTCTGGAATTCATGTGGTCTTAAAGTTTCCACGGCTAACAGTTGTTGAGCTGGTTAGAGGTGGCACAACTTGTGGGGATGACGAGGTCACATGGAAAAACCAATGAGTCTACTGTAGGGTGGGTTGCTGAGAAGCTGAGAAAGCATTGGAGGAGACACTTAACTTTGCCCTTTGGTTCATTAAAATGTCTGGCAGCGGTTGCTATGTAGCCTAATTCACTGTGGTTGTGGGACACTGATGTCTAATAGGTGGAAAAAGGTATCATCTCAGTCTTACCTCCTGAACTATGCAATGGAGGGTGTTTGTCGCACATTCCTCTTTTGGACCATCAGATTGCCCATTCTGGTTGTGTGGCGATGTGGCCCGTTGTCGTGGCTACTCATTAGCCAAAATGCATCTTCAAACTCCACCACTCCCTGCTGATGGTGCTGGTTGATCAGGTGTGCTGCGCCCCTCTCCTGTTCCTTCTTTATCTCAGACGCCCCCCCAGGCGAGACACCCTGCTTTCCAGCTCCTCAAATCCCCACGCTGTATCCTAATAAATATCGAAAGCAAGGGCTGCTGGGAAAAGATATGAACGTCTCCTTTATATCTGGCTGGCATTTCAGCCGCTTTCATATGTAGGGTGAGACTCCTGTATGGCTTGGGATGCCCACCGTGAATACATCATCTGCAGGTGCTGGGTGACCAAAGGCACACTTACCGCATAGCAACCAAAATGGCCGTCATCAGCCTCAGCAACCCGACTGCAGGACACTCCCTGGAAGGCAGTATAGTCAGAACTATGCAGGGCTGCGCAGAAGCCCAGTCAAATTTAGACGATAAATAATTAACATTTGTTTTCAGTTGAATGGATGCCATCGGTATTCTGGGTGAAGGGACTGTTGAAACTCATGTCTCTAATAAGCTAGACCTGTCTCTCTCCTATCTGCTGCTTTACACTATAAAAGGCATAGAGATGCCTAAAGTTGAAGAGGGATGTTTCAGGAAAGGCTTCGGCTGTCAGCTTCTGCACCCAGTGAAGTACATAATGGAGATTCAAATGGATTTAACAGTATGCAGGAAGCAGCTGTGCGGCTGTCTGCACTGGCATCACTGTATTCCCCAGTGTTTCCCGATGTTTGGGGCAGGTGAGATGGGAATGCAGCCGGAAGGAGGGAAACGCACAGAAGCTGAGTGTGTGGCTTATCTGTGCTCTCCAGAAGACCGGCAGGTCTGCCTCTCTCCACTGCGCTGCTTAAGGCATGTCAGTGCATGGTGATCAAATTCAGTTTACGCTTTTCTGAGTTATTTCACCCTACAGTCCTGAGCCAAACAGTTACAATATGGATGGATGGATGGATGAGATATTTGATTCTATTTTAACATTATAATAGCTTCATTATGATTTACTGATCTGAAGCACCCTCATACCCCATTCTTGGCAATCAATCCTATCTAATATCATTCCATTCTGTTCCTTTTAAAGATATATGTAATATTGTTTTAGTGTTGAAACTGTTGGTGTGGGATCAGCACGGTCGTCTGGAGCCCAGTGGGATGCTCTGCCCCGATCGCCCCCTAGTGGACAGGCAGTGTACAAGTACTGGTATATGCCCCATCATATTAAACTGAATGTATTGTAAGCTGCAGGCAAAGTTTACAAATCATTTACGCAAAACACTCTTTTATACACACACACACACACACACAGTTATTCAAAATCAGATGACTAAATATTCTATTTCATTCTATGCTTCTGGCAAGAACAAACCCACCCCCTTAGAGATGGGAGAGTTGTGATTACTCTCTAATCATAAATACCACCAGAAACTTTAGCCATTTTCCTTTTACTTATTCGACCACCAGCATAAAACTAATATCAAAGACACAGCTTTTCTGAGATATTACATGGAAGTATGTGCTTCGTAATCTGCATCATAATTAAATCAATAAAACTGCAGTGCATTCTGGGTGCACAGAGGCTCAGTGTGCAGCTCTGTTGGTTCACACCTTAAGCAATGGCTTTTCGAATGTGCATGTGCCGCTTTCCTGCTCTGCCCGCATTTCTGTTCATTTCCTCTGGGCACTGCGATTTCCTCCTGCAGTTAGCTGAATTGGTGTTTCTCAGTCTCCTACAGTTTGTGCCCTTCAATGGACTGCTGAACTGTGAGGACCCCTGCAGTGTACCTTCTGCACTGCTTGAGATTGGCTCTGCCGCCCCCCCACCCCCCCCTCCACTCCACCATGCCACTCTGCGGTTGTATTTCATGCTTAAACGATTCCGCATTAGTCTATGTTTTAGATATAAATCTAGACACCTATTCCTAGGAAACAACTCTAAATGACGCACAAATACTTATAAAGTGATTAAGCACTCAAAATTGAGCCTGACTGTTCTACAACGGTAACAATCACATCAACCATCCTTGTCCAAACCAAATGTTGCAGCAGTGAATCAGGACTGCGGTCGCAGCGAGACTGCAGTTGGATGATGAGTTATGAGCTGATGTCAGAGCTGTTCAGGATCAGAGCCGCGTGACACGCGATGGGAGAATGGAGTGTGGGATAGAGGCAAACGGGGAAACAAGGCAGGTGCTTGGCCTGCAGATCGGGCTTCAGGGTCTGGGTGCGTTGACCGTATGTGGTACTGAGGCTTATATATCGGCAGAAAATTGTTAGTGGATGAAGTAACCTGTCAGATGCCTTTTCCCCCTCTGACAGGGACAGCCCCCTGTGTTATAAGCTGAGGTCGACATTTCAGGTACAGAATTTACAAACGCAGACCAATATTTCGCTTCGACCAACCAGCTGAGTACCCTGTGAATGTGACTCTTTATACTCAACTGGTTGCTTGAAACTAAATCTTAGTCTTGTATATGGTGAACCTGGCTTTCCCACCTCTGGTTATAGGAGAGACTTTTGCAGACCCCTGCTGTGTTTCTTTATAGGAGAAATCTGCGCATTCCGGGTTCTTGGGCCGGCCATCCCATTTGAGGCGGTGGTGCTGAACCGGACATCCGGCGAGGGGGTGCTGCGGGCCCGAGGCCCCGTGGACTGTGAGACGAGGAGGGAGTACAGCTTTTCCATCCAGGCCTATGATTGTGGCACCGGAGACAATGCAGCCAGCCGGAAAAAGTCCCACAAGTAAGTGAGCCTACTACGGAGAACGGGGGGTCCCACAGCGTGTATCTGCCACAATATGCTCGCAATTTAACGATTTAGCAAATATTGTTGGCTGGGCTATTATATAGTATGATCCTCAGTAGTGTTTAAAGCTGAGATTGTGTGTGAAAGGGATGCGGGAGAGATGGAGTGAGTAGATCACTGGCAGTGTGGTGAGAGACGTCACCCCCATCAGCTCCCGCTGTCCGCCCCCAGGGCCACAGTGCACATCCAAGTGGACGACGTAAACGAATTCCCACCCGTGTTCGGTGAGCCCGTGTACCATGCGGCAGTGACCGAGGGGAAGATCTACGACAGCATCTTGCAGGTGGAAGCCACAGACCAGGACTGCTCGCCCCAGTACAGCCAGATCTGCAACTATGACATCGTCACCCCGGGAACGCCGTTCGCCATCGACCGCAACGGTGAGCTTCACGTGCTCCTGCCCCCAGGCTCGTAACACGCTCGTCAGACCACCTTATCGATTCCTCTCCAGACCACCCATTTTTGCAAAAGCCACCAACGCCAAAACATCCAAAAAATATCTTTGACCAGTCAAGAAATCGTCATCTAAAATCCAAGACTTTAATTTCTACAGAAATAGGATTTGTGTGAAGCATATATCTACATCTGTCGACCAGCAAACTGAGTTTTAACTGTCAAAAACAAGAAATAGTATGAGTCTAACAGGGTTTAATAGTCTTAGTATCTTTTTAGTGCTATAAATATTCACTGTCCAACTAGGATTGTAGGAAATGGTTGCCTCACTCTTGGGTACACATTGGCTGAATGATCAATCACAAGCAGGTTAACTTCTCATTGGAGGCCTTATCATCTCTGATTGCTGCTCAGGGCAAGATAATTGCCGATCCAAAATATGCTTCTTGCCACACACAAAAAGCAGGTCAACCATCAGCCGTTGTGGACTCTTGATGGACCATCCATGCCTCATGTAACAGCGGTAAAATAATATGAGGTCCATTTTATATCCAGGCCAATTTTCATCCAATTTGGTCATTTCTATAATTTGGCAATTGGCTCACTAAACCTTATTCACATTCAAGGGACACTTTGGCTGTGCGGCTGGCATCTTCCCAATCAGAGCCAAAGCGACTTACAAATGAGCTTCTCAAGGGCGCCTTCTTCTGAAGGGCTGTCCTGTGTGGTTATCCATGGAAGGGTGATTAGGATGCAAAATACAACAGGCTTTTGGCTGAAGTGGCTTTACAAGGAAAGATGTGAAGCGATTACATAGTTCAGCTAGTAGGACAGAGAACTGCTGGCAGTTTTGGAGGTGAGCGTACTGTAAGAGTCAAGCCAGTGGCATGGAGAATGATTTACTCACAACGCTCTTCAAGACTGAAGTAATGAAGCGATAAAATCACCACGGTGATCAGGTACTCAGGCTGACAGAGTACCTACCGGTACTCCTACTTAATATACCATAAGAAGATTATGTCATTGAATTGCTGAGAAGAGTAAACAAAAGTATCAGATTCCCTGATTCCTAACTGTGGCAATTAAAAAATTAAATTTCCCCAATAAAGTAAGCAATTGGTGAGAATAGACCTTCAACCAATATAGTATTGTATGGCAACACTTTCCATGAATGCCAGGTTTATAAGAATCTATGAACACATTCATAGCACATTATAATGCATTTGTTAAAACATTATAAACATGGCTATATTTGGAAACGGCATAACACATTGTACCTATGTTTATTATGCATTATGAATGCTTTATGAAGATCTCATCTATACTGCACTATAGACACCTTTATAATGCAGTAAAAAGCATCCTTAATCTAATAACACTTAACTTGAAGGGACACAAATGCAGTGCAACCTTGGAACTCGAAGATCTCTTAACTCGACCAGCTCTGGTATGGAACTGGTCTGTTGAATTCTTTTCTACTTGATTTGTTTTCTACCGAAATCATCAAACTTGACCATTCCTGGTACAGCTTGTATGGATCGAGACACGTTCATTCAATCAATTCAGAACTCAATTGGCTCAGTTGAGAAACATGTAATCACAACTCGACTGAAAACTCGGAACAGGACAAAACAAACCAGACCCGCTACAACTTGTACAGATTGAGACGCGTCTCTGATGGACTATCACAGAGGCAAATGGACCTACTGGGATTGCTGAGGCCTATGAATCGCTCTTAGTCTTGCGGTACCTTTCAGCCGAGTTTGACGAGCAAAAGCTGTGTTCCTTTGTTTGGTGTGACTTTTTTGTGCTTTATCTACGGTTCATTTAGTGATACAGTTATCATGGCTCCGAAGAATGTGAGCAGTGATAGCAGCAAATCAATGAGGAAAGTAGTGAGAGTAACTTTAGAACTTAAAAAGGAAAATATAGTGAGATGTGAAGGTGATGAATGTGTGTCTGCTCTCTCTTCCAAGTACTGGCTTGTCATTTATCATATTTTTTGCTTTTGTATGTCTGCTTTACATTGTGTGTGTTACATTTATATTGATTGTTAATGCTTTTTATCATTAGTCAGGTAGGTAGACAAGTTTAAATAGGCAATCATTTGGGGCTCTGGAAGGAATTAAATTCATTTCCATTACTTCTTAAGGGGAGATGGTGACTTGAACCTCGACCGAATTTGCTTCCTGTAACAAATTTAGTGTTCTAAAGTACCACTGGGATGTATTAAGCTATTATGTATTAATTAACCACAAACTAAGACTCAATTACATGTTGATCTCATGATCATTTATCATTAACGAATCATGATGCATGTTTTATTTCAAGCAGTTACTATATTTGTTACTATATCTGTTAATTCTGTAAACCTTTGTGAATTACTGAAGGAACAAGTAATGAATAACACAAGTTAAATGCTGATCCCATGTTTGTTCATCATTAATGAGTCATGGTGCATATTTTATGTAGAGTAGGAGTTATATATGTTCATGAATGGTTCATGGTTTCTACTTCAGTAGTAACTCAGTTATTGTATTTGTATCAGTAGTATTTGTGCCCTGTCAAGCAGAGTAAACTAAGACAATAAATAAACAGGCAAAAATGTACAAACCCAATTTCCAGAAAAGCTGGGATATTTTCTAAAATACAATAAAAACAAAAATCAGTTATATGTTAATTCACATGAACCTTCATATGAACCTTTAAAAAAAAAAAGATTTTCAACTGTTTTGCTGACCAGCTTAGTTGCATTTTGCAAATATATGCAAAGTTAGAATTTGACAGCTGTAACACACGCAGCAAAAGTTGGGACGGAGGCATAATTACCAGTTTGTCATGTCACATTTTCCATTAATGACACTTTTTAATAGTTTTGCAACTGAGGATACTAATTGTAGTAATTTTGCAATTGGAAATTTGTCCATTGTTGTTCAGCTGCTCAGCGGTCTGTGGTCATCGTTGTCCGGTTCTCCTCTTCATGATGCATTTCATCATTTACATTTTCAATAGGAGATAGATCAGGGCTGGCAGCCGCATGTCTCTCTACAATCCTAATACAGTATATGCCTCAGAGTCGAGGGTACCTTCTGTCCCGTGCCATGGGCCCCGCTGCACCCCCGATACCGTCACGGATGCTGACTTTTGCACCTTTCACCAATAACAATCTGGTTGGTCAGTTTTATCTTTAGCAAGGAGAACTCAAGGCCATTTTTTCCTGAAATCAAGCTGAAATATGGACTCAACTGAGTGCAGCACACAGTTCCACAGTCACTTGGTCGATCTGAGAGCTTGGGCGCAGAGAACTTGCCGGCATTTCTGCATAGATTTGATTTATGGCTTCCTCCATGCGTTACAGTTACAGGTTATAGTAAGTTGCACATCCGGATGCAGCGACGGATTGGCAGTGGTTTTCCGAAGTACTCGTGTGCCCAGGTGGCTGTATTTGTCACAGAAGCATGACAGTTTTTTAGGCAATGCTGCCTCAGGGCTCAAAAATCACATGCATTCAGCAGGGATTTCTGACCTCGCCCTTTTACGCACTGAGATGTCTCTGCATTCTCTGAATATTTTCATAATATTATGTACTGTAGATGTTGCAAGACCTAAATTCTCTGCAATCTCGCAATGAGGAATGTTCCTTTTGAACTGACTAACAATAATTTCCCAAATTCTGAGTCGCGACTCCCTGCTAGCAAACTTTGATGGATCCTACAGTACTTTTATACCCACACCTCAACTACTACCAATTCAGCTGCTTAATGAAGTTCATAACTGGAATATTCTGTGCACTTTTAACTCTGCCCCAATTTTTGTTGAGTGGATTGCAGACATTCAATTGTAACTTTGCTTATATATACAAAATACAATTGAGTTGGTCGCTACAACTGTTGAAAATCTTTCTTTGTACCTTTGTCAGTTAAATGACAAAAATAATGAATAAATAAAAATAATTAAAATAAAATTAATAATAAAAATAATGAACAATCATGTAAATAATATTAAATAAATAATATCCATTTTTTTCTGGAAATGGGTTTTGTACACCTTTACACCTTTGACCTTTCTACTTTGCTAAATACTTGCTTGTGAATATACTTTTAAAGTAAAAGCACTTGAACTTGTGTTCAGTGATGCAGCTGTATAACATGGCATGAAGTGTCACTGTACATATATTTTGTTAACTACACAAACTCAGGTATGATAGTGTTGTATTTTCCAGTCTAAACAATGGGAACATGAAATGCTAGTTTATAATAAGTGCTTCAAAAGTATAATTTCCATTGTGTTAACTGAAATTAGGTTTGCATAATTAAACAGCTAGAATGATTAATGCTGATTAGCATATTTAAGCGGAGGACATGCTCTCCGCCACACAGTTCTGGCACTGATATATGTGTGTGGCTGGGCGATACTGTATGACGATACATATCATGTGACAACAGAATCACCAATCATTCATTTCATTGTGTCGCAAATCAAACTCTCATTGTAATTTTCACTGCAATCAGGGCATGCGTATTAGGTTGTGTGCATGTGTACACTAAGCAACATTTCACAGTGTTGTCTTTACCACACATGCTCCAAGAGTTAATGGGTTTTATATTTTAGACATATATCTTAATATCTTATATTCTGTTACATGCTTAATTGGAAATTTGCAGAAAGGTCCCAAACGCAGTAGAATCTTGGAACTCAAACAACCAACGCGGACGTCGAACGGGTCTGTTGAATTTTTTTCGATTTGTACCTCGACCAAAATCTTGGAACTGGACTGTTCCCGCTAAAACCTGTCTGGGTCCAAATATGTTTGAGGTACCAATCTGCACCTCAAACGGGTCGGTTGAAAAAAATCTAGACACAACTGGACCAAAAACAACAAACCAATACAGACCCACTAAAACTTGTACGGATCGAGTTGCATCTCCACTGCCAAAGAATCATCCCTCCATTCCTCCCTGTGTGCCATCAGCTCAGCTCAATACAGGCAAAATGTTCACGAATTTTCATTTATTTCATGTGTATTGCTTTTGTTTATGTACTTTGTCATGTGTGTATTAGTTTTATATTGATTGTTAATGTTTTTATCATTAGTTCGGTATGTAGATAAGTTTCAACAGACAATCATTTGGGGGTCTGGAATGGATTAAATACATTTACATTGTTTTTTGTGGCGAAATTCTACTTGGACTTTAACCAAGTCGCACCCCAGACAGCCTTCTGGAACAATTGAATAATTCAAAACACAATAATAAATAGGTCTCTCCATGTGGTAATTTTATATAAACCATTTATTCATTGAATTTACAGAAAATATGCTATTTCGTGATATGTGTCCTCATCGGAATATGAGATTTTGGTCATATCGCAAAGCCCTATATCACTGTGTTACTAAATAAAACTGAACAACTAATGGCCACAGGACGCAGATTTTAGCACTTATGTCATGACATTACCAACATGCTATTCATGATTCAGCAATCAGTCAGCATGATTACAAGCATCCGAGGATTACCTCCTGCCATTTCCAGGGCCATTTGGTTGTACGAAGTACAAACTGGGTAGCAATCAGTCTCTATAACTGGGAAACACAGGGACACCCAAACGTCTCATCTTGCTTTTATTAAAGGTTCTAAGAGCTGATAGGATTGGAAACCTCCGACATCTACTTCCTGCTTCGAGTCGCTGGCCTTTACTTTGACAAGAAAAGCTCCAAACTCTTGGTATCATCTGTCCCATCACTACCGTTCCCTGTCTTTACTCGACTAGAAAAACAGCAAATGTGATTGTCAGACATAACACAATGCTAAGTAGAAATGTGTCAATATACAAATATAATTATGTACTGTAAGGTGCAGTAGAGTAAAAGTCAACAGTGTCCATGGCTAAATCTAGATATAGCGCCCCGTGTTGCTCTGTGTCGGAGCATAGATAGATAACCCCAGCACACTGCACCTGCTGAACACAGCCCTCAGACAGAAGGACTGTGTCTGGCACACAGGGAGACTTTAATACTGGCCAGAGACTCAGCACAACCTGCAGAGAATGGCAGAAAGGGACCGTGGGAGGTTTGTACGAGAACGAAAGCGTCGCGGTCTGGCATGGCAGTGCTGAGTGTTGGAGCAGCTTCTCCACAATGCAGTTATTTAATTTGAAAGAGGAGCTTCGAGATCAGGAGCAACTCAAGTGTTTAACTACTTTGGCAGTAGTACCTTTTCCATGCTAAAAAGAGCACAGAAATTTGGGTGTAAAATTCTAACAGCCAGGATGTTTTTTTTTTTTTTATCTAAATAAAAACAGTTTCTGTCTCATTCAAGCCAAGCATAACCCGTACAACTAATTAACCAGTTCTGTCTAGACAAAGACAAATGATTACTGGACCAAGAAAACCAAGTTTTGAGTTTACACACAAAATGTGACGATTTCCCTCAGAGCAAAACCTCAATTTATGTTCACTAATTGTCTTTCTACATGCATGAAATTGAAAGTTTAAACGAATTAACGGGAAAGAAGTTTTAATATGTTCAGCTGCTTGCCAACCATGACATAAGGATAAACTACTGCTATCCTTGAATAACCTTAACAGGTTCTCATCTCTAACAGGCAACATCAGAAACACAGAGAGGCTGAGCTATGACAAGCAGAGGCGCTACAAAATCATGGTGACTGCGTTTGACTGCGGTCAGCAGAGAGCGAGAGAGAACGCCCTTGTGCGCATTGACGTTAAACCTGCTTGCAAACCCGGCTGGCAAGGTAGGTTGTGGCTTCAGGTCCCCTTTGATTCTTATTGTCTGTGTTATTCAGAGGTGGAAATTTCAGGTCCAGAAAGTACAAATCCAGACCAGGAATTGTTTCAACCAACCAGTGGAGTACTCTGTAACTGTGACTCTTTATGCTCAACTGGTCGGTTGAAACTAAATCATGGTCTGGATTTGTACTTTCTGGACCTGAAATTTCCACCTCTGGTGTTATTACATGAATTGGGATGCTCATGACTTGATTTGCTCACAGGGTAGGATGCTTGGGTCTTTGTATGAGTCTGTCTTGAGGTGGGTGGGGATGGGTGTCTGACCCCTTCGGGTGACAAGGTCTAGGCCTCAGCTGAGAAATGCCGCAGTTTACAGAGGGGTCTACATGTAATTGATAGCTCCCCTGGCTCTCATTCCATACACGTTATTCTCACTGAATTAGCACGACTGGTTTCATTGTTCCATTCCCACAGCGGGGGAATATTCTGCCCCTAAAATATTGTGGTAGGTCCACACTCGTCCTCAGTACTGTGCTGTGTCCTGCCACAGGCCATCCTTGTTGTTCTTGCCTTCGCTGGGGTTCTGGCTTTTTACACCTTCCTCATCCCGCCTCAAGCCATATGATCTCCCTGGAGCGGACTACTCTTTATTACTTTGCTAATTTTCTCTCTTTCTGGGCAAGTCAAGACACGCCTGAGGGTACAAACAGCCCACTCCCCAAAGCTGTGTATCTGTCTTGACGTTGGATAAATGCAGAAGTATTCTTGGTGATTATAAAGATTATACGATTATAAAATGGTAAAAAAAAACAAGTAAATAGTGTCCATTGTCAGAAAAAAGTACCAGTTTGTACCCTTGAGGGTACAATAACTTGTCACTAGAGCAGTACCCTCAAGGGTCTGCCAATTGTACTCTAGCTGTGGGTAAATGTACTATTTTTAATATAGAAATGGACACTGAGGAGATTTTTTGCACTACTAAAGTTGCATTAATGTTGTACTTTGGGGAACAAAACTATACCAGGGCTGTGCCCTTTTTTCGGACAGTGTATTTCTCCCAGCACAGAATTAGGTTAACAGATTTTACCACTTTTTAAGTCATGGGATTAAAGCACCAGGCAAGATCAAGCAGCCAGGTCGTGAGTCGTTGACTACACTTGACTAGCAGTACTTAAGCTATCATCTACTTGGGTTAGTAATGGTATGCAGGGCCACACAATCCTGAAAATGTGGCGCGAGTGGAAGTTGGGGGTTGAGAATGGCACTGCAGAGTAGGTAATGGCTTAGCCCACCTTAGGATATGGAATAATTTTATCCAGATTTTGTCTGTTCAGATCAGCTGTATCATTTGGTCATTATTAGGCGCCTTAATGACTGTGTTGACTCCTGGCAACCATAGAGGTTAGGCCCTTCCAGAACTTTGGCCTTCAGGCTTCTCAAAGGCATATTCATACCAAATGATGGTCTTGTCTGTGCACTGCGTCTTAGCGTGATATGGCCAAAGTAAGACTAATAATTCAGGCTGGTTCTTTATGCTGCAGGTGAAATTTCAGGTTTGATTTGATGAAGAATTTCCTTGCGCCCTATTGGTCTTCACCAACACCAAAGATCAAAGGTGTCAGACCTCTTCCTGTCCAGCTTTCCCGTTAATAAGGAGTCACAGAAAATACCAAATTTAGAATGATTCTGTCCTTTGTTCTTGAAGTTGCATCAGTCCTTCTGTTGATTCATTGCCAGGTATCAGCCTGTAACATACTTCCTGGCTGCTGGATCCTTTTTTACTGTGATTATTCCCAGGAGGTGAAATCTGTCTATAACATCTATGTTTTTCACAAACATTAAAGAGAGCTACTGATCCTCTGATTTTAACCTTTGTTTCCATCACATGTAGCTGTATTCTCATCTGTTTCATTCTGTTCTCTCATTTCCTCAGATTTGCTTTATTTTCTTCACTAATGTGGTGTCATCAGCATATCACACTTCATTGATGTTTCTTCACCAGCCTTGAGGGCACAATCCAGTCTCATTAAACACTATATGGACATAAGTCTCGGGACACACCTCTTAATCACTGAATTCCAGTCGATGAGATTCTGTGATGCACCTTTTTTTTTCTAAGTATGTTTGCGATGTTGGACATGGTCGAGTGCTTTTTACTCGCATATTGACCTCTTTCTGGTATTTGACAATGATAACTGTTGCCTTGAAGTTTTTACATCTGCATTAAATGTCACATTCCATCTCCCAGCAGTGATCTTTGCAGTGCAGCTTCAGATTTTCTTTTCTGAAGCAACAGTAGCACTTCGAGTACCTGCCGTTCTGAGGGATTAGTCTCCCAGCGCCGATGTTTGTTGTAGTGTTTACATTCATCAGGTTCTCCTGGTAAAGCTGAGTATTTCAGGCAAAGTAGGTCTTAGCTTACCTGATGCACGCAAGCCTCTTCCTCTCGACAGAGGAACCCCAGCATGCCGAGAGATAAGTAAATAACTGTGTGTGTTTATAGATATGTGAGTAACAGACAGAACACCATGCCAAGTGGTATATGGGTGTAGCTCATCTGCCTTCCTGCTAATGTGTGATGACAATTTTTCAGGCTGCAATTCCTTGTAGCGAAATTGCGCTGTAACATAATGAGTGAGTAATTGCTTTCTTGTACGAATTGTAGTCTCCTCCTGTGTTTCTTGCTATAACCGTATACCATATAAAAAAATAAAACCAGGGTTTAACATCTTACTGTTTTCTTTCAGTGTACACATAACCTAAGCCTATACATCCCACCTGTCTGAGTATATCTGCGTCTCTGCCAGGCTGGAACAAACGAGTGGACTATGAACCAGGAACCGGCAGTAAGCAGCTGTTTCCCAAGATGCACTTGGACACGTGCGACGAGCCCGTGTCCTCAGTGCGGGCCACCGTGGAGCTACAGACCAGCCATATTGGGAAGGGCTGCGACCGGGAAACCTACTCGGAAAATTCCCTGCAGAAACTCTGTGGTAAAAGCTCCGTGTGGGTGCCAGGGTTGCATAGAGGATGAGAATTTATAACCACGGTTCTGTATCCTATGACAGGCATCAGTGTAGGAGGTGAGGGCTTCTCTGGTATAATTCTGTGTATTATTGGAAAATAATAGTTGTTATGGACTAAAATGTCAACTAAGCAGCTATTATCTGCTATGGAGAGACTCTCACCCATCCATTATCCATAACCTTTTAGCTTAATAATCATTATCTGCACATACAGCAGTGAACCCTGGTCCATCACAGGACAAATTCTTCCACCCACAATCTCCAACTATAGGTAATTTGCAGACATGTTTTTTTTTTTTTTGACGGCAGAAGGAAAACCATTCAAAAAGAACATACAGCCTACATACACAAACAGCCAGGGGAGAGAGCGGAACCCTCGACCCTGTAGCCGTTACAGTCCTTGTGACAAACTGACAAGTCCACTCACCGAGCCGCACCCGTCTGCACGGGTGATCCGTCATAGTCCGCAGTAGCACCTGCAGGAAAAGCACAGTAAACAACTATTAAAGCACATCAAAGAAAGTGTGCAATAGTCATAAATGATGTGAACACAATCACCCTTCTCCAGTGTGCGTTGTTAACTGTGGTCCGAAAGCACAGTGATCGTTAACTCATCTACAGTAAAATAAATGGTCCATTTTCAAACAGAAACGCCAAGTTGATGCGGAAGTATCATAAAGAGCATCTCGCTGACTGGAAGAGGTTTTTAAAGCACTTCATATTAATTCTCATTTTAAAAGATAAAATCTAACCCTAAAAGCTAATAGCTTTCTTTTACCGAGATTAATGATGTGTGAGCATTCTGTATCACTAGGCAAATATGTCAGCTGTGGAATTTATTGAAATGATCGCTTTTTAGAAGCTTGCTCGTCGACATAAAATTTTGATGAAAGTGGTAAAGAAAGTACAGCGAGTGAAGGCTCTAATAAGTGGGGCCTCATCTTCATACGGCTTTCTGGAATATTCCGGGATTGACGGCGTCGACCTCCCCACACCCTTCGGTCCCCGGGGGGGCGCGCTCCTCGAAACAGATTCAGGAACTCCTTGAAGAAACCCGCCAGCGCATTTATTGCTAAGAAAAATCAATCGGCAGTAATGAAAACTGTTATGTTCTCCAGTAGACAGCCTCCAGCTCGGCCCAGGCACGGAAAACAGTACAGGGCTCCGGAGCAGGCTGATGGCCCTCATGCCATATTGATTTTTATGAAAGAAAATTCAGCGCCGAGGACAAAGAGAACAGCACTTTGTTTTTGTAATAAAGACTCATAATTTTCAAACACCTTGAAACTGTATAAATAACTGGATTAGCTAAACAGCTTACTGCACAGATAGGTGATTTCATCCAAAATCAAATAAACAGATCAGTTTATTTCTGTCGAAACGCCTCTCAGGAAAATCATTGGGGTCACACTGTCGCAGCTCGTTCCACTGGCAGGCAGAAATCTATAAACTGTGCCCCCCGTCTTGCCATTTGACCTGCTTGCGCGTTAGCTGTCATATGGTCAGTGAGATTCTGGAGCAGAAAGTCTGCAGAGTCTGCATAAGTAGGATCCATTCTGCATTACGATCAGCGTTAAATCAGTAGATGATGGGGAAGTAGCTATACTGTACAGTCAGCCACATACTGGATGTGAGCTTGTATTCTTTGTTAACATTGGTCTTAGTTACTTAAGTACGTAAAGGAATGAATACTTTTCATGAATAAATGGGGTTTCTTTATATCTATGACTAAGGGAGAGCCTTGACTGGCCTCATACATTATACATTCTCTCTTTAGAAAGATTTATTATTAGTCATTTATTCGTTTTTTGCAATAAGTTATAATTCATCTGGATTATGTCCAATCGGTGTAAATGTTGAAGGAAGGTGTGTCATTGACAGGGGCTGCATCGGGCAGCACGGACCTGCTGCCAGCTCCCAGCAGCGCCACCAACTGGACGGCCTCCTTGCTCACTGACAGTGGGCGCGACAGCGACCTCATCTTCCGCTTCCAAGGATGGCAGGCGGCCAACATCCCAGACCGGCTCGTGCCCCAGAACCTGACGGACCAGTTCACCGTCGCCACCTGGATGAAGCACGGGCCCAGTCCGGGCCTGCGGGCCGAGAAGGAGACTCTGCTCTGCAACTCGGACAAAACCGGTGAGGCTGCGCTTTGGAACTCCGCGTTTGGGTGAGGGCGTGGGAAACAGCAGGCCGACAACAGAGACGGCAGACGAGTAGGGGGTGAAGTAATGGCTTTGAGAATATCTGGGTGAGACCATGGTGAATGAATAGGCGGGGGGGTTTTCTTGAAAAGTAATATGACCTGAACTTGGGGCGTAACATTTTTACCGCAGTTTTTTCGTTCTTATTGTTGTAATATCCATGATACCACAGGACACCCTGATGACACACTCTGCTTATATAAAGCCTCATAATATTTCTGTTTCCTTGTTTAGGACGCAGACTGTCAGTGGTCTGTATCTTAGTTTGACTTTTATTTTTCCTGACTTGAGCCAATGAGGTGACCACATGGGCTTTTTTGGAGGTTGAACCATTTATAATTGTTACTGAACCTTTTGTCAACAGCCAAGGCCTTTGTTTTTCTGTCACCGTTGTTCAACAAAATGTTAGAATTATCGACAGGAAGGGCTAATAAAACATAATCTGCTTAATTCATGTAACTGGACAGGCATATGGAAATGCTGAGTTATTGAAAGGAGCACATCTAGATCATCACAATCATTGTGTGGGATAGTGTCTGTTTTTTTTCAGCGTGTCACCATCTGCTTTCCTCACAGAGATGAATCGGCATCACTACGCCCTCTCTGTGCACAACTGCCGGCTGGTGTTCCTGCTGAGGAGGGATTTCACACAGGGCGGAACCTTCCGGCCAGCCGAATTCCATTGGAAGCTGGAACAGGTGTGT
>JAABNY020000043.1:17075049-17089737 GCA_015164015.2 Brevimyrus niger | reverse complement strand
GGGGGGGGGGGGCGGGGGGGTGGGGGGGGGGGGGGGGGGGGCGGGGGGGGGGGGGGGGGGGGGGGGGGGGGGGGGGGGGGGGGGGTGGGGGCTATCACCTGTTGGGGATTTAATGGTTGTTTTCACATAGAGATGTAAATACCTAGTTGCACAGACACTTCCAGTCACATGTATGCAAACTTACACTTACTTTGAAGGACCTCAGTGTGCATGCTGATGCTTTCATGTCCCACTCTCACCAGTGTGGAGGAGCAATAAAGAAGGCAAATAGAATGTTAAGTTACATCTCTAGGTGTGTGGAGTTTAAGTCAAGGGAGGTGATTCCTTGATAAGACCCCACCTAGAATATCGTGTGCAGGTTTGGTCACCATACCTTAAAAAGGACATTGCTGCATTGGAAAGGGTGGAACATAGGGCTACAAGAATGATTCCTGGTCTTAGAGGAATGTCTTATGAGGAGAGGTTAGTTGACCTGAATCTCTTTAGCCTTTAGCAAAGGAGACTAAGAGGGGATATGATCCAGGTATATAAGATTCTAACAGGTCTGGATGCTGTTCAGCCAAATTGCTACTTCAATATTAGTTTAAATACTAGAACTTGTGGCCATAAGTAGAAATTAGTGGGAGAACATTTTATGAATTTGAGGAAGCACTTCTTTACAGAGTGTGTAGTTAGAGTATGGAATAGTCTTCCTGCTAGTGTAGCGAAAGCTAAAACCCTGAGTTCCATTAAATAAGGGCTAGATAAGATTTGAACAACTCTGAGCTTATTATTCTCCCCAAATGAGCTTGACGGACTGAATGGCCTCCTCTTGTTTGTAAATTTATTATGTTCCTATGTACTGTACATAAGCATATTTGCACACCCATAAACACACACATGCTTGCACATAAACGTGCACCATGTTCACCCTCAGGAAGCTGCACTCTCACCTCCAAGCAGTATGCGTGTGACCTCAGTACCTCTCATTGGTTCCTGCATTTGTTGTGTTGATTTTTGCAACTTTCTCCAGACTTATGCCAGATGTCCAGTATTGATTGTTTATCACAGGGGACTTATCCAGAAAGGGCTGCAGTGTATCTGCATTTTCTCTGCAAGTGGTGTAAGAATATTAATTACAGGACCAATTGGCTGACATTTCCTCACACCTGGCTTTGAACAGTTGACCAAAAGGTTATCCCGAAAACTTGCATACACACTGGCCCTTTCTGGATAAGATTGCCCAGCCCTGGTTTATCAGAATATCATTCTATGTATTATAGTTCTCCTCCTAATATAAAGAGAGCTTGGTCCTTTTGATCCAAGCAAATCATAAAGGAAACTGTCTTCACTGAAAGAAAAGGCGGCCTGCCTGCCTCAGTATTATAATGAAACACTTTTATATTGAGCTTGACAACAAAACCAAGTGTCACGTCTTTATACTTTTTTAGTTGGAACTGAAGTTCAATAAGAATCATGCATGAGGGAATATTTGCTGGCAGACAGTTTGCTAATCATCAGCCACATAGTATCAGGCGGGATCCTCTTTAGGGCTTGCAGACTCCACAAGGAATTTACCCAAGCAGTGCCTACCTAAGGGTCCAACAGCAACTTACTTCCCCTGATGTCAGAGAGGCAGCCATCTGGTCACATATCCTGGGTACATTTTTTATTGAACAGCACGCCGGTCGGCCCTGATTTAAGAACACGCACTGCACTCAGAGACAAAGCCCTTTGATTGCCTTCCATGCCTCTGACGGCCCTTTAAAATTCATCGGCTGACGAAGAGTTCGCCTACTCAGCTGGCTGGCGCTGACTGCCCTGGAGGGTATAGCTCTCTCTGGCTCATTAGCCGCAGATCGTTGTTTCATTAAGTAGGTAAAAAGACAAAGTAAAACCACACCCCCAGGACACAGATCGTCGTCAAGCCCCTGATTACTGACACACCGAAAAGCCTGCAGTCAGGAGACAGTCTCCAGAACTCCGTCACTGATGAGTGGTCATGAGCAGGTTCTGCTGGTGCACTCAAGTCAAGTTGGGTGACCCGATCATACATGGACGGGGCTATTTTTACACGGTGGAGAGAGACCAAAAGGTTCTGACATACACTATATAGACAAAAGTATCGGGACACACCTTTCAATCATGGAATTCGGGTTTTTCGTTCACACCCATTGCCACAAGTGCATAGAATCAAGCACCCAGCCTTGCAGTCAAGTTCACGAGCATGTGTGAAGGAATGGGCCATTCTGAAGAATCCCAACATCACCAAGCGCAGTGCCAAGCACTGTATGGAGTGATGTAAAGCATGTCGCCACTGGGGTCTGGGGCAGTGAAAACTTGTTATTTGGAGTCATGAATCTGTCTGGCAGTCTGATGGGTGAGTCTGGGTTTGCTGGATGCCAGGAGATCGCGACCTGTCTCTCTGCATTGTGCCAACTGTAAAGTTCGGTGACAGAGGGATAATAATATGGAGCTTTTTTTCAGGGGTTGGGCTTGACCCCTTAGTTTCAGTTAAGGGAACTCTTCAATGTACCAAGACATTTTGGATAATTCTATGCTTTCAACTTTGTGGGAACAGTTTGTTCCAGGATGACTGTGCCCCAGTGCACAAGGCAAGAGGTCCATAAAGACATAGTTGGGTGAGTTTGTTGTGGAAGAACTTGAAAGGCCCACATGGAGCCCTGACCTCGACCCTATCAAACACCTTTGGGATGAACCAGAATGAAGACTGAAACCAGGCCTTCATGTCCAAAATCAGTGCCTGAGCTCGTAAACGTTCTTCTGGATGAATGGGCAAAATTTCTCACAGACAAACTCCATAATCATATGGTAAGCCTTCCCAGGAGAGTGGCAGCTGTTATACAGTAGCTGCAAAGGGGGGACCAAGTCCATATTGCTGCCTATGGATTCAGAATGGGACGTCATAAACTTCCTGTATGTGCAATCACCAGGTGTCCTGAAACTTTTGCCCATATAGTGCACCTTGCACCATTTAGTAAAGTCTACAATCTAGATTTTGCTGGTTTAGTGTTTATGTTTGCTGCTCTGGAACAGTTTCACTCTGGCTCTCTACAAATTAGCTGGCGGGGAAGAAGTTGTTTGTGGTCCACTTGGCCTCTGGCGGAACAGCTTTTAGTTGCACCGGTAATTAGTCCCTCCGCTGGGGTGTAAACCACAGTCACCTTTCGACACATACTGCGTGATGGGAGCTGACAGGATGGACACCAAGGCACGTAGCCATAGCACAAAAGCAGCGATGAATGCTGTCAAGTCGGAGCTTTCTATTTAATCAGTCAGGGTGGACCGCCAATTAGAATGACTTGCATCCATGGCTATCAGCCAATCAAGTTCTGCTGTCCAAGTCAGCTGGTGGACATTGATCATGTCACCGATCATGCTGAATTAATTGTCCTTATGTTCCACCTCGGGGGTCTTGCTGGTTATCAGTGCATATCCTGTTCCCTGTGGGGTTTTTTGGCTGACTCTGCATAATAAGGTTTGACTCCATCTGTCTGGCCATGTCATGGCATCAGATAGATGTACACACGTTCATCAGTGACCCCTGATAAGTTCTGATCTCTGCTGCTGTCGGGGGCTGAAAGATGCCAGTGTGAGGGTGACGACCAGTGGAGAACACTCCTGATTTTCCGATCAACATCATTTTGATGCCTTCGTCTCCCTATGGCCTGCTGCATATTTTGCTTTTGCAAAGGCATTTAGAACCACCACCCCAAGCCTGCTAGGAGGAAACGATCATAAGCCTTTAACCGTCGTATTCTGCTGAAGATTCTGAGCCGGGAAACAACACTGGAGCCCAGAATGTGATGTTGGACATTGTGGCGGCAAAAGAGACATCGCTGTGAAGGTTTCATATTCATGGGCGGGAGGCTGACCTAAGGGCAAGTCTGTAAAAGACTCTGGATGTTCAGGAAGCTGGATGTCTGCGGAGGCCTTTCAGCTTCCTGGAGGATGTGTTTGAACTGACAGGGTCCAGCCTGCCATCTGTGGCCCAGCCCGTGATGCATGCGTTGAAGAAGGTCCATTCCCCGATGAGGAGCCCTCGGTGCCTCGGGGGAGAAGCCGCTGCTAGGAGCACCACTTTACTTCGGACACTTTTGCTTCAGATATTACCCTTTGCATCTGAACTTAATGGAGAGAGCAGTGTGGCAGTACATCTTAAGGATTCAACTTCAGGAGGTTCTGCCCTTGCTGTTGTACCCTTCAACAACTCAAGTTAAATACAGTCATCAGTGATGGTTTATATCTGTATAACTTAGTAATAATACAAGTGGCTTTAGCATTACATAATCAGTAAAATAAAACAAAATAAGCAAAGCAAAAGAGTATATATGCATTCCTTCCATTCCCGCCACCCTTTAACATGACCATGTGAGGCAGAGCACGTGAGTGTGCGTGTTATTTAATGACTGTGAGTGTGTCTAGTGCTTAAATGAGTTCATTAGTGAGCAGGTGAGTAGATATCAGAATCAGAATCTGGGGGTTTCTTTCTTGACCTCGGATGTGACGAGATTCGCTGAGAGTCTTTGACATTAATATGTGAAGCACTATCCTCTCGTTACAGATCTGTGACAAGGAGTGGCACTACTACGTCATTAACGTAGAGTCGCCCCGGGTGGCGCTCTTCGTGGACGGTGTGAGCTACGAACCCTACCTGGTGACAGACGACTGGCCCATCCACCCCTCCCAGATTGACGAGCAGCTCACTGTGGGGGCCTGTTGGCAAGGTCACTCTGGGGAGGCAGGGGAAAAAAAAAAAACTGAAGTAAAATATTGATATTAAATAGGGCTGTAGAAAATCCATATATGCTGCTCTTAAGCCTCAGGCTAATCTGAATTCCATTTTAAAAATAAAAGAACAAAGGTCAAGAAAACACAACCCAAAAAGAAAATGGGCCGCCAACAGACTATGGGCTACAGACCACATTTAATTAAAAAAAAAAAAACAACAACTATCATTTCACAACCCACGTAATTACCTGCAGCTTTAATGGTGTACACTGACAGAACTGCTTTTCGACTTGAAGGAAGGATGTTCACTTCTGTTCATTCTCCACAGCCATTTCCCGCTTTTTCCTCTTAAATCGAATGTTGAGAGAAGCAGCTTGTCCAGATTCTCGGGCCACAGACTCTCTGGCTCCCTTCGCCCGAACATTAAGCCACAGTCGATAAATGTTCAGACAATGTACTGAATTACATTCCGGAATCGTCCCCTTCATCTACAAATAATCAACGATATGGTGGCTCCTATTAAAACTTTGAGGAGCCTCTTCCATTCAAATTCAGCTCCACGTTCCTTCATTCAAACGAAGGAAGAAGTCTGTTAGCTGTATAGCTCTTATTGGTAAATTACTGACAGCTTTTTCATACTGAGGTATCCTGTTCTGAATTTGCCACATATTTAGAGCGATAGCAATCTGTATATCTCCCTCACATTGTCAATGACATACTCATCTCAGCTGTTGAGTGCCGGAATGAGCAAAAGGGCAAACAAAGTTCTAGTCAGTTTCTAGTCCGTCAGACCATTGGCAGAGACCACTCTGAAAACAGGCCTCTAAATGGAGCAGGACACCAGAGGACTCCACCATCACTGCTGAGCATCAGGACAGGCTGACAGCGGCAGGATGTAACACGGAGGAACCGGCCAGACTAAGGCATGACCAAACCAACTGGCTCATAGTACACGCTGAGCTCGGAAATTTGGCGTCTCGCTGTCAGAACAGCTATTCAGCTGACAGCTTCTGTCACAAGACTGAAGTGTTACAAGGCGGCGGCATTTGCGGTCTGTTTGGTTAGCCTGTCTTTCAGTGGGTACAGATCAAGAAATCATTCTTAGTATTAGGCGCCGTCGAGTCAGTGTGACCTGAGAGGTTCTTCCAGAACAATCCGTCTTCTGTCCCCATCCTCAGGCTCCCCAGTGACAAGGTCTTTGCTGAAATGATTAAGCCAGTTCATCCGCTTTTTGATTTAAGCTTCAACTTATCCAAAGTTTGCACTCTTTTCCAGTGTATTGGGTCTTCTGGTAATCCCCAGGGTAAGTCCCCAGGGTAGAATGGCTGACTCATACGTACGAACGGATTGCAATAAACCGTATTATGTTCATAAAAATTTGGGCTAAATACAATGGTTCGTAATATTGAACGCACACACTGCTTTGTGGTGGATCTCTTTCATAACCTGGGGACTGCCTGCATGACCAAAATAAAACAGCTTCACTCCGATCATTTGTGCTTTAAGTGAAAATTTAGCCATAATTTCCCAAAGAATTCACTTGCTTACTTTCCGTATGTCCCGTGGTACCATGTTTTTCAACAAGCCCGAAAACATCACTACTCTTCCTGTCCTGCTCCTTTATTGTCCAGTTTTCACACACATAATGAGTGACAGAAAAAAACATATTCTGAACAATTCTGCTTCTTGTTCTTAGAGTTGCATCAGTCCTTTTGAAGGTTTTTATTTCTTCCTAAATCCATCATCACGGCTTTGCAAAGTGTCAATCTGCAATGTATTTCCAGACTGCTGGATCCTTTGTTAGTGTGATTGTTCCCTGGAGGTGAAAGCTGTCTATAATGTCTGTCGTCACCATCAACACTAAAGAAAGCTACTGATCCTCTGGTTTTAACCTTTGTCTCTTTTACATATAGCTATTGTCTCATCTGTTTCACTCTGTTCACTAACATCTTCAGATGTCCTTTATCTTTCTCATAAATGTGGTGTCACCAGCATATCAAAGGCTATTTCTTCCACACTTGTCTTCTTCCAGTCCAGTTTCTCTCATTATTTGCTCTGCATGACAAACACCCATTTTCCTGAGAATGTTTGTTGGACATGGTCAACACCATCAAAATGCTTTATGTTTAATCAATAATGCACATGTTGACCTGAGAAATAATGTCTGTTGTTCCTTGGCCTTTAGTGAACCCTGTTTGTATATTAATCAATACTTTGTCCATCAATGAAAACTCTACTTTCTTTGATATTGAGATATAAACTGACCTCTTCCAGTCTGTAGGCCGTTGGATTGCTCTTCCCAAAATTTGGTGTCAAAATTTCATTAGCACTTTGATTGTCTATTATGAGGTATCTGCAAATAATAATGTGCATTTATAGCTATTTAAAGTAGTAGCAAGGTAGTAACAGATCCCAAACAGAATGGTTAGTAAGGGGGGGGGGGGTCGCCAGCCTCCTTCCAAGGCCTTATGTCTGTGTCTCTTCCTCCGTAGGTGGTGAGGTGAACACACCCCGATTCACCCAGTACTTTCGGGGAAGCCTGTCAGGCTTGACCATCCGGCCGGGAAGGATAGAAAACCAAAGGGTCATCTCCTGTCTTCAAGCCTGTAAGGAGGGCCTAGACATCAGCTCCCTGGAAAGCTTGGGAGGGGGCATCAAGGTGAGCACACTGTCAGAAAGCCAGCTGTACCTCCATCTGTCAGCTTTGCACTCAGCATAACTCCTAGATCAAGGAAAATCATCGCATCGCTATGAATCTCTGCTCAGTCCAATTCATTTTTATGTACCTCCTTTGACAACAACCCCAAGGCAATTTAAATATGTTGTGTGTTAAGTTGCTGGCAAGCTAAACTGAAGGAAAGGGTCACCAGTCGACATTTAGAGACTGAGAGCAATTCAGCTTCCCCAACATGAGCTGGCAGACCCTTACACAAATAGGGGCCCTGTAAGCATTTGTAGGATGACATGGATGTCTGTATTCTGTGAAGTAAGTGTACAATGTGGCTTGTAAACATAAATCAGTTCCGTTAGGTAGGCTGGTGCTAGACCTTTGAGTAAGTAGGAGAACCAAAGTCAGGGAAGTGCAGGGAACAAAGAGCAGTAGTTATGCGTTGAGACTTACTGCTTCTAGTAATTATTACAGCTACTGTATTTGGAATACATGATCAGCTGCTGAGGTCCAGTCCCTACAAGTGGAATATAAAGGTTATAGCAGGCCTGTCTGCGGTTTTGTTTTTGCGGTTTTCTCTGTTGTCCTTTTTGTGTGTCTTAAAGGGTCCTATATCGGGGGGGGTCCCCATCTCCCAATTGTTGTGCAATAGCGATCTTGAGACCCCCTTTAAATTTTGATTTTGAGGCTTTCAGGGGGTGTCATGGGTTAAATGGGAGTGTCAGAACCCCCCCGTATTTTGCACACTGGCCCTGCACAATATTTTCAGTGATCACCATTATGCTGTTTCATTTCTTCTACTACAATCAGTTCCACTTCAACCCTGCCCAGTCGATCCTGGTGATGGAAGGGGATGATCTGGACAACATCAATGCGGCACTATCTAAAGTGTCCTACATCAACTCCCGGCAATTTCCCACCCCGGGCCTTCGGCGCCTCCGCATCACCACCACGGCACAGTGAGTCCGACACCCCCGTTTGCCGAAAAGTGCTCTGCGTGTCGAGAAGAGGTTGTCAGGAAAAGGGCATCAAAACACAAAAAAAAAACATTCAAAGGCATTCAACCCCTTGAGATATTCCTAAAAAAATCTTTGCTTAAATCTTCAAATCCATGTGCATGTTTACAGTCTCAGGTCTGTACTCTAACTAGGTTCCACTGGTTTATTTTTGGAACATCTGAATTGTTAGTTTCTGTTGTCCTCTTGAGGAGAACCAAACGTGTATCAGGACTGGCAATACGGCACGTCCTAAAGCTAAGACCTCAACCCCCTCGCTGCCGCCTCCCTGCAGAAATAATAAGGACACTTTTGCGTCACAGCTACATGAGGGGGACTCTCACACGATCAATCCCCGGACCGATAGAGGCAGCGGTCCTGCTGGGATACACAAAGCATATACACACCCTAGGGAGAAGCCATAGATCCCATTACAGGGGGATGATGCAGAAGGACTCCACAGATAAATGAAGATGATCCCCATGCTGATGTATTTTTGCAATTCCGCCATGAACCTGTAAATTTAAACTTACATTTATTTGAATGATTTGAGCCGTCAGAATCACCCCCGCGGAGGAAAACCCTGCAAACTATAGGCGACTTTGGCCCCCGAAATGTGGGCAGAACATAGTGATTCCCTGACAATGGACTCCAGCTTCACACTGCACACATTCCCCTCCCTCGTGCGCCTCCCCTTTGGCCCCGCCTCCTCTCTCGCGGCTCCCACGCCGCTCGGCGTCCCTGTAGGTGTTTCGGGGAGGACACCTGCGTCTCCATCCCGGATGTGGAGGCCGTGCTGATCGTGCTTCCGCCCGCCGAGCCTCGGATCACCATCAGCGGGACGGCACGTCTGATCGCCCCGGTGAACGACCTGCATGGCCCCATCGGCCTGCCGCTCTTCCCTGACCTGCGCATCAGCAGCACGGTGATGCCCGGCGACATTGACACCACAGGTATGGGCACAGCCGCTTGACACTTCAGGGCACGTGGGACCTTCATTCAGTCTGTGGTATTTGCTCATTATTTGCACTTCATTAGTATTTGTTTTACTCTGTATTTGTGCCTCCTTAAGTAAAGTGTCAAGCATGATTTGCCCTTGCAAGGTAGAAGTTCTGGGCCCCCTGACAAAATTATTGAGTAAATATACAGAGAAATATGCTTAAATGCATTTATTTAGTCAACACATTGCCAGTGGTTTGCAAGTCAGCAAAGGGTTTGTGTATTTTGCGTGTGTTTTGCGCACCGCGTCCCCGCTGACGCGGCACGACCCGCCGCTCTGTCTGCTCACGTCCGCAGCCTCGCATGCCAGCGTCCCGGAGATCCTCCACAACCTGGACTACTGTGACGTGCTGCTGGTCGGGGAGGAGCTGAACCCGCAGCAGGAGAGCCTGCAGCTGCCGCCCGGGGCTCTGCTCGGGAAGCATCTCGATGTGACCAACTCCTCGTCCGGCATCTCCATCTACGGTGAGAGGCCCACACCCGAGCGGCGTGCAGCGGGCTCAGTGGATTTCCTGGTTTTGGCATGATCGGGCGACCTTCACCGTCTTCGCAGGCGTGGACTCCATGGTGCACTACGAGCAGGTCATCCGCCTGGTGAGGTACTACCACTGGAATCCTGAGGCCATTCGGGACAGGAAATTCAGACTCACCTGCTCGGAGCTCAACGGACGCTACACCAGCAATGAGTTCAACCTGGAGGTCAGCACCAAAAGGGGTGGGAGGAGTGTGGGTCCAGGGCTAATGGCCGTGCCACTTTTGGGGAGGGGGTAACTGAGGCCTGTCAGGTAGAAAACTCACTGGGTGAAAGCTAGATGTTGCTCCTTAGAACCACATAGAACTTTTTGTCAGTTAACCACCACATTTCAGAGAATGATTCCTAATGAGCTGATACTGGACCTCCTTAAAGCCTCCAGTAGGACTTGTCCTGAAGCTGGAATCACTGCTTACTTCTGGTTTTAATTTTACAGTTCAATTTTTGAAATTTGTATCCAAATTTTTCTGAAAATAATTTTGGCCAATTTTGCTCTCCGTGGGCAGACCGTCAGCCGGTAATCCGAACACGTGGAAGAGGGTTCTACTGCAAAGGCTGGGCAGACCTGACAATGTAACATTAGTCAGACCATTCCCTGGAAACGCTAGGAATCTGCACTGATCAAAGACAGAGCACTTAGAAGCGAATTATCTATTTATAATGCCTGTTTTCTCAAAAGTTAATACTTTTGTTTTAATTAGCTTTATTTAGGTAGTTTTTTTAAGTCTAGTTTTACTTATAATTAGTTCGAAACCAAGCAGAAAAGTTTCAAAAAACCCAAGAACAGAAGAAAACCATGGACAGAAATTAACATGGTTGAAGAGCTCTGTGGTTTTAATCTCAACATGTGGAGAGACACTTCAGTTTAAAAACATGTCTCACTGTAGCGCAGAGGTGCCTGAGAACTGTGTATATATATATATATATATGCATCAGGATATAACCATTCAGCAGACAATATCTCAATTTGTAGTCATGGCAAATTTGTATTTACAAGAAATAAAACAACTGCATTTAAACGATAAGCCGCAGTCCTCCTGGAATATGAAGTGATAACATGTTCCATTATTATTTATGAAGTTTATAATTATTTGCATACGCTTGTGAAAATAATTGTGGTGTGAAGCGACTGAAGTAAATAGCAATCTAAAGGTGTAAATCAATCTTGTTAATAATGTATTAAAAGATTATATGATTCTCATTTTTCTGTTATAATGGAAAACGGTCATGTGACATGCGAGAGTGTTTAATTAAAAAGGCGATAGTGTTAGACAGGGTGGGGCTGTGCTTCTCAGGGTGGGGTCACAGGAGAGAGGGAAGCATTTGGACAGATGAGTCGGTAGTGTCTGGGTTTACTGACGGTTAAGCGGAACACATTTGCATTGATTTATCAGCTGAAGTGATACTACAAGTGAGGAGATTTAGGTGTCGGGTATCAGGATCAGCCTGCAGCCCTTGGGCAGTTAAAGGCTTTGATAAAGCCACAACAGTGATATGGTTACACACCAGGGGAGGCTCCCTTTCAGTGTGGCAGGGGCTGAGCACCCCCACCCTCACAATAACACTACAGGCGGATAATCTAATTGCTTTTGGAGTGATAATAGTGGCAGAATATCCAACAACATTTATGACATTCATTAACGGGTGAGAGAAAGGATTATAATATTTGTAGTGCCTATTTAAGAGAAGATGTAAAAGGTTATAAACCCTGTAAAGCGTGGAAATCGGGCATGACTGTATTAATTGCATCAGCAACTCCCTGAATGGAGAGAAGAGAAAAATGTGGCCCACATGCAGCGGAACTGCCAAATTCAAAACCTTACCTGCATGCTGTGACTGTACGCCTTCTCCGAGGTGCAGAAATCCCTCTGACAAATCAAATGAGCCCTAGACTAAGTTAACAAAAGTACCCTGGAAATGTACTGACACTCAACCAAAGACTTTCCTTAAAGCTCCGTATCCAACACGCCAGATCTCCATGTGAAGGGAAGCCCTTATTCACCCTCACTCTATAACCAGGTCGTGGTGACCCTGGAGCCTATTCCAACCACAAAGCGCAGGACAAGGCATGCCGATCCATCACAGAGCAAATTCTCACATTGAGAGCCAGCCCGTTACATTCTCACATTGAGAACCAGCCCGTTACATTCTCACATTGAGAGCCAGCCCGTTACATTCTCACATTGAGAACCAGCCCGTTACATTCTCACATTGAGAGCCAGCCCGTTACATTCCCACACACTAACACCATTTTAGACATCCCGCATATTTTGACTGCAGCAGGAAGCCTGCAAGAAATGGGGAGAAGACTCACATTCACGGTACCAGTAAGTTTGGACACACCTATCCATACAAAGGTTTATTTATGCTATTTTCTAGATTTTCAAAAAGTTATTAAGACATCAAAACTAACAAATAAGACTATATTGCCAAAAGTATTGGGACACCCCTCCAAATCGCTGAATGTTCCAATCGCTTCTTTAGCCACAGGTGTATAAAATCAAGCAGCAAATCACAGAGCAGGGGCATCGCATGCCGAGGTGCACAGTGTGCAGGAGTCACCAACTCTCCACGGAGTCAATGGCTGCAGACCTCCAAACTTCGTGGCCTTCAGATTTGCTTAAGAACAGTAGAGAACTTCACAGAATGGGTTTCCACAGCCGAGCCGCTCCATCCAAGCCTTACATCACCGAGAGCGATGCAGAGCGTCAGATGCAGTGGTGTAAAGCCACCACTGGACACTAGAGCAGCAGAGATGTGTTCTCTGGAGTGATGAATGAAGCTTTTCTGTCTGGCAATCTGATGGACGAGTCTGGGTTTGGCGGTTGCCAGGAGAACGGTACTTGCCTGACTGCTTTGTACCAAGTGTAAGGTTTGGTAGAGGGGGGATTATCATGTGTGGTTGTTTTTCAAGTGTTTGAGCTTGGCCTCTTAGTTCCAGTGAAAGGAACTCTTAATGTTGCAGCATTCTAAGCCATTTTGGACAATTTCATGCTTCCAACGTTGTATAGCTGTGAAGGGTGGACCAACTCTGTATTAATGCCTATGTATTAAGAATGGGGTGTCATTAAAGTTCATGTATGTGTAAAGGCAGGTGTCCTTATGTTTTTAGCAATATAGTGTATGAAATTACGCACTGACCCAAAACATATTAAACAAAAAGAAATTAATTTGGGGGGGGCACTGTGATGTGATGTGATGACACTGTTGCTCCCTTTTTAGATGGCTTAGCGTGTCCAAACTATCGACTGGTACTGTACAGAGGGCACAGATCAAACCCTGTCCCTGGAAGCTACAATGCGATGCTATCGATTAAGTCGCATCTTCCATTTCTTACATCGAGGAGGGGTTAGGGTGAGGAGCCTCATTGATCATCCCTGCATCTGGCTTTAAAATGAGTTGAGTCTCTAGATAACACTGGTGGCTGATTATTTCTCGGCACGGAAAAGACAAAGGACTCCTTAAGCATGCTGCTAAAAGCAGTTCCCAGAAGCTTATCGTAGAACATTTCTCGCATGTCTTTTGGGGAATCAAACCCCCCTCCCCCCTCCAGGAAGTGCCAGATTTCCAACATTTTGTCCAATTCTGGCTTTGAGTCATAGACGTTACACCTAAATACTACCATTGAGTTTCCAGATTTAGCTGCATGTAAATTTTTATAGTAGGTTATAAAATCCAATTAATTTCTTTAGGGCCCATTAATTTATCCACTGGGGCAAAAAATAGCCAGATTTTTGCACTCACCCTAATAAAGCTGTTTGAATTTTATACTGAATTTTATTGTTTTCAGCTGGAAACAGTTATATTAGACTCTAATAGTTCTGGTTTAGTTTGTTTGATGTGTTTAAGACGACCTGCTGTGTACTTGTTGTGCTGTTGCCTCAGACTTGCAGGCTGGGGGTTCAAATCCCACCCCAGACCTTCTCCAGGTTCTCCATTCTCCCAAGATGTGGCATTAAACAAATCGGCGTCTCCCAGTTGCTTGTAGTGTAGCGGGTTTTCTGTACCATCATAAGTTGATACTGGGGCTCATTAAACTTGCTAATAACTTTCTTAAGCTTGGATAGTTTCAACTAATCCCTTATAGGCCAGAATGTGAATTATCTTTTGTTCAAAGGCATTACAGCATTATGTTGAGAGTGGGCTCATTGGATGCTGTTAACATTATGAACACATTTGGAGTATTTTTATAAATTCTGTCTAGGACACAAAATGTAAAGATGATTTCGGGCATTTCTTTGCACTAAAAGCAGAGCAGCATACCTGGGAGTTAAGGGGTCAAATCTCACCTGGTCTGTGTGTGTGCAGTTTGCGTGTTCTTCTTATGTTGAATGGGCTTCCTTGCCCAATGAGGCCATAGCAGCCTTTGGCGGATTGTGACCAATTGTGCTGAAATGCTACAGCGCCATCTGAAATAATTATGTCTGGAGGAACAATTATGAAATCAGTATTAAAATAATACCCTGCCCAAGCTTATGAAGACTCATTAAAATTACAAATATTAGGGACTGAGCAGGAAACATAACTGACAATAGGCTTATTGGCTGTTAATTACATTGTTTGTCTACTCATATCACACACAAATCCTACTTCCTCAAACAGATAAATGAGCACACAGAAAGCTCGCCCCAACCGTGGCTCCATCCATCCATCCATCCATCCATCCATCCATCCATCCATCCATCTATCCATCCATCCATCCATTTTCTTCTTTCCAACACATTACTGTAACTGGAAGGCAGCCCTGTATCTACTGCTCCTTG
>JAABNY020000043.1:17054904-17068884 GCA_015164015.2 Brevimyrus niger | reverse complement strand
CCAGATTCTCCATGCTCTCCGCATCCACAGTGCCAACATCGTACGCACTACCTAGGGCACACACACAAACACCCCCAGCACCCCCGAAGCCCCCACACAGAGTAACTGCCCTGCAATGCCCACCGGTTCACAGTGAACCCGCCAGCCATACACTCCCTCAAAAGTTCCTGGTACTTAACTTTTTCTTGTACTCCCCTGTCATGTGTTCTTCTCAATGTCAGCCGCTGACCCAGTTCTGCTCTCAGCTCCCAGTCAGTGGTTATTGAGAGGTGACCATCCACAGGCTGGGGTTTCTCTCCAGCTTTTCGGCTGGTGTCTGTCGGTGTCAATCGGAGTGGTTATGCTGTCAGAGGCTACCTTAAGCACCTGGTCATGCCGGTACCAGCCCTGTCCAAGGGCCTTCAGGCAGTTGCTAAGGAGATGTTCCAGTTACTTGCTCCCAGAACAACAGGAGCAGGCAGCTGTTTTGTTTGTTCGCCTGCTGTGAAGGTCTGCAGGGCATGGTGGGCGTCCCTCGTAAGGAGCTGAATATGACGGGGATCTGCTGGCCAGATGTAATCCCAGGTTGTCCTGCACTTCCGCACCTCGTCCACGCGTGTCCATCCTCCCATGCACTGCTGGTTCTTCTTCCTGAAGAAGATGGAATCTTTCTTTTGCTGGGGCCTTGTTTTCCCAGGCGATGCAACTCACTGCGCCTGTGGATGCTCTCCGTCCTTATCTGCTAAGCTCTGGGCCAGCTCACCCTGCTGCCTCAGCCCCCACCTCAGCCTTCTGCCTTGGGACGAGACCCTGCCAACTCCACCGCTTCCTCCGCTCTACATTTCCTGCCCGTTCGTACCTCCAACGCAGCTGATGCCCTCGGGTCCCTTTCCTCTTGTTCACGAACCGTGACATATATAGTTTAGCATAAATTAAATATTGCATGTGGACGGAGATTGTCTCAGTTCACCGCTCACTAGCTGTAAATGATATGCATTACCTCAGGACTACAACAGATTTGCTCTTGAAAGTGGTTTAAGCCTGTTTGACCCTTTTGTGCGAGGGATTGCAGAGGGACATGACAGATATCCTAAGGACATCTTTCAAGGGTCAATACTATGATGAGCGTGATGTACAGAAGCTTCAGGCTATTTTGGTGAAAGCGGACACCCCAGGGCAGTGTGTGTGTCAGGCCCTGCACCTCCAGCCTCCTTCAGTGAAAGCAGACACCCCCCGCCCCCCTCCCCTTATTTGTGCTGGTAAGACAAGAAATTATAGTCAATTTCAAGCTTTATACAGTGAAAGAAGTATGAATTAGCCGTATAAAAGTTACAATTTGTGCTGCGATGACAATAAATTGCCGCACATAATATATATATATATATATATATATATATATATATATATACACACAGGACGAATGGGTACTTACACACCCCTCATGCACACGTCTGGATATACATTCTGTCTTGGAGCTTCAGGGACCGGCACTGCAGTCTAATAGCTTGGCGGTGGCGAGTTCGATTCTCGCACCCGGCCCGGTGTCTGTGGAGATTGCATGTTCCCCTGGGGGAGCTCTGGTTTCCCCCCGCAGACACACGAGTAGCTAAACTGGTGTCTGTATTGACCAGAGTGTGTGTAATGATGCTCCTTTCCCCGGAATGGTATCCCCAGCAGATATGCCCTATCTTTGTGCCAGAGGACTCCTAGAATAGGTTCCAGGATCACCCTAACACCCTAAGAATAAATGGTTATAGAAAATCAATCTAGTCTGGGACCAAATCTCTCCCATCAATCATATTTAATCTTTCATGGGCCAGGGTGCTTTAAGTTTCGGACATGGTGGGGGGTCCGAGTCTCCAGGGATGGAACCTTGGAAAGTTGACGTGGGGGAGGTGCAGCCCTGCTCCTGCAGGCTGGTTCTGCTCCCCATCCACACTTTCATCACTGTCACCCCAACGAGCGGCAGAGTCAGCTTTTCCAGTGCCCCCTCTTGCCTGGATCAATGTGGGATCGATGAGAATCGAGTTTCCGCCCATCTTCACCAGCCCCTCACTGGCGTTCAGCTTGCTGGCATTGTCCAGGCAGTGAGCTACGCACCTCCCTGGCTCAGGGACCTGTATAGAGCTCTGCTCTGCACATCAGCATCCACCTGGAGCAGCAGTAAGCAACAGAGCACGTACCTCTAACGGATGCGAAACTGGCTTTCAGTCTATGATCATATTAGCTTCTTCACTAAATCCATTGCTGAGACATACTAAGTCTTTAACAGATTTACAGATCTACTAATCAAGGGATTCCTGGTTACAACGAGGAGTCTAAACACTAGGACCCTCCCGTGAAGTGAATACTGTTGACTGTCTCATAAAAATTTTAGTGCACGTCAAGGTCTGGGATGTGATAGACAGTAAGCTATCATTCAAACCTTGTAGTCAACATATTGAATGCAGAGGAAATGAGCAGGGGTTAGAGTTAGGGTTAGGGGTAATGATCTGAGTGACTTTGACATGGGCCAAATCATTATGGCCTGACGACTGGCATCTCTGAATACCACAGTGAGTTACCTACTGAGAGGTCCGAGGAGGGAAAAACCACGATTCGCTGACACAGTGCTGGAGGGTTCATCAATGTGAGATGTGAACGAGGGCGATCACTTCCGGTGCAAGCTGAAGGAAAAGCTACTGTGGTCCAAATCACGGGCAATTCTGATTATCACGATTATTACACACGATGCATCAAGCCCTGCTGTGTAAGGGACTGTGTAGCCATGGACTGGACTTGGATCGTCAATCAAAAGCATCTCACAGATGCTCAATATGAACAAGGCCAGTTCCAATGCTTGCATGCCCATTGCATGTGCTGATTTACATTAAACTGAATGGATGCGTGTGTTTGAACACTTGTACTTGGGTAGGCCTTGACTCCCGTAATGGTTCTCATAACACTTTCTTCCACTGCATGTAGTGGTCACACAGCTAACAGATGCTTTCCCTGAACGTTGTAGGATCTTGTATATGATCCAGGCAAAATCACACAGATCACTTCTGATCCTGTCAATCTGTGTTTCTATGTGGAAATTGAGGAACAATTCTGAGCTACCTGGTTTACCTCTCAGCAATGCTAAGAAAACAATCGCAGTAAACAAAGTCCAAGACTACACACAGAGATATAGTATATTGCTAAAAGTATTGGGACACCCCTCCAAATAATTGAATTCAGGTGTTCTAATCACTTCCATGGCCACAGGTGCATAAATCCAAGCACCTAGGCATGCAGACTGCTTTGTGATTTGTGAAAGAATGAGTCGCTCTTAGGAGCTCAGTGAATTCAAGCGTGGTACCGTGATAGGATGCCACCTGTGCAATAAATATATTCATGAAATTTCCACGCTACTAAATATTCCACAATGAACTGTTAGTGGTATAATAGCAAAGTAGAAGCAATTGGGAACAACAGCAACTCAGCCTCAAAGTGGCAAGCCATGTAAGATCACAGAGGGGACACACACAGTGTGCAGAAGTTAATATCTACAGACCTCCAAACGTCATGTGGCCTTCAGATTAGCTGATGAACAGCATGTTGAGAACTTCATGGTTTCCGTGGCCAAGCAGCTGCATTCAAGCCTTATATCATGAAGTACAATGCAAAGTGTCAGATGCAGTGGTGTAAAGCACGCCGTCACTGGACTCTAGAGCAGTGGAGACATGTTCTCTAGAGTGACGAATCACGTTTCTCTGTCTGGCAATCCAATGGACGAGTCTGGGTTTGGCAGTTGCCAGGAGAACGGTACTTGCCTGACTGCATTGTGCCAAGTGTAAAGTTTGGTGGAGGGGGGTTATGGTGTGGGGCTGTTTTTCAGGGGCGGAGCAACTTGACTGGCCTGCACAGAACCCTGACCTCAACCTGGTATAACACCTTTGGGATGAACTAGAGCGGAGACTGTGAGTCAGGCCTTCTAATCTAATATCAGTGCTTGACCTAACAAATGCTCTCCTGGAAGAATGGACAAAAATTCCCATAAACACACTCCTAAACCTTGTGGACAGCATTCGCAGAAGAGTTAAAGCTGTTATAGCTGCAAAGGATGGGCCAACTCTGTATTAAAGTCTATGTATTAAGAATGGGGTGTCATTAAAGTCCTTGTGTGTGTTAAGGCAGGTGTCCCAATGTAATGTATATTAAAAAAGTATAATTTTTTATTCTGACCAGCACCCATTCCCCCCCCAATTTTGTGTCACTCGGGCCTGGCGCCAGTCAAAAGAACAGGTGCAGGTATATATCTGGTGGACTTGATTACATTAAGACAAAATCACGCAATGACAACAGTGCTGAGATCAGACCCGATCTGACTGAATTTTGATTGGTGCAGAAGCGAGGCTCCGCGAGCCGGCAGGAACCTTCTCACGGACCAGCATCTGTCCAAAATTTGAGAAACGCTGCCATATACCATAATATATGGACAGTATGAAAAATTAGACACCATCCAAGCCTAGTGTAGGGGGCCTAGAGAGTGAGGTTGGGGGTGGGAGGAGTGGGGGTTATGGGGAGTACATTGTTGTTGTGATGACAACTTCTATCTTTAGTGTGATTTTTGAAAGAGAAAACAACAAGGCAAAGGTTAGCACAAAAAGGACAAGAAATGCCCCTTATTTTTATGAAGAAAAAATTGCATTTCTGGATAGAGAAGAAGGGGAATCCAGCGGGTTTACATGCCGGTACCCACTTCATGTCTTTGAGTAAGTTGAGGATCTAGAGTTAAAAACACTAATAACTACAACCAAACCAACCACTAGTCTACTGCACTCAATCCCCATGCAACTTCTAAAGAATCCCTGGGGATTCTGGCAAAACCTATAACTGTATTAATGAATAGATCCCTGTCCTCAGGCCATGTTCCTGGCCAATTTAAAGTAACAGGTATCAGACCATTACTGATAAAACCAGGCTTGTATCCACAGGAACTCGACAATTACAGGCCGCTCTCCAGAGTAATGTTTTTGTTCAAAGTTCAGAGGAAAATAGTTACGTTTGACCGATTCTATATTGCTATGTAGACTTGAATTTGATGTTGGCTTGTGTGGAACGTTGTTGAAGTGTCTGAAGTCCTATTTGACTAGTGTTCAGTAACAACTCCTTCAATGTCGAATGTGCGTAACCCAGACTTCACCGTAGATACGAGCCTCTCAGTCAAATGTCGTGTGGACAGTCAAATGTCGAAGGTGCGATTCCTGTAGTTACAGAATAGCGATGTTTTCTCACTATTCAGTACATTGGAAAACTCATATACAGTGATGTAAGCACCATGTTTACAACAGATATTTACAGATCCACCACAAAAATTAAGCAAACTACTTTTTATTTGCAAAAGCCCAGAATGACTGACAATTCCCCCAGTACCCGTATAACATTCCTATGGTGCACTCACAAATTGTCTTATTAATCCTTTTGCAGTGCAATGAAATACGTTAAATCAGGCACAACCCATCACAGCAAAATGAATCAACCTTTTTTTTCCTCCCCTCATGTCTTCTGTGGCATTTATAAAATAAAAAAATAAAATCTAAGACAATGGAGTCTCACAGTTCACACTTTCGAAGGAGGGTGAGAACGATGGAGGGCAACAGAAAATAACTCCACACACAGTCAAGTATGGACAAATATGAGCAAATATTTTGATATGTACATGTACAAAATTCCTCGACAAAATGTCAGCGTCCTGATCGTGCTAATCCCGACGGCATGGGTCCCTGTAGTCGGGGATTATCCATCCACGTTCCTCTTCACATCCTCCTCCAACACGCTGGAGAACGAGCAGATCCATCTTGCACCCGTCATCCACATCTCCTGCGGCTTTAAGACCGTCAGCGACGCAACAGCGCCATCTAGCGGTCAGACAAGGTACGGCTCTGCGCCCGAGCTGTTCTCGAGGCCGAGCGGCGCTGGAGGTCAATAAATGAGCAGGCCCTCCTGAGTGGCCAGGCGGCGTCGGTGGACCTGGTCCTGCTCCAGCTCCTCGTGGCTGGGGTGCCAGAGCAGTGCTAGGATGCGCTCCATGCTGAGGGCGTAGACCGTGTGGGACGGAACCGCGGCGCGATGTACCTGAGCCACGGCAAACGGACAGAATCTCCTCACTCTCTGCTCACACGGACCTCTGAGAAATGGTCTGGGCTCAGCGCCCATCACCAGCTGCTATGACCCACAAGTCCACCAAACGCAGACTGGTGTGTTCTGTGGGGGGCGGGGGCTTCTTTTTGCACCCCCCATCAGCAGTGGTGATGGAAAGAAATAACTACCATAAAATCTATTACATTCACCATCATCCATCCATCAGGAGATCAGGGCACAAGACGGGTTTCTCCACAGAGGGTGCCTGTCCATCACACAAACAAAGACACACACACAGTCTCACACACACACACACACACACACACACACACACACAGTTGCACACGCACACACACACAGTCGCACACGCACACACACACTTGTAGCAATCACAGCAGGATAATTATAAAACTTGTACAGAATGTGGCCTGTAATACGTTTATTAAAAAGCAGTGTTACCTGCAGGGCCTCCAGCAGATCAGCCATGTTAATGGGCGGCAGTGGGGGGGGCAGAGAGCCCCCAGAACAAGCCAGCAGGAGGGCCGCCTGCTGCTCAGCTTCGTCAGGGGACACCTGGGGGGGCGGGCCTGCAGGGAGGGAGGCACTAGGCGGGGGGCGGGGGGGGGTGGGGAGGAGGTGGCAGTCACTACACAGCCATGCACTGAAGGCACATTTCATATAAAGGGTTCCAGAGAACACAGACCGACTTGCCAACCCCACCTGCTGCTTGATTGGAAATCGTATTCTTCCCAGTCAGATCTGCTGCCGTACAAAGAATGCAAAGGGGGGGGTCCTCACCACTCTGTGACGCTGTGATACGCCGCCACGCTGTTCTTCAGGTAGGGCTGAGGCGTGACGTCGCTGCCGAAGGCGTAGGGGAAGTGACCGTCACGTAGACGGTAGGCTTTGCGCCGCGAGATCACTGCCGTCAGCACATCTTTCAGGTGAACCTGTCAGGCAGGGTGCAGTGACCGCCATGGCATCTTATCAAATCGCCGCAGGAAAAACCCTTACTGCCTGAATGAAGTGCTCTGACTTAAGTAGATTATATACTTAAAAAGCCAGAAGGTTTTTCTTTTCAGGGGACTGTGTGCTTACGCTCAATGCAGAGAAATAAACAAAGAACAAATAAGAATCACATTCATGCTCCATAACCCCTAACCACAAAGGGATTAGAACCCATCCCAGGAGGCAATGGACACACAGTCCTGTACTTCAGCACAGTGTTTTCTGGGGACCAGACAGTCCCTGATTTTGCTCCCTCCCAGCTGCCTGCCAGACAGTCATGGACCATCTGTGCGTCCCTTAGGAAAGGATGGAGAGACGCTGCTCTGAAATAGGCAAACACACCAATGAAGCAGAGCTGGAGGTCTTAGGAGTGCAGGAAGCATCACATGCTATGGAGGAAATATGCATTCAAACTGAAAGCCACAACAGTACAAGCCGAGCATCGTGGCACCTAACAGTCACCAAACAGAAAAACAACACACTCAACCACGACTGTGTATGACATTAAGGGCTTTAGCCCACCCCACTCTTCCCATTTTAACACACCAGTACACTGCCCAGACTAGTCATCCCTGTCTCCTTGGCAACTACATCTCAGTTTAAGGTATGACGATTCCAGCAGGAATTCCTCAGCCAGTCATGCTGCCACTGAGAAGAGGAAGGTGACTACATTTATTCAAAATATATTTTTAAGGGCCGGCGGTGATGACTGCCCTGTCAGCCACGAGATTGGAACCCACAACCTTCCAAACACACAGATCCCTAATCCGCTGATCTCGTGACCCTTTCCTCTGATTTCACCAAATCAGAACAAAAGCGCCTCGTAGCCACACACCTCCACGGCGCAGACCAGCATGCCCACTGCGTCCTCAGTGACGTTGTCCAGGCCGAGCTCAAAGGCCGACACCATCATACGCGCTTCCAGCTGCCCGCGTGTCGGCAGCAGCAGGGTGTGGGCGCTTAGACGCAGCTCCTCATCCTCACCCGGGGTCAGCTCCCGTGGGCTGAAGGGCTGAGCCGCACTCAGGGGGTTCTGTGCCTGGAACCGGTGCTGAAGGCATGGATGGAGAGCAGGGTCACACGGGCAGACCAGCCACCCCCCCAGTGTGCAGGGAGCTCATATTTTGCTCTCTATAGTTTGCTCATGTTGCTCAAGTCAAAAGCCATTTCTTGAAAAAAAAGAAGCAGTTTACCGCTATGCATGTAATTCAATACCAATGTTGGATGTTTGTGTTCCTTTTTGTAGTTTCGCTTATAAACACATTTAATAAAGCTGGGATTCAGGATAAAACTCACATCAAATTTCTGTCTAACAGACGGGAATTTCTTCTTTCGGTTGGGTTTGCCAGGCTTTGATGCAGAGCCACCTTGCCATGGTAACGAACCGGGGCCCTCTGCTGGAGGGGAGGTGAAGTTCACAAGGAGTGCCAGGACACACTCATGGGTCAGGCTTCAACACTTTGGGCATTTTCAGATTTGGACGCAAAACTCCTTTTACCTGGTGCAGAAACTATGATCTGGCAGCGGGTAAGAATAGCCAGCAGGAAGTCATTGTGAACATGCACTGTAAAAGGAACAGACAAACTTTAAGAAAATTACAGCTATTCTCACTGCTATGTGTAGGTTTTGAAGCTTTGTTTGTATAATCACTATCAAGATCATCCAGACAACCCAAAATCTACTAAAAATAATGACCATAAAAATGTAATAATGGCTGTGAATTTAAACCTATATAATACGGGATGCCAATGTCATTAATTTTACAGTAAAAGCAGGCATTTGTGACGTGTCCTAAAAACTGGTGGCCTCATTCATCAAAGTCGCATACACACAAAAATAAGCCCAGAATGCACATATGCAACTCGGAGATTTAGCAAACAAAACAGACAGAAAAAAGTGCATATTTATGGATACTCTGGCCTATGAAACATTTCAGTAAAACCAGGAAAAGGTGACACCCATTGTAAAGCTGGGGACTGCATGCAGACCAGAAAAACGGCAACATTTCTTATCACCAAGCGGCACAAATCAGAGACAAAGTATTTGCCTTGAAGAAATTGATATACTATTTCAAATACTACATCTTGCCAGCTCCTATGAATTGAAATATCTGTAATTATTACCAGTTGCACTGAATGTCAGTTAAGTGTCAAACATTTGCATGCATGGATGGATGTCTACAAATAACCTATAGTCATGAGAATGGAGGATTAGAAGGGAAGGTTATAGTTACTTGTCTACTATTTGCACTTTGTCAATTTGGCATTTAATGTATGCAAACGCTTCACACTGGACCTGTGCACAACAAATTCTCTTTCCCTCGTTCTTCAGATCCGATCATGTCTTTTGGATATAATGTAACCTGTAGCACTAACGGAGTTTATTACAACAGCAAAGTGATTGCGGTACTTGTGTTTAGGTCACCTAATTTAACATTTTTCATGCCTCTACCTCATACTGTTTAAAAATCCACTTGGTTTAATTTACAGTACTTTGCACCCAGGGTAGCTTGATTTAAGTATGTTTTTTTTTTTACATTGACCATTTAAGATTATTTGTGGGTGGGAATTGGACAGGATCTCAGGCCTGTGCATGTACATACCTTTAGAGTACAGTTCTGACCGATCAAGAGGACGATGTATAAATTATAAATGAGACCCCTGGAATGTAGTTACCAAGGTAGCCTGAACCCATTCAGCGTTTACAGCTCGCAATGCAGCACGACAAAGCAACTGTGTCTGACAGGTATGTGTGTGCCTGGTTAGATCAGAGGAAACGTGCTGTTGAGAGGCAAATATATTGTTCTTTGGTCTTCGTAATGTCACTGGTCATTTACAAACTGATAAAGAGGAATATGTAGTTGAGCCTGTAGTGTGATTTTTGTCTCGATATTGTTATGGGACTCGCCCACCCACACTCTTGATTTCTGGCTTCATTGATGGGCTGTACAGTTAAACTGTAAATTATCCTCGAACTACTGCCGATGGCATAAGCTGATGCAAAAAAAAAACATACATTTATATAAATCGGTATAAAACAAAGGGCTGACTGAAAGTCTATCTTCCCAGCTTATGATACGCCTTATCTGCCCCAAATGAAAACAGTTTACCGTTGTCTTGACCCAGAAGCCGCCGAGCCTCAGCATCAAACTCGTCCTTGCTTATCTTCTGTTTGAACCATAATTTGAGGTTGGCCCAATACCTGTAAAACATCAAACCGCGCCCGGAAGCGATTCATTTCAGCCCAAAGCCTACCACTACCTCAACTCCACATCGCTAGACGACCGGCGAGATACAGCTTCTGCTAGCGGCAGCAACGAACCAGCGACCGTAATAATAACGAAGATACTACAAATAGCCAAAAGAGCACGCGGCTCAAAACGCGATAGCTCGTGTTTGCATGTATTTCATTTAGCCAGTACCGCAAATACCAGCACAGATACCAAGATGGAAAAGTCCCCAAGTCTCTATGGCCTTTCAAGATACGCAGATATATGTTATTTAACTTGCATTTAAAGCCTAAATGTGACTTGTGCGTAAGGCAATTAGGAATGATTTTGTAGCTCCCTTTCTTTACTTACTGCTTCACGTTATCACCTATAGCATCGGTCAAATTCTTCTTTGCAACTTCCAGTTCGCTAACATGGGTAGCCATGGCTGCGATATGATCGTCTTACCCAGGCATGTACAATCGAGCTCAGTTTAAGATGCATCGATCAGATGGACGGGGGAAAGGCCGGATTAACACACAGTCTTCTTCATGGTATCTAGCAACACGTACCATAATCACCCAAGAAGAGCATACCGCCGCCTAGCTGCTGAATACTGACACTAATACAGAATACTGTTCACAGCCATCGATCATTTAAAAAAATAACACGCTTTTCTTGATTAATTTGTATTTCGTTATATTTCTTTTCAAGAAATAAATCCAGGAGTAGTGAATCCTTACTAAAACATTCTCAGCCTTAGCACTTACTCCGTAGACTCTCAGCAAAAACAGTAATTTACTATTAATTATAAAACACACGGGCGTCAGAAGTCCAGCGAGGGCGATTCTAGGATTTGATCCTTAAGGGGGCGGATACGAATTGTACCTGAAAATATGGGAAAAATTGCTACGTATTTTAAACGTTATTGGTCTCGTAAAAGATTGTATAACTACACAATAAAGTAAAACAAATTTCCTTTTCCGATAACAGCAGTGAGAATATTGACTTATTGCCACAAGGTGGCGGCATAGAACCACCTGCCCGCACTATTATAGGAAGGTATTTGTAGTTACATAACACAAGGCGAAACGATTAAACTTTGCGACCGGTAACTATCGCAACACCATTATTGCAGAGATTGCAGATTCCATCCACCATGACATTCCATTCACGTCTCAAATGTCTGTTAGGAACACAAGGGCTAATGTCAGATGACCAGCTGTCTTTTGCTCAGCACTAAACATGGGGTCTTCCAATCTTGCAGCTTTACCCTGTATAAACCTCAGGAAGATCAGGCTTTTTCCATCTAAATGTACAGCTCAGTTTCTATTCTAGACACTTGTTATCCTACAAAATGACCACTGGCAGGCCTAACAGCTTGTGCTATCAGATCACTGCAGATTAGTCAGAATACGGCAGCATGTCTGAGATTCAGCCAGCCCAAGCTGATTGGAGTTCAAGTCCAGTTACAAGTGCACTAATGGACACACGCCCATCTCCATGAAAAGGCTCAAGACCTATGTTCCTCCTCACCCCCCTTCAGTCACCAAACTAACTCCACTTGGAAGTCCCATTGCCAGATGAGAAGTGTCACTCCAGACTGTGTGGTTCCCCAGTGGTGGATTAACTGCTGAACCATGTCCAGTCATCAGACTCCATCTTCACCTGCAGAAAAACACCTTAAGACTCATCTGTTCCATGAATTCCTTTACTAACCTGATTGTTCTTTGAAAGTGTTTATGTTACAGTTACTGGCACTTGCATAGTCTTATACTGTACAACTATTAACAAAGAAAGAATCTAATAAGTATTTGTGTAGCTGTTGGGTAACACCTGTTCCAAAAATTGCTTACAATAAATGCCCGGGTGTAAGTGTAAGTTAAGCCTAGCTGCATTTCTGCCTAGTCGACTCCTTGACAGCATGAATTTTTGCAATGCGCCAATTGCCTCGCTTGAATGTTGCTTTGGACAGAAGCATCTGCTAATTATGTAAAGCTGCATTAAAATCTGAATTATATCCATGTTTTTAAAACAAAATGTTATATCTTTTGAATGTTCTTCAAAAGTAATCCAAGAAATGGACATGACTGTTTCCTCTCTGTTCAGATGAATTCCGCAGTCCATGGATTAAACATCATAACATACAAGCAAGAACTTAACATCTTGATAATGTTCACAAATGTAAAACACCAGAGGTATTAGCCTTGAGTGGCATTACCATTGTTATTTTTTTTCCAGTTCATTTTCTAATGAACTTGCCCCAATTAAATATCAAAGTAGGTGCTAGTTATTCATAACATAAATATTAAAAATGTATTCAGAATTCATCTCCATCCATCACAATCTGCTGCTCCCACGCAAATAAAATGAACTGAAACCAAAGGTTCAACAATCCAAGTAGATTTTTATTTCAGTAGGAAAAATCTGGTCAGGCCTGTACCTAAAATCTTCAAATGCTTACTGTTGTGCAAACACAATATCATGGTGTTTACTCACTCATACATACTTGGGTATTTAATCTTTACATTCACTTTCAGGAAATAAAAAAAAAAAACCAAACCCAAAAACGGAGGATTGCTTTGACCTGCCTGGTGCCCAGGAGCACATCGCTCACTTCAAAGGTCATTGTGCTGACCTGGGACCTGCAGCCTCTGTGAAACACCATCTTGGTGTGAGGCTGGAGGGCCAGGGAGGTGACCACGACTCGGCAGCCTGATGACACTCGGTAACACGATCATCGGTCAGGTTACTAACCAGTCCAGCATTACGTGCCAAACTCAGGCTCAGTGACGGGCAGCAAGCAGCTCAATGTACACATCAGCAGAAAATGCCGTTTCGGTCAAACACAGGTGTGACTGTACCTGCGCACCTGTAGATGTATTTTGTAGTTCACAAACTCAAAACCTCAAGAAAAAAATTCTGTTAAAAATATTTGGACACATTGTTTCTATAATTGGAGTGGGGGAGCTTATTATTTAAAGTCAGGTCTTTATTTAGACTACTTAAAAGCCAATCCATTCATGTTCCTGATGTGCAAATAGTCTCAGAAGTTACAACAAATCTCTGGTTAGTGCAGGTACTCCTGGTCTTCATTCAGTTTCACGTCAGGACACCTACTCACCACAAACTCCCGTTTTAACCAGGGAACAAAGCCGGTGCAGTGAGGGGCAAAGCATGACCTGTGCTCAGTTGTTACCATGTTGGAGATGCACCAAATTACCTACAGACTTGCTTTATTCAGAATAACACATTGGCTAAACGGTGTCCATAGTGACATTTTATGGAGATCTAACTTGTCCTGGGCACAAACAGAATAACGCATGAAATCTCACAGCAAACAGGGTCTGGGAGCTGCTTCTTTCCACATACAATGAGGTTAAATCTCAATTAAAAACAAGCACTGGCATGTGCCTACACTAGGCAAGATGACAGCATGATGGCCTAATGTACACTCTGATTGCCCCCCGACATCTTCCAATCAGTGGCTGCCTTACTGCCTCATCCTGTGTCCTGTCCTGGTGTTCCTGCTCCCCCATTGCAACTCTCATTGCACCCAAATGAACCTGCATTCAGAATTCTGAACCCGACAATTTTACAGAAAAAAAACTAAATCTACATACTTCGCTTTTTGTACTGCCAATTTCTGTTGCATAATATTCATGTTATATCTTTTATAT
>JAABNY020000043.1:17008083-17031869 GCA_015164015.2 Brevimyrus niger | reverse complement strand
ATAAGCGCTTCTGCCCGACCAGTGAACGGGCGGGCGTTCTGGACCCCCTAAACCCCAGGGAATCCCCAGACACTCTTTCTGGTGCCTTTGGTGGGGGGGGTTGGGGGGTGCGTGCTACAACCTGCTGAGAACGAGGGAGCAGGCAAATCTCCCCAGTGAGCCGCCCTTCACCCTGAGACACGGACTGCTGCAGCAGACTGGCAGCTGGATGCCGCGCTCCTGCTATTAGCCAGCAAGTTGAAATACCAGGGAAACTCGAGAATCATTTAACAAGCTTGGTAAAAACAAAAAATCATATTATTATATATATTGTGTTGAAGTCTATAACCGTTCTTTTTTCCTTTTTCATGTATTACATAGCGCGTCGCATTGCTCATTAGTATACAGAGCTATGGTCTGTGATGCGTCTGCCCGCCGAGAGCTACATCAGCGAGCCGTACTGGCGTTGTGTGACCTGCCTCAGCTTTCTGTCACTCTCACTGCTATTTATGAGCCTTCTTAGCCTGGATGTAGCCTCGCTCGACGCACTCCGCTGTACCGCGAAAGGCTGTCGTTTCTACGCCCCTGTGTGTCGAGTCACACGCTACTTCTCTTTCTCCAGTAAAAACACGAGCGAACGAGAAGTGGGAACCCGGTCCAGCTTGGTCACCCACTAAATTGCCATGCAATACTAAATAAACTATTTTTAAGTACTTTATTTGTCCAGTTCCTTGTTCCATTGGGATGCTGGCTTTCGATTTACAGGGAACACGAGTTTAATACATCAGCAAATATCATATGCTATAAATCGCTCGTTAAACTAGGATGCAAGGCCACGAATGCACTGTTGCACTATATTTTATATTCCGGCGTTTATGAAGCAAGCCGTCGAAAACAAGAAGCAGAAAAGTGAACGTGGCGTACTCTGTTCTGGACAGGGACTCAAACTTGGGGCGTGAGAGAGGAGGCGAGAGGCAGAGGAACAGAAAATGAGAACCAGATGATGATTCTACGATCCGGGACAGGGAATGGAAATTGGCCATTTCATATGCCCGCCATTTCCTGCAGATACTTTTAGTGGCAAATTCACATTTTCATATTAGGTGCTGAGAAACTCTGCATACATGCTTCTGTTTAAACAAGTCACAGTTTCAAGTGGTTGGTAATTACAGGCTAAATTTAAAGTTACGACACCTGTAAGAGTAATACTCTGACAACACTCCAGTGTGTCATACGCATGCATATTCATACACAGCTGCTGGTCTCTTTTAAACTGCTTTTCCACAATCTGATGCACAAAGTGTTCGGCAATAAAAACAATTAAAAATTTTGCAGCGCAAACTACCAAAAAATCATTTATAGCCGAAGGCCAAAACGAAGCTAATTCCATTTATAATTCCAATTCTATTTTGATAATGGTTATACACCTCATCACAGAAATGCCTTTTGCTATACTGGATAAACTAAAAAAAATCTCATATACTTGTCAAGAGACATTTGTTTTTGATATGATGTGGAAGGTTCAAAAAAGGTGAATTTACGAGCACTGCAAATCACTGACAGTGACATCAGAAACACTGGCTGAATACGCCGCTGACAGTGACCTCATCCTGACACCTTCGGCTCCTTTTATTGCTTTTAAAATGAGATAAGCGGCCCGGTTCCTGGTCCAACCACATGCGAAATCATTGGACTCTGGAGGACTCCCCACCTTTCATTTTTATATGCGCTGCAGCCTGCTGGCAGAGGCTCTTCCATCTTTCAGAAGCACTCCTTAAGGAGCATTCCACAGGCGTGTTTCTTTATTCCGCAGTGCGCCCCCTGGTGATCCAAGCCACTGCAGCTACAGTACCGCTGCTGACACCGAGAGCACAAGCAATGAGGATATGTGAGTTCATATTAATGCTTAATCCTACATTATTTAAAAAAAAAAAACTTCATGAAAAACTCAGCTGTGCCTGACAAACCCATCCCCTATCGCATAGCGACGGTTTACCTCAGTCCCCGGTGAGGTGATAAGAGCAGCCTCTGACTTTCCTTTTCTCATAAAGCTACTCTTAAGGTGTTTTGTACAGAGCAAGCCTAACTGAACTGCTGCATTGGGACTGTCACTGGTCTGGGAGCGCGGGCACCGGGACCATCACCAATGATAGGCTGATTCAGCACAGCCGGCAGTCTGTAAACGAGCAGAAGCACCAAGCAGGAACCAGAATATACATATTACTGAAGCTCCGCACTCAGCCAAATCTAACCTCTGCTCTGCGTGAAGTTTCCTACCAAATTCCAAAGACATACCATTGGGTTTCATGACCCCCCTAGGCCACAGGGAACGACCGACGATCATGGGTGGATGCCAAGTCAGATTCTGGAAGGGTGACCGGTGGAAACTTATTACTCTGAGTGGCTGCAGAACACCAGCAAACAGCAAACCTAGGATGCTTTTCCACCGCAGCAGGAACCAAACTTTTGGTACTTTGTGAAAGTCCTTGCCGTTTAAATCACTCAAAGATGGGTTTGTGAGAAATTTATTTTATTTTCTTTTTTGTTTTTAAATAACCCCTATATTTTTTACAACAAAATCACATTGCTATACATATATAATAAAATCACATCACTAGGGCAGCACGCTACATGCCTGCTGTATTAGTCCATTAAACAAAATACTTTTTCATTTCTTGCCATGCCATCCAGATCTTTTATGTTCTTATGACCAAACTGCATTTTTTACTTTGTTTATCATTATTTTCTGAGTTTGCAATTTTGCAAGTAGCAGAAATAATCTTCAAAATGGCCCTGTTCCATCACACCTCCAGGTTTGGGATTAGAATCCCAATTTAATTCAAAGTTTGGAACTTGTTCTGCCCATGTTACGCAGGAGTTCAGACATGTGTCTCTTTTAATGCAGACACATGTCTGAACCATAATTAGTGTTAGACCTGCATCCCATGCAGTTACCCAAGGCCATGCTGCTTGGGATGGACTCCCGGCCCCCCGAGATCCTGACTAGCATAAGCAGCTGCAAGATGGATGGATAGTTTTTCCTCTGTATTTTCCATAAATTACTGTAGTAAATGGTTTGAGACAGACTGGAAAGCAAAAAAAAAAAGATCCTAAATAAAACTTGATTCATATGCCCAGGTAAACAAACATCCCAACAGCTCAGACGGAAACTTCTGCATGGTCATGTCTGAAAGCAGCACCTTAGAAGGCCCCCGTCTTTCAAGGCCGGCCCGACGTTCGAGAGACCACAACTTCACGACAGCAACAAATGACGCCATTAATGTGTTTCAGATCCAGACAGAGGCTGGATTTCCCGGCTGGGGCTGTTTAAAACTTCAACACCTTCCCCCTGCGTCTGGACTCACAGAGCCGCCTTAAATCACCTCGCAGCCCATCAGCTCTCACCGGGCGTCTCCGCTGTGCACCAGGAAGCTGAGGTTGACATCACTGGAGGCTAGGACAGGAAGCAGTAATTCAGGGCCGCCACAAACCCCTCAGCTTCCAGAGGCTGAGGGCAGCTCGGGCGGAGACTAGGACGGGTACACTCTGCTCCTCTAATGGCGAGGTCCCTTACACAGGCTCCAGAGAGCAGACTGTAACCCTATAGGTCATTCACATCCAGCACATGGGTAAGGGCCCACGATGTATGCCAGCGACTTTTTAATTAATCTGTCATTTATTTCCCAAGTGGGTCACGTTTTGTGGACTGACGGGTCCTGTGGCAAAGCACTTATGAAAGAAAAAGTTATTTTTGTCAGTTTTTAAAAGTTACCACATCAGAAAAAGCAGTGGAATTTATTTTTGAAAAACCAAGAGCAGAGTAAAAGTCACTGTTTCCCAGCAACCTCTGAATACCTTTAACTGCTTTCAGGCTCAGTGAGAAAGGACAAAGGGGTCCAAAGAGACAAGAACAAAGCTCAGCTGGGCCCGAGCAGATCGACCCTCCCTGTGCTCAAGGTGGATGCTGCCCACCACACTGTCTCAATCGGACCCCGGACCTTTCCCTCGGGCTGGTTCCTTTGTGTGGACCGGAACACAGATCTCTTACAAGGGAATGGACAGTTCAGAAAAAAGTGGCCAAAATACATGGCAAACACAACAACAGAAATAAAAAACATTTGAATGATGCATTGATTTAAAATATTGATGCCGATGCATTTGCAGCGTGTCATCGATTACAACTAATCATAGCAACCGTACATCGTGGTGACCAACAACTATGATTGGTCCACTTGGAAGCACTGCATTTCCTCTGATGCATTTCCGACTGCATTTTGGCAATGTAGTTGCAGAGAGATACAGACACAGCAGTGCAGAAGAATAAATGCTTACAGCAGCGAAATGCCACTTGCATAGCCTAAGGCGTAAGCTCTCCGTACTACATACTCTAGAACAACGTAATATTTAACGTTACACTATATCAACGTAAATTGACAGACTCAGTGGAATGAAAAGGTTACCCTCATTAGCTGCTAAGCTACCTTCCATCATAACTATTAATTATAAGTTCGATCAGCTAAGGCTCATAACGCAAATAAAAACATAATAATAATATGAATTTCAATGACAGCTCATTGATTTCAATTAAGAATTTATTACATCAATATACCACATAAAGTGCTTGGTAAGCAATGGAAATTAATGTGATTCTATAGCATGAATGTCAGAGTTTGGAACTATTCACCATCCCCATGACCTGGAAGTTTGCTAGAAATTTCTCTTACATTTTATACATGGGGTCTCTATGGAAGCGTTGCCGCTCCGTTTTTTGTATCGCTCTGTTACACATAATGCAGCAGAAGCACACTGCGGACAGTAATCATCCTCCATGATGATTCACACGGTGATCACTGAGCGCTACGTGTGGATTGGACAAAGCCTTAAAGCAAAGGATTTGCATCAAGGGTTTTTCTGTAATGGAATTACTTGAGTTACTCGATGAATCGTTACAGCCATCCTACAGGATTCCTCCTTACTGAGCAGCTCTCTCACTTCAGCAGATCACTCAGCAGGGCAGATCTCAGCCTCCTTACATGTGTCACTGTTGACCAGAAGATGGAGGCCTCATGGGCTCTTACCCAAGTAGGGGATACAGGACGTCATACTCTGGCTGCTGATGTAGTCCCTCAGGCGCTTGTAGTTGTCCTCCTTCGACATCAGGTATGCCAGCCTGTCAAAGGTGGCCCTGTCTTTCCGGCTTAGCAGCTGGGGGGGGGGAAACAGAGAGACCTCAATCGATGACATCTGACTGATATGCCCATTATAACAGCAGAGATCAGCAGCACTTTGAACTGGCTGCCATTTGAAAATCATATGAAGTAGGTTCCCATGTAATTCTTACAGGTTTCATCCGCTTATATGGTTATAAGTTCCAAGAGCACTAGGGGGCTTTTAAAAACGGGGAGCATTTTACGAGGACATGTCATGAACCACTTTGCCACCTGCAGTTTATAAAAAACACCTCGACTACATTCCAGGGAGGCAACAAAACTTTCACTGCCTGCGCCTGCATTGGGAAAGGTCCGAGTACAGCTCCCTATAGCAGGGGATGCTCACCGCCCACGTCTTGGTCAGTCTGTAGATGGGGGCACTCTGCAGCGCTGACACTACAGCCATCACCGCATGCAGGTTGTTAATGTCACACAGTTTCTGCAAATAGAAGTTCAGCATCCAGGGCATCTGAGCTGTAAATCAAAGCTGCGCTGCGTTTTTAAATACAGAGAACAGCGACGTCTATGAGGAAAAATGCTCACCTTTGCAGTCTTAATGTAAAGGCTCAAGACTTCGGCTCGGATCTTCAGCGTCTGAGCGTGCAGGATTTCTCGGACTACCCAGAAGCTGACCTGTCAACACGCACAGGCAGACAGCTAAGAGCTCCCATGTGCTGCAAGAACCACCATATCAATCTGCATTTGGACCAGAAAAGGATACAGCTCATGAACTGGTTCTTGATGGACATTCATGCATAATCTGAACAAATCCAGTGGCTGCAATTAATTTACAATTGTAAATTGTCCTGCTGTTCTTGGTATAAAAATGCATAAAATGTTTAATTAATGCAAATAAAATGAGAAGTTCTCTACGAATAAGATACGAATTAGATTGAATGTTCGCAAGTTGTTATTCAACATCATTTTAAGGGTATATGCAAGTACAAAGACCTAGGATGCTGGGAGTTCACAAGCTACGCTGCTGCGCGGCGGGAGTAGCGGCCAGAAGGCGTACTGGGCGGAATTGGTGCTCAGAAAAGAAACTGATGTTGTGGACAGGAAACGGGAGCCCAAGAAACACAATTTGGACTTGCAGTCCTCTTCGTTCGTATGTCTGAAAGTCCGTAAGTTGAAAGTCCGTAAGTAGAGGAGCGTCTGTAATATAGATCTGTTTTTTTTTTCTATGAAAAAAGTCATGAATTAATTTTAAACTGTTGCTACAGGAGTCTGTAGATCAGTGAAATGTGTAATGTTGTTTATTGTCACTGAAAACAGGATTTAACTATAACATTGTTATTTAAACAATGCGAGAACCTGGTGCAGCTTCACATGGGCTTTACACATGCTTGTACCCCTCCTCCTGGAAGAGCGCCGTCACACAACTGGTTCAGCACTGTCCCCTGGGGCCCGGGCCTCATCCTGCGATACTGTGTGCGCCTGCCCTGGCCAGGCTCCATCCCCTGGGGCCCGGGCCTCATCCTCCGACACTGTGTGCGCCTGCCCTGGCCAGGCTCCAGCTAGATCCCCCTGCCGCCAATGGAGATGTGCTCCGTCGAAGACGAGGGATGGCAAGAGGGGCCTCCGAAAAAAATGGGGCCTGACCGAGATGATGAGAATAGCAAAGCAGCTGCAGGGAGAACGTCTGACGTCCACACGGGGAGCCGGCATCCGCACACGCCGGGCAGGATTCACCGTACTTCAGATCAGTCATTTCAAGTGATTAACTGTGCTTCCCGTTTCCCACCAGGGGCAGTGCTGCACTTCTGAAGTCACTTCCGGACAAAACTGCTGTATTTCATTTCAGGGCTTAGGAGGAGAATTAATCTGCTTTACTGTATGTGCAAGCTTGGTAACTCCAGGCACTCCTGAGTATTATTTCAATAGAACAGCTGAAATTGCTTCTGTAGGAACCCACCAAGTCCCTCAGCCCACATGCTCACAGTCACTGCCCTTCTGCTCGAAAAGGGGAAACGTCAGGGAGGAGAATCACACGCAATCCGCAGCACGCCTCACAGGACCATGTGAAAGAGAAAGTCAAGATGGACGACAGCTCAGGATCAGGCAGAGGTTAAAAAGGCCTGTGGTGAGTGGGGGGCGGGTCAAGACCTCATGAGGCCAATAAAAGCAAGACCCCCAGCTTTCCAGACTTCCATCTCAACATTTATTGAAACCCATTAAAAGAAGGATCAGCCCGCTCATTACTACAACAGCATGCTTGATGAAATAATCATTTCAAAATGCAAATCTTGGCCTACCCTCACAATGTTTGTGTAGAACATAAATGTCTATATGAGAGGTTAAAGGACAATGCAGCATATCGCATGAAGAGGCCCATTAAAGGAAGACGTCCCTAGTTACATAGGCGTTTGTATTTTTATCCAGTATAATCACTGTCCGCTACAGAAGAGCTGGCATCAGGAAAACCCAGCATCAGGCAAACCCCAGTTTATTTTGAAAGTGGTGCCATCCATTGAGACACTGTACAAAACCACTTATTTCCCAACCAGGGAGAGCATCTGGCTGGTGTAGATGCCCAGGAAGTGGGTGTAGAGTCGTGTGAAGTATCACCAGACAGCCCAGCATTGGTAACGGACAAATGGCCGGAGCCCAGCCATGCCTTAAAGCCATACACACTAGTTGGGCTTATCCAACAAATGACATCTTGAAAAGCAGTTAGAGAAAAAAAAATAATGAAATGAAACACTGTTATAAAAAGTACATATTTTCCACAGGATATTCAAAACACATTCTTTGCAGATTTCCTAATATTTATACTGGATGGCATGGAAGCTGGTCCTGAGCATGAAGGACAGCGGACGCGTTGGGCGAGGAGCTATGGTGACCACATGAGACCCAGCCCATAGCCAGGTAAGATCCAGCCTTTCCATCGTTGCGCTTGAGCAATAAGAATCAGTATTTCACACGTTTCCAGAAGTCAGATAAAATAATACTGGCATGCACTTTAGTTATTACCCTTTTGCAAAACACTTTTGTTTCAGGTAAACCTCTTGATGAAAGTGCTGCAAAATTAGACCAAAAACTGGATAACAAGACATGTGTTTCTCACTAAAGAACATCTATGACATCATCCTGTCTTCTCAAGTCCTACCTAAACCCAGCATAGATCCCAACAGCAGGCTCCTGACATTCCGGACTCTAAATGTAAAGTTCACCATTTAATGAGGTATTTAAAATTCACATCAAGCTGATCGTTTCATTGTTTTCAGCCAAATCACAGACACCATACAACCCACTAGGCTTCCGCGAGACCCACCTGGTTGAACCTGCGAGTGAAGGCCACGGCATTGGGGGCTGAACTGTGCTTCTCCTTCTTGCTCCACCCGCAGCTTGATAGCTCCTGGATAACAGAATAAAGACACTTTAAACAGCAGCAATAACCCGTTTCTCCCATGGTATCCAAAACATGAACAATTCATAAGTATTTGTTCCGTGAAGTTCTTCCAAGCATACCAAGCCTATATGAGATACTAACCCTTCATAGAGCACTGGGGTACACACCCACAAATGGTCAATAATTTACCTGAACCATCTCTCATCTGACATTTGGCATTTGACATCTCTGATCTGCCATTTTAAATTTTTTGATTACATTAACATTCATTTATCATTATAAAATTAATTTTCGTCATAAGTGGGTGATTCACCGTTATCATAGTTATTACTGGCGTGATTGAGCTCTAAGATCTGGATATGCAGTACACCATTAACACTGCGAGAAGTCATCAGTATAGTTATACAACAGCCTATTAATACAAATAAAGCATTTTCTTTTCTTCCAAGCTTCAGTTATATATATATATTTCAATTTTATAGAGGGGAACTAAAGAAGAACCAAGGATCTTTTCAACAAAACCAAATACTACAGAAGAAGCACCAGATCAGTTCAGAAATGTCCACTCAATGGTTCCAATACCTGGATTACTACAGGCAGGAAAATAGAAGCACGGGAGACAATGTTGCACCAATGAAGAACTAATAATACGGATGCAGCTGAAGATAAGAGAATCTTTAGGCAAATCAGAAGGAAAATTAGCCTACAAAGCAATTGGACCTTCATTCAATTGATGAAAACCGGAAAATGGATATGGTTCCACTAGGAGAACAATGGGAGTACTGGGAGAACAAACTGGCAATACTGGCAGGCAACTGGGGACCACCGTTGATCCGAGGGGCTGGACTGAGCCGTCAGCCAGTAGATGCCACGAGAACTGGACTGTGAAAACACAGAAGTGGGGGAACCAGTAGGAAAATCCTGTCTAAGCAGCATTCATCACCTCCACCCCCTTTCCACAGGTCTCTGGAGACTGGCTTGCTTGGAACAAGCAGCCATCCCCAGACCCCAGGCTCCAGCAGAGCAACCAATGCTAATCCAAGTCAAACAAGTTACCTTTTTGATAGATCTCAAATGCTCACAGTAGTTACTCAGAAGCTAAGCAAGAGACTGTTAACGACAGAATTGTTCAGCAGGGATGCAGAGATGTTCCCACACACACAATAAATCCTCTCGCAGATCAGGGACTGGACAATAAAAGTCATTTATTCATTGATTAACATGGATTAAATAAACCAAATGCTGAAAGCTAAAGGACTTCACATAATGACTTCAATCAGACCACCTTGGCAAAAGACCAAAAAAAAATGAAGTATGCTGGTCTCCTACATACAGCCTAATAGTACAACAAGTTAGTTATGGAGAGTTTTTAAAATAGTACATCTGATAAGGTGTGTATAAAAGAATTTCAGGAATTTCCCCATGGAAATAATCAATGAAGTCATGGGACCAATCTTAATTTTAATCTTAAAATGAGCAGATGCCGTGTGCATTTCATGGGCATTTTTAAACAGATTCATTCAGGAGAAAAATCACAGGAATACTTGGACATTCACACAGTCAGCAAGGGCACAGTAGTGGCAAGGCTGACTTGGGGAAAGCATTAATTTCCAGGAAACTCCGCGTCACCAGCCCCTCGCAGAGTCCGCTTATTTCTTTAACAGCTGCTCCTTAAACACGCCGTGCAAGGCGTCCGCCTGTCAAACATATCCCCTGCCGCGGCTTCTCTCTCTCAGACGGCCACGACCTAGGTTTGCCTCTCAGAGACGGCCCTGTTGGGCGCCCAGTTTGCGGTATACCTGACGACTGGATCACTGCAGAGGGGAAGCTGTGAATAAAGCCCCCTGTGTTGCTAGCAAGCAGACATCGTTGAGCTGGACTATGTGAGAGGCTAACATTATGTCTGCAGGGCAGGGCCACAGTGCCCTCATGGATTTAAGCTGGGTGGGAGATCTAGTCTACCGCCGGTGGGCTGGTGGAGCCTGGTATCTACACTAAGAGGACACCCCGCTCTGATGATATCCTACTGAGTCACGAGGCATACATTCAAAGGAAGGAATCAAACATAGAAGGCGGTTTTCTTTGAGTGAAGTCCCTTGCAAAACTGGGTATCTGACATCTGGAGGACTATGTTGAGCAGAACCTCACGTACCTTCCTCAATGATGGAAATATGTGGTGGCAAAAAGTACTGGATGACCATTGTGGAGCCGAGTAGATCATTTACAAAGGCCTACACATTCACACACAGAGGGGTGTTCTTTGCCAAAATTCTGTTTCTATGACTAAAACATTTATGTGCAAGTATTACATTTAAACAGTTTGACATATGTGTGTATTTCTACATTGTTTTTCCAAAAATGAGACTGGCTGCACTTGTAAATTCGAGGCATTGTTGTCAAACTACATCACCCTCTGCAATAGATTCCAAACACTAAGCCGACGTTTCTCAGCAGTGATGTATTAGTTCATTAGTTATTGCAATAGTCAGCTAAAACTAGGGAAAATGTCATCGCTGAGAACAAATTCTGGCAACGATCACAACAGCACATGGATATAATAACCCTGCTACATTCATGGGAGCTATTCTGGACAGAGTCATTGGGTGAGGATAGAAAATATAATCCCTCAGAAGAACTTTGATGGGACATCCTCATCATTCAAATGTCAGATGAGCAGGTAAAATATCACCATTGCATAGTGATTGACAGACTGTGACATTCAACTACACTCAGTTTACCCAATTAAAAAATTGTTACTATTATTATTATTACTGTTATTATTACTGTTACAGGTATAAGAGAAACCGAAGTAAAGACAAAGATCCTTATTGACCAATCATGAAAATCCAGGGCTATATGTGATCTGAGATCTCATCTGCATAAGGGGTTGGTGTCTGACTACAGGGACCCCCAAATCCATTCCAAAACATCTTATTATTTATTCCCTCTGCAGGGAATGGGAGGAACTTTACTCAAAGAAAACCACCTTCTCTGCCTGCTTCCTTGCATTGTATTTCGGCCTCATGTCTCCTCCCTCTGGACAGGAGGGAAAGGACAGAGCAAACTAGAAATCTACATAAAAGGACCGTCAACCTGTTTAAAATGCACTGGAAGATCTAATATTCACCAAGTGTGTAAAAACACACTTGTTTTAAAACACGAAGCAACATTTTTCAGTCACTAAATACAGCAACACATGGAAAGTCAAGGTACCTAAACCTACTGTCACATCCCCGTCGACAAATGACCTCCTACACTGTGAATGGGAAGGGAGCAATGAATCATATGATAAACTTAGCCAGTAATGATAAGTGGCCAACTCCTCCACTAGCGTCATATGAGGAAATGAATGGGATTCCGGAAATGATCCCTTTGGTCTGACATTTCAGCTATGCACCTGATGCAGCTGAAAAGGAATTGCAGAAGAGAACAACATGCCTACAGTGGTAACAGAAGATGAGAGGAAAGCCAGGCAGTATTCATATAACTTTTATAATTATCATGTCCCACTTACCCACAGATTACCTTTTCCAAAATAAAACCTAAGAAGAGAATGAATAGTGCACGTTCTTCCAGGCAGAGTGGCTGATCACCATTTTGAGGTACAAACATTTCATACTGTTCTGCCAAATCGTTGCCCTGCCACCCAAGGCCCCTTTCTGCCACAAGAAGTACCTCCATCATGAAGCTCCTTACTCCTTCAAATAGGCCCCTCACACCACAGAGGTTTTAGGGAAAAATCACCCAGGATCTGTGCAACCAGAACTGAGTTAAGAGAAGGGTGTTTAGTTACTTAAGCATGCTGGAAATAGTGTGTACATTAAAAGTACTGTGATTATCATAATTCAGGTTACGTATCTGTGCAAGACAAGTGCAACTTGAAATTTTATTTATTTTTCCAGCTGAACATGCAACAGAGCAAAGCATGTCAAATTCATAGCTTGAAATTAAAACAGACAGGCCCTTCTTAAACCTCTGTGGTCATGGATCTAGCTCTGCCTCCACTGGGCTACCTGTTGCCAAGATAGGTAACCATATTCATGTTTCTATTTCAGGAAGGCCGAGCTCACACAGAGACATAAAAATGCAGGTATTCAGGCCCTATACTGCTGTGGTCTGGAGGGAGCATAGAGTGCACTTGTTAACCACAGAAAATGAATAACTATGGATATGGTGATCTGATCCCACAGACACATTCTTATGAATCTGGCTTAGTCAGCACCTATCGGGGGGGGGCATAGACTAGAGTCTCTTGAACGTCTGTAAAACACAGACTGGTAGCATTCAACAGGGAAAGTGCATAGAAGGGGAAGTGAGGCTAAAAACAGGTGGCTTGGTGACTGGGCAAAGTGACAAGCCATCAAGGTGCTTGACCCTAGAATTGCACTCCTTCAGTGTCTATTTATACATTATAAGAAGAATTAGAATTTAGTGATCATTGTTAACACACCACAGCAAAGCACACAGTGCACAACAATGAAATGTGTCCTCTGCATTTAACCCGTATGTGACTTTTGTGACATAGCGGGGGGCAGCTAATTCAGCGCCCGGGGAGCAGTGCTTGGGGACAGTACCTTGCTCAGGGTACCTCAGTGGTGACTTGTTGGTAGAGGATTTGAACCTGCAATCTTTCGATTACAAGTGCGCTTCCCTAACCATCAAGCCACCACTGCCCACACAGTTGTGCACATGGGGGAAAAAACTTTAATCAGTAGTTAATAAAGCTGCCCTTATATAAAACATGGATTACAAGAAAATATATAAAACAAGTCCAAAAAAAAAAAATTAAAATCAGGAACACATCTACATTTTGACCCAGAGAGAATTCTTGTCAATGAACGCAATGATTTAAAAAGCAAAAAATAGGGAATAAAATACAAGATGTCCCTATGAGCTCCACAACTGAACTGCTGGAGCTGGTAAACCTGCTAAAATCTGACAACCACTCACAGTGAAGCCAAAATGATGGCATCAACGATGACGTCTTTAACCACTTTACCATCCAATGTCAGTGCCAGGTCTGACAGAAAGGAAAATCTTCGCAAACACATACCAGGAAGACTTCTGGTTCCATAATATTCATTATTCGATATTTTAACACTTATAATTCTATATAGGCAGTGTGGTGGCTCTGAGGCTAGGGATCTTTGCCAGCAACTGGATGGTTGCTGGTTCGAATCCTATGAATGCGAGGAGTGATTCTACTGTATTGAGCCCTCAAGCATGGCCCTTAACCTGCAATTACTTCATCCTGAGTATAACGTTAATCTACATCCAATCCTGCAAGGAGGTCCTCCAACTTACTGAGAAATTTGGGGGTTGATGGCAGTATTGGCAATACAGCCACTGGAAAAAAACACACTGGTGCATTTGGAGTAGTGTGGTGCTGAGGTATCACCCATCACATGGCTGCACTCAGGGTCTCATCCCTAAAGCGGTTTGTTGTGTGCTGGGTGCAGCAATGCGTTGTCAACGCATGGTCCTTACCTCCTATATACCACAATCACACATGTGAACATATTCTCACACACACATTCATATTCGTATTCATATCTTTGTGGGGACTGTCCATTTCTATGGGAAAAACCCTATACCCAATAATGACAAACATAACCCCTACCCAGCCCTAACCTTAACCATAATTAACCAAAAAAACGCAACGACCTTTGGCATTTTTAGTTTTTTAGTTTTTTGATTGCAGTCAGTTTTTTTAATAAAATTGAATTCCCCTTGTGGGTACCTCACATTGCCAAAATAACAGTTTTATTAACAGTTAAATATTTTTTTATCACATTGTGGAGACATTTGGTTCCCACAATGTAATGTATGCATAACAAACACACACACACACACACATTGATGAGGTAAAAAATGATGACCACCCCCACGTAACATTGACTGCTTTGTAAAGATGGCACGTGGCAATTTCTGGGATATATTACGCAGTAAGTTGACGTTCAGAACTTGGAGTAAACATGTTGAAAGCAGAAGAAAACGGCGGTAGCGAAAGACCTGAGTGACTGTGGCAAGAGTCAAATCATTATGGCCAAAAGACTGGGCAGGCTTGTCTGGTGGTCACAGTCTGCTGTGGGGAGTTCCTACTGAGAGTGGTCAGAGGAGGTAAAAACCACAGTCTGCCGACAGGGTGCTGGCCAGCCAGGACTATTTAAATGCTAGATGGGAACGAAGGCTACCCCGTCTGGTTTGAATGAAAAAAGGGCTACTGAGGCACAAATGGCAGAAAATTTTAATAATGGTTTCAGGTAAGGATGCACCGACTGCATTTACCCAGGCCAATTCTGATAGACGTTTTTTTTTGTGCCTGATCTGCCGTTAAGCAACCCGTCCAATTAGCTCAATAAATAGCAGAATAAACATTTTTAATGTTCTTTACTGAACTTAGTTTACTGCAAGCAAAATATTTTAAAGAACCATTTCAAAAATAATGGCTCCGCAAAATGTCAAATGAAAATGGTTGTTCCAAATACCTTTGGAGTAGTTCATCTACAGACAGGTATATATTCACATCTTACACACCGTGAACTTAAGGTCTTCATCTCACACTGAAAAGAATCTTCAAACAGATAAATGTCCCATAAGCATTTTACCTCACCTCTCTCACAACAAGGTTATATTTTTTATATTTTTGGTTATAATTATGATCCAAAATATACATCACTTTCTTTGGAACGCATGTTGTAGTTCTTGTCTTGCCACCTATTATGAACAGTATCTTTCCAAAGTCTGAAGACTGAAGTCGCTTGGTCGACACTGGATTTCTCAAATACAAAGCATTTCCACATGATCAGAACAAATTTAGAATCTTTTTTGGTATCAGTTCTTCCTCATCAGTCATGATGCACCCCTACCATAGTAGCCCGTGTGGTCCCACCCACATGGAGCTCGGGTCCATTCATTCCTTGTTCAAATCAAGTCAAGAAAAAATTGTGTCTGACAGGTAAGTGTGTGCATGGTTAGATCAATCAGAGGAATGTGCAAATAGATTTTTTATTTTGTTCATCTTAGTAGTACCACAGGTCATTGAAAAACTAATTTAGAAAAATATGTAGTTGATTCTGTAGTATGATTTTGTCACCAAGTGAATTGCTATAGGACTGGCCCACCCATGCTATGAATTCTGGCTTTGCTATTGCCGCACACTATTTATTCGACAGCATAGCTGACCCGTCTATGGACCGTGCGTTGTTTACCATGTGACACAAGCACAATATTTTTAGCAGACAAATGGTTTACAAAGTTTATTTTTTCACCAAGACAGTTAGCAGTTTAAAAAAGATCTATACTTTTTTTTAGCTCAAGACCTCGTCTCTAATTCGAGATTGACTGAGACAATTGACAAAGAAGTAAGATATGCAGACAGTGCTGAGATGTTATGCAGATTGAAACTACTTGGTTTCACATCAGTCTGTTTTTGTCGTAGTACCGTTTCAGCATTCGAGCATACAGGCATCATGTGACAAAAGCTTGCCAGTTTGTTCTGTCAATCCAGTTAAAGTATTAAAGCATTTGTAACTGGACATTCATTGGAAGCTCAGCTTAGCTGCACTTATATCTGACTCCTCCACAGCACATATGTTTGCAATGTCCTATTTACCTTATTTACGTACATTGATTTGGATAAAAGACTCTGCTGTGATAAAAGTATCACCCTATCAGCCACCACTGGGAACAATATTAGTTGGTTAGCTAAAAATAAGTTGGAAATAAGTTGGAAAGCCCGTTGGCCATATTTACTAGAGATGGCAAGATACCACATTTTTGAATTTAGTGATTGTCACAGCACACAGTACACAACAACGAAATGTGTTCTCTGCATTTAACCCATATGTGACAATGTGACATAGCAAGGGGCAGCTAATTCAGAGCCCAGGGAGCCATACCTTGCTTAGGGTACCTCAGTGGTGCCTTGCTGATCAGGGATGCGAACCTGCAATCTTTCAATTACAAGTGCGCGTCTCTATGTCTCTAACCATTAAGCCAACCACTGCCCAATACCGATATTGTAAATTTGGATATCTGACAATACTGATAAAAATCAGATACATTCTCTCTTTTTTAAACAATAAAAACCTTATCACTCAAATATAAAAAGAATAATTCTAAAACTGTGAAACATATAGTAGAGCTATAGCTTATACTGATCAACCACTTATACGGATCAAAAAGCTTGGGACAGAATCATTCTTGTACAAACACTATTTAAATAACTTACTTATAACAACAAAGTACTCCTCTTACAGTGTTCATTTTATACATGATGCCACCTTTTTATACATGACAACATATGGAAAAAAATAAAACTACAGTAGTTCTTTCCTTTAAAAAAAAAAAAAAAACATCTCACTTTGATAGCCCTACTTTGCCATGCAGTAACCTTTCTGCTTCAGGCGAGCTACCCGAGGCTAACGCTGCGTGAACAGAAAACATGATGGGAAAAAGAAAGCCATTGTCTCTCAATGAGAAATATAGACTCATCAAAGCTTATGACAAATTGCCAAAAACAAGCCCACGAGCAGCAATGCAGCTATATTTTATGTACAGTTTTGTGACAGATAAAGCACTTGTATTACGGCATATTTAAATGATACACAGTTCAGTAATTTAATTTGCACAGTACTGCAATTTGAAAAGCTTTCGAAACAGCTGTACTAAATTTTGAAAGAATCAAAATTCAGTAAATAGCAACACTGCATTTTATTGACTTTCATTCTTGTAATTAATATACGAATGACAATTAGATGGTAATCTGTCTGAGACGCAAAGAAAAAAAAAATGTGATCACTTTAAGGGGGTTTCACTGTATTATACTCATACTGTATTGAGTATTGATACTGTATAGTATATATACTTAATAAGGATGAAATATATTGCACCCAAAATGTGACTCAGTTCAGCAGCATTTTCTTAACACTCTTAGCAGCATTGTTTAATCAGGTTTGTGATGTTAAAGTTTCCAACGCTGCTACTGTACAACTCCGCGTAACACTTGTATTGCACAAATTACATTCTCATACACAACAGAAGCTTTGAAGCTTTTCTCATGTAACGCACGTCATGAATCTAGCTACGGGATGTTGCAAGTTTTGTCCAGCATTTTCGCAATTAATAGGTCGGTTACATTTTTTTAATTCCTCCCCGATATCCGATCCAGGAATTTAGGCCAGGATGGGACAGATACGATACTGAATATCAAATCGGTGCATCCCTAACATTCAGACTCACTGGCCAAAAGCCGATCAACGCCGATCAGCTAGTGCATCTTAAATTGCAGGGTGGTGTGTCGTGGCACACAGGGCATCAAGCCCTGTCAAGCCCTGCTGTGTGTGGAACTGTGTAGCTGCAACCAGGCTTTCTGGTCCAGTGCATCGCACAAATACTTCACACACACCTGGCCATCTAAATGATGCAAAAGGAAACAGGATTCAGTGGACCAGGGGACTTTCTTCCACTGTTCCAAGGTTCAGGTCCGATGCTCACCTGCCCGTAGGCTCATTCGACGGGTGACAGGGGTATGCTACGGCACCCTGACTGGCCTGTGGCTAAGCAGCCCCATACACAGGAGGGTCGTATATGTTTATATATAGACGCTCCTCTACTTACGAACGAGATACGCAACTTGAAATGTTCATAAGTCGTTATTCAAAGTCATTTTAAGGGTATGCGCAAATACTAAGTACTCGGATACTGGGACTACGCACGCTACGCTGCTGTGCGCCGGGAGTAGCGGCCAGAAGTTCTAGTACCAGGGGGAATCGCACACAAAAAAAAATGGTGTTGCAGACAGGAAAATGGGAGCCTAACGAACACAATTTGGACTTGCAGTCCTCTTCGTTCGTGTCTGAAACTTCCTAAGTAGAGGAGCGTCTGGGCATATTTTAAAGCAGCATGACCAAGCTGTAAATTTGTCTCGCAGCTGGTAAAAGCTGGCCAGATGAGAGCCTTCACGTGCGGGAACACTGGCTAGCATGCAGTGTGAGGTTCAGCCACACAGGGCGCTGAACTCTGTTCGCCCTGTAAAGAGAGACTTCCCTACCACCTACCCCAAAACGATAGTGCTCTTCTGCTTTAATCATCACACAGCACATTTGAAACACTGCCCTGTGTTCAAAGCCAAGCCAACCTGCGTATACTGTCCCTGCAGAAGGAGGGATAAAACCTTGACAAATGTTTACCACTGTCTACAGACAAATTCCTGTTCACTTCACAAGCATAGTTTGCAGGAAGACGCCAGCTCAGAGAGGACATGCAACACCACCATCCTCATCTATCATACTCGGCAGGTCTCAATTATGTAAAAATAAATTAAACAAAAATGAGAACCGGGTTAAAACCTTGGGGGGGGGGGGGGGGTTGCACCAGCAGTCACCCATTTTCACTGAGCTTGTAATTTTAGAAGATGCAAATGTATTTGAGTCACTAAGTGATTTCACATGTTTAAACTCAAACTACAGAAACAAAAGACATGGAGATATATGAAAGATTGAAGAGAGTCTCCCAGACATGGATTCCCAAAGTGCTGAGATCGATACCTTTGGGAAGCTGGAACACTCTTTGTACTCACCTCCGGCTGGATGGCTTTGAACACTGGAGCATCCATGAGCGTGATCTGTCCCTGAAGGGAGGAGACACACAAGAGCAGAATGAAATCTCTACAATGGACTTCATGGTACTCAGATTTCCATTGTCTTCCTGTGAGAAATGACCAGTCCTCACTTCACTGACATGGTGATTTGAAGGACTGCTTAAGTCCGTCACCCACAGGTAGGGCTGTCCTCCGCCGGCCTGCTGGGTTCAGGCACCACACGCCTTCCCGTTTCCTGTGATTATGCACTCCATGTGTGGCAAAGCATATGGAGAACCTAACTGCTGATGCAGACTTCTGCAGAAGCTCTTTGGTTTCCTGCCCTGTTTCCTTACCGCATATTCTTCTGGTGTGACCTTGAGGACATCGAACACCACAGCATCAAAGCTCTTCTTTAGCTCCGACGACCCCTTGTCACTGAGAGACTCCGAGCTGCTGCTTCTCTGGTGGCAAATGGGAAGCAGGGGGTTGTGAAACAGCGATGCTCTCTGACCCTGACCTTTGCCCCCCCTCCCCCGGCTGGCATTGTGGCCCTCTGTCTCACCTCTGAGGCCGTGGCAGCATAAGCGCCGACGCCTGACTGGCCATTGGGCAGGTCCATTGTTCCCACACCATCTGCCTCCTAGCTCTGCAGCTTCATCGTCACCCTCGTCATCGCTGCACCTGGCCAAACCCCTTCCAATAATTAAACAACAAAGAAACCGGTTAGGGGACAATATTTTGTACAAAGCCAGGAAGTCATGAGTATGTGAAGCTGTATCAAACATAAATCATCTTATTATTATATATGTTTACTTTGCCTGCTAATGCCTTACAAAGTGAACCCATTTCGACAGACAGATGCTTTACTGGAGCAGGTTAAATATGATATTCAAGGGGACAACAGCAGGTTCCTTAAAATACCACCCTTAATCAGGATGCCATCTGTGTCATTGTTCTGTGGCTCAGACACATTTTGTCGTTCAAAAATACAATAGCAACCTACCTTGAAATTATATTATCATAACTGCTCCTAAAAATAAAACAAAGTATCACAATTGAAACCTTGGTAAAACTAAATGCTGATAATGCCAAACTTGCCAAACAGATTCATCAACAATATTGTGTTAATAGTGCCACCTACTGGTCTACCCAAGAGATCCACCTTACCTTGAGAACCATTACGTACCCCAGCAGCTTTATACACAACACTCAAGGAGGGCGATTTACATCACAAACATTATCAGACAGTTATCCCTGGTTGCTCTGCAAAGACCTCAAAAAAAATCCAAATCAACTGTCAGCATGCCCAAATTCACAACTACCAAACGTACCTAATCACTCTACGATGACTTTGGTTTTGCAAGTAAACCCCATAATTATAAAAGAGATCAGGTTAGAGTTACAGACAGCAAATATCAAATTAGAGTTAAACTAGTTAAAATTAGAGCTATCCCAATTACTCAGTTAAAATTGATTACTTGATTATTAAAAAGCATCTTCTTATTTACTAGACAATATGGAGGAAGGAAGACAGAGCATAGGATGAGGGTCCGAATAAAGAACAAAAGCATCAGTGCTGTTTAGCCTCTTGGGGTAACAAAGTTAGCCTTTGTCATCACGGAGACAAATTATTTTGCTTAATTCACTTTCTACAATTCCTGCATGTCAAAACAATTAGGTGATCCACACTTTTTTATAATCAAATACGGATACAGAGCTCTTTTTACTTTTATATTTTAATGTAAGAAATGTATATTTATACTTTATATAGATTAAAAAAAAAATTTAAACTAGTAAAAACAACTGAAAAAAAAATATGGCAAAAAGCTTTAGACTACTGGTAACATATATAATGCACTGTTCCATCTTGTTTGTACATCTTGTTTTGAGCCTTTATGAGACATTTGCCACTAATTTCAATATCTTCAAAAAGTAAATGCAATGATTGAAATGCTCCACAATTTCTCTTCCATTTGCAACAGTGTCACTTACACTTCGTTGTGATAGCAGCCCCTCACGTATCACAAACTGTAATAAGTGCACAAAACATACATTGCTTATTTCATATTACTTGCGTTGTTGCACACAATTGTGTGCACTTTGTTTAGTGGGATTGCAATCACTACTAGCTACTAGTTGTTGTTAAAAGCATAAAATACTTCCAGACCATCACCCTCTTATCTGATGTTCTTACGCTCCTCATACTACAAAGATAGTGCTAGGCCATATCACATCAATATTATATTGTGCATGTGCAATAATCACCAGGGATTCAGATGATGGGCAAGACATTTAGCCTGACACCAGTTTTTCAGTACTTTATGGACGTTTAATTACGCACACAATTTGTCAGCAGATTAATAGGACGCCTAAGTATTAATGAGGCATTTTATGATGTTCAAAACTTAGCAATCAGTATAAATTTGGCATATCCTTATGTTTAATAAATGTGTCAGACTTTAAATTACAAGACGTACTGCCACACCACCGATGTCGTTTTACCTTGTCTATCCACAAGATCTCCTCCTAAAAGATAAATATCGCACTGAAGTATACCAAACCATAGTACACCAAAACGGTATTGTGTGGTGTGCTCCGTTAACTGAATTTAATAAAAATGCAACAAGTTTATACAGATTACTAACTTTTGGGTGTCACAGAACGCATCTCATTAATATTTTAGCTATACTACTAATCTGCTTCAAGGTATCTTATAGTCATCAGCAGTTGCGTACACATACGTAGTGTGATGAGACAAGGTTTCTCCATGTACAGGGGTGCAACATACATCAACAAATAAAATAGGTACAGTATGCATGCAAACAAAAACAAAAACCACACTAACCACAAGATGCAGTATCAGATCATGGGAAATTGGGGTATTTTTGTTTATAAGTATAAATATAAAATTAAATGATCAGCATAGTGTGACAGAACCCAGTACGGCGCCATGCGGCTATCAAACTATTGCACCAGGAAGTTATAGCACCATTGGTTGAGGGTTATAAGTTCCAGAATGACATTTGGTTAGGAAATGATTCATGAATGTGCATTAAGGTATGAACCTTAAACCATGTGGTATGAAGCTGTAACACAATCTGGTGGAACCAACATGAATGCTTCGATACCTTTTGCCAGTTGGCAAGAGAGAAAGATCCATGTAGTGGGTGGAACTAGTATTCCACAATGTTGATAGCTCTCCAAAGGAAATAGTTGTAGTAAATGTCCCTCAGAGGAGGTAGAGGCACCCCAATGACGTACTCTGCTGCCCTCACTATCTGCTGCAGTGTTGCAGTCAGAAACCTTGCTATTTCCATACCAGAGAGTGATGCAGCTGGACAGCAGGCTTCCAGTTCAATAGTTCCCCTATAGAATGTGATGAGGATTGGAGATTTAGTTTCTTTAAAAGAAATTCTGCCACAATCTCTAGGCAAGGGAGGCTGTATTTAGGGACCAAGAAAGGTTGCCCATGATGTGGACTCCCAGAAACTTCATGCTTTTGACCCTCTCTACAGTGGAGCCATCAACAGTGAGAGATGAGAGGACAGTGTTTGTTTTCACGGAGCAAGTCTTGCCACTTCCTCCACATCATTGTTGTCGATGAGGCCCACCACTGTCATGTCATTTGCAAATTTGATGATGTGGTTAGAGCTGAACTTCACTAACCAATAATGGGTGAGTAGTGTAAAGAGCAGACGGCTGAGAACGCAGCCATGAGGCACGCCTGTGCTTAGTGTGATGTTTCTGGAGATGTAGATGCAAATATGGACTAAAAGGCCTGGCCTTTCTGGCAGAAAGTCCATGATCCAGTTTGCAAGAGGGATGTTCAGGTTCAGCCTTCTCAATTTAGTGCACAATTAACAAATCATGGGTGTAAACATCAGTATAGTACCAAAAAGCTGACACCAGGCCAAATATTTTGCCTGTCATCTGAAGCCCTGCTGATTAATGCACATGCATGATATAATATTGATGTGATATCGCCCCACCCTTTGCAAAGGGTTTGCACATGACGTCATAGCATCCGGACGATACTGTGCTCACACCCCCTGAGTGACAAAAAGACTGAGAGGCAGTGTTAGCATTCAGCTTGAATGCCACAAGAATGTGTCAAAAATGGGAAAAAGCTGCTGTGCGATTAATTGTACAAATGGATTTATTAAAAAACAGGAGCCACCTTTTTTTACAAACTACTGAAAACTGAATAAGTAAGCATTGGACTCGGATTGGTAACATATGGCCAATACCCAATCCGTGTAATAGGTCTGAATCGTTGCCGATACTGATCTGTATATTAGATCATTGATCTCTAAGAAGAATCTCCATTAAAACAGTACATAAGAATCATATATTATTATGGGCCTATTCATGTATATGAAAGGCCCATATTGTTATTCACCTACTAAAATACTTTTGCCGAATTTGTGCTTAGCCCGTGAAACTGACGGAGCTGAATTCGGTGTCAAATCGAAGGGCTAGGTTAGGCGGACGCTATGACATATAGTGTGTCCCAGTGCGCCTTACGGATTCCGTGCAATTCGCTCTCAAAGTCTGAAAAAAACTTTATTTTTTATTCATTTATATTTTTATTTATTATTCTTCCGCCGATTTTCGGCAATTAATGCGGGTCGTACCGTAGTGTGCAGCCAGGCAAGCTATA